>JAWPHD010000146.1:0-590000 GCA_037043455.1 Cyrtodaria siliqua
TGAACCATTATTATCTGAAATTGTGTCTTTTAAGTAGCTATCCCGTCATCAACAGGCACATTTTACAACAGCCTGGTTCACGTTCTTAACCTAACTGACACCAAGGTATATACAACTTACATAGTTTGAGAATCCGACTTCATATAGACACGATATAGACGGTTTTGCCCAATCAGGTCAAGCCCCCAAAACTTGAGCGTCGAATAAGAGTTACCAACTCATAATTTGTTTCAGTCATACTCGATCAGAGATATTTTAAGAGAGTCCGAATAAACCTATACTTTAATCATATGCATATGCAACTAATTATATTAATATACTATATAATATATAGTTTTGACAAACAGTTTTTTAGTGTAATTCTGCGGTTATTTGACTGGTTAGTTTATTTAAATTCAATTGTGCATGTGAATTTGTATGGATGGATGTTCAATAAATGGAACAGCCTTTACCTGCATTCTCTTTGAATTTCATTCCGACCGGATATCCATAGGCTTTACTTGAAGAATAGAGTGAATATAGTATCACACCAAACGCGATCCTCCCAACGTGGCTAAGTGTGTGCAGACCAGGTTGGACGTTTATGTATACGACTTTTTGGGTAGAGTTTCTCACAGAGTCAGATTCAATGTTGATTGTGTGGATAATTGGCTGATTGTCAAGGATAAGGCCGGTGAATTCATCATAGGGTATCGTTATAGCTAATTTGTTAGACGGGACTCCATCAGGCACATATACTGTGTACTCGTTGAGAAATTGGTCAACTGCCGGAATCGGTGTCATGAAAACAAAATTATTGTAAGACCTATCTCTAGGATATTTGAAAACCGTTATCTTTATTTTCTTATCTGAGGTTAGTAACATTGCATTGCTGGTCTCCAATTCAAAGAATATACCACGATAAATATGCATCTGTCCAGTTAGATATTGAGAATCAGCATACGATGTATACGTTATATGAGCATCATTTTCCATGGCAAGCACACGCACTGTTGACATGCCAGAACGAAATGAAGGAATAACAAAATGTGTTGCTCCATGAACAGAAGGCAGTACTTGTTCAATCAGTAAATGTTCCTTTGTAAAACTCCTCATGCTTGTTTTCATGTTTGCTGGAATAAGACCAAAATATACTGCAATCGGGTTATTGCTAGTTATTTTCATCCCACTTAAGTCTTTAAGACCTTGGAATTGAAATGTTTCAAACATATTAAGCGTTACATCTATATCACGATTTAAAACGTATCCCCTGAGAGAAATGTTGGTCGAATTTAGAGACGATAGTATTAAAAACTGTTTGACGCTTTTATATGCATATTTTGGTGAAACTGACGAAATCACATATTCGGTCGATAAGGCATCGGTTGGAAAGACTACTGATCGTGCAATGTGTTTGACCAAATCAGATTTACTTGTTGCGTGATAGGATACTACGACTGATATTTCACAATCAGACGTTATAACAATGCTTCTTCCGGTTTGCGTCCCGTTCACTACGGTATGCATGAATGATGAATTGAACGCTATTTCCTTTGAACCGTCGATGACGTAGTCAACGCCTTCTGTGGTAGAACCAGTGTTGTCAGGATGGGACACAGTAGCCACAGCCTGTGATGACTCAGTGGTCGTTATGACAATTGAGGGAATGACTACAGGTATTTCATCGTCATATGATCCTACGGTCTCCATGTGTGTAACGTTCATGAAGGCCAACATGAAGTGCTTTCCTGTAGACGCTGAAAACGATGAAACGTATTAACAGTTTCTACAAACAGAACGGCATAATATACCCTAACAAATCGGACAAAGTCATTAACAACAATGAAAACAATGGTTTAAATACTGAGATGACAAACTATGCCATAGATTATGATATAAACACTGTAGGTACCACCTTACCATGTATTTAAACATGTTTACACAATACTTTAAATGGTGCTAACTCATGAATATGAACAAGTCACGGGTGAGGTAATTGCAATTGATGACCATCTAATAGTCGGTATATAAAACAGAAATCGCTTCGTAAGACTACATGTTATCTCTACATGTTATCTTACCTTGTACTAAATATTTAAATTCGCCATGAGCCGATGAAGGTGAAATTACAAATAAAGGGAATCGCGATTAAAGTATAGGTCTGTAACTTTAAGGTAAACCTGCTTTTATGCTCACGGCAACTGTTTTCTGCATACTAATGTAGGCACTATAACAACGGACTTACAATAGTATATGTATTGTTATGTAGCCGAGCATCCATCCTGTTAAAGTGTTATGTAATAACACAATAAATCACAAACTATATGGATTATATACTGAAGCGAAAAAAGAAACGCAACTCAGGAATTCCATCCATATAGTGTATGTACAATATGCTGTTGTTAATCGAATGGTACAAAGCTACGTAAGACCTTTCCTTTCGGAAAAAAACGACTAAAACAACACATAACACAGCAAATAGTATTCTTTAAAATTTTCATTATTGACAGATTAAATTATTGACAGAGTAAGGCTTGGCTCAAGCTTGTGAGCAAACTTAGGATGCACAATTTTGCAAACTCTTTACATTAAATACAGTACTGAAATGGTTTAATTGTTCAAAGAGGAACTTCAACATTTATGAATTTCTTGTACTGTGATTAAAACGTCTACATCATCACAGTTGTGTCCTTTCTCTAACTAACTGCAACATTTTTTTTTACAAAACATCTTGTGATTTCTTTAGAATAGTATGTGGAATTAAGAGTGCAGTATATAATTATATATTTATATAATAGCGGAAATTCCCGAGTTGCGTTTCTTTTTCGCTTCAGTATATATAACATATAAGAGTGCTTGATGTACATATACGGGTAATTCATTTATAGCAAGAATGGTAAACTTATATAAAACACTCACATTTTGAACACATCAGGCTTTCTGCGGAATTAACCACTATGTACAGAATAACCTAAAATGTATAAAATATACTACTTCAAACATTCAGAGTTTATAGACATCCATTTTAGATGATGAACTACTACATATATGGATATGTGTTTAACTCCTTCAAAAACGTACGCATATGTTGCTCACCGCAATGCAGAACATGCGTAGGCTTGTGACTTAGCCTTAAATACAAATTCATTTAAGATACATAGCTTGTAGGCAACAAAGAAGCAGTATGTCAATACAAACACCAATAACACTAAGATAATGTGTTTCAGTTTGATATTTAATGTGCATTTGTACTAAACTGATCCCACTGGTCCCTTCACTTTAATTTTAATATAATAACTTCGCATGGATCACTAATTGAATTGAATGAAGTTTAACGGCTGTTTGACACATTATATATAGATTATGTAAAGTCGCCCATGAGAAAGTGTGTGTGTGTGTGTGTGTTGGGGTGCGGTGGGGGGTGAGGAGAGAATATATACAGCCTGACCTACTCGTACTAAGGAATATATTCTTTTGGTTCTTTAACGTGCTCGGAGGGTAGACGCCGGTATACGAGACACGTTATATGTCCCCGTCGACGGACAAGGCTAAAGGAACGTGCTTGCCCAAGAACACACCGACGTAACTCAGTGGCGCCGGCAAGGCTTTATCCAGTTTCTTCCAAGTCCTCCGGATTACAAGTTCAATGTTATATCCTCTGCACCACGCCAGCCTTGGTATGGAAAACTGGACAAATCGGCTAGTTTTGTTGTATAAACCATTAAAGGGGTTGATGCACTATTTTCAAACCAGAGTTGACCTACTGTACATAAAGGGAGGCAGTCATCTTGGAACGATGACGTCATCGAGCCTTTTTTACCATACATGACAAATTGTCAAAATATATTTTAAAGCAAAGAAAATCACTGCAAATGAAAAATAAGCATACAATGTATATATATTACATTTGTCTATTTATTTTTAATCAGTTTTGATCACGTCATCGTTCCAAGATGGCCGTCTCCATGACGTTTCTTTGCACGTTTTCAATAGGTCATATCTCTTTTATTTTGCATGATTTTTTGAGAATTCTTTCAGCTTTCTTCAAGTTTTTACAGAGCCCTTTAAAATAATGTTGTTTGAAAATATTGCATGAACCCCTTTAATATTAACTCATATAATGCTTTAAGGATCTTATCGAAGTGTATTTTATTTGAATTATATATACACCTGTCAGCATTTTACACCCCATATAAATGAATATTTATGATTAAGCAATAAAAGCTAGCCGAGTGGTTTACATTTCAACATCAAACATTGCACGACAGTAGGTTTAAAAGTCGAACAGGAAATGCAGCATTCGTGGATCCCAGTCAAACAAAACCACGCATCGAAAAAACAACATTACGTGGATAAAAAGAGGCAATGTATGTGATACCACAAACATGAAACGGTTGACGACATGTCTACCGACTTGTATGTGATACTACAAACATGAAACGGTTGACGATATGTCTACCGACTTGTATGTGATACCACAAACATAAAACGGTTGACGATATGTCTACCGACTTGTATGTGATACTACAAACATGAGACGGTTGACGATATGTCTACTGAATTGTATGTGATACTACAAACATAAAACGGTTGACGATATGTCTACCGACTTGTATGTGATACTAAAAACATAAAACGGTTGACGATATGTCCACCGACTTGTATGTGATACTACAAACATAAAACGGTTGACGATATGTCCACCGACTTGTATGTGATACTACAAACATGAGACGGTTGACGATATGTCTACCGACTTGTATGTGATACTATAAACATAAAACGGTTGACGATATGTCTACCGACTTGTATGTGATACTACAAACATAAAACGGTTGACGATATGTCCACCGACTTGTATGTGATACTACAAACATAAAACGGTTGACGATATGTCCACCGACTTTTATGTGATACCACAAACATAAAACGGTTGACAATATGTCTACCGACTTGAAAAGGTCAGTAACAAAAAGGTCGCTGGGGTGGGGTGGTGAAACCAGGTGCTATGGTGCACAAATCTCACTCTTACCCGACGATTGTCATCCCAGTTAAACGAGACATTGTAAATAAAGCTATCCCCGCCAGGCTATATCCTTAAACAGGCAGTATTAATAGGCCAAGTAAGTATAACACAAATATGACCATGTATATCTGAATATAGAGAAAACAAAAGCCTCTAAAGCCACAAAAGTACTCAATGACTTGGCAGAAGTCAGAGAATACGAGAATACATTATTTAGTGCACGACAAATCAAGATTGAAGATAAACTATTTCAAGAATTAGGAAGACGTCATCAAAGGGTCTACAATACGTCTGGTGATTGAATAACTAAAACGAAGATAATCTGAGACTTAATTAAGTATGCACGTTCCATACGAAACTGAAGCACATTATGAGGGGTTGCATTTATGTTTGGATTGATCCCATTAACAATCAACGATACGTGTTGACGTTTATAAAATAAAAAATAAAATATAGAAGGCATACATAAGTGACTATTCATATTCTACAATATCATGAACAATCTGAATCTTAGCTCGCTAAAAGATAAAGTGTGAAGGCATGCATAAGTGACTTTCCATAGTTTACAAGATCACCAACAATCTACCACAGGGATGTCTAACTCCCTCAAATAAATAATAACGCTTAGTGATATATATAAGACTGATGTTATATCCTTCAAAATCACCAACGACCTAGCATAATATAAATAAAACTATCGCAGGGCATATACTCATGTTCTATATACGATCATAGCTCCCTGAAACTTGATAGCATATACACCACACTGATGTTCTATCTTTTAAGGTCACCAACAATTTAGCACAGAGATGCCGTACCCATCACAATACACACACTTGAAGGCATATGCATAACGAAACTAGTATCATATGGGGCACCGTCTTACAATTTATTCATTATTGATGGATATCCATAATTCATTTGTAGATATCTATAATTTGATTTTAAGATATTAAATCGATTTATAGATATCTTAAAATAAAATATGGATATCTTATGTTCGATTTTTATATATCAATAAATTAATAATAGATATCTACAAATCAATTGATGTCCATAATTCAATTTAGATATCAAATTATCAGTTTATTCCTCCTTGGAACTAATGGCCGATCCCTTATAATAAATTCACTCGTTTTAAAATAAACTTAATTATAGATATCATTAATGCACAAGCATTTATGGATATTTTATATTCATTTATGGGATATCCATAATTAGAGCAGAGATCCTGAAGGAATAATATATTTACTATACGGCTGACCTACATAGTTCGTTATTTCTCTTTCGTTCATTCTTTCATTCGTTCGTTCGTTCATTCGTTCATTAGTTCGTTCATTCATTCGTTCAAAGCCCTCATGATCATCGATCAAGTGTGTCATACTTTGGCGTGCAAACAGTCAATACACATTCCTTGCATGTGTCGAGGAGTCAACGCAATACTATTGTAACTACATATGAATAAAGAAGGAGATGCAATAGTATTGTCTGAACCCTCGGTATATTCAGAAATCATGTAAACACGTCAAGTATTACACTTATAGATATGTCCAGTTTTTGGAAGCCATTAAAATTAAATAGAGCATTCAAAGAGGGCACGGACAGAAATGCACATAAACACAAAATAGCAAGAGACGGAAACCAGTCACGTGACGATTGTCTCACTCGTCGTATACAGCGAAAATATCGTTAAGAAATGACATAACACACATGATAACACCCATTATAACCATACATGTTAAACAAATATAAAAATAAATCTTACCAACGAAAACATATGCCATTGTGTTGTCATCATGCCTCCTGGTGTATAATAACCTCACAACAACACGAGAGTAGACGTGTAGAGCGGTTTCTGAGATAACTTTAAAACATGTACGTTGATCTCATGTTGATATTAACGTTACATTGGACTTTATCGTTCGGTAAAGAGTTACGTACCTTTTGTTAAATATCACTGAAGCTGACAATACAGACACAGTAACACAACTTATTAAAATATGTTTTATGAAACATAGCATTTATAAGTATCACATATTTGTCTGGTAAACCAATACACTGGCCACTAGTTATAAAAAAACAAGGTACAAAGTTTGGTGTGTTGGTATTGTTTTGTTACAAAGATTGTCATTTATTACCGTGGGTTATGATCTGTTATCAATGCTGTGTTTTATCAGGCTTTGTTTCAAGTGTTGCATATATTATATTATATTTTGATATATTTCGTGCAATCTCATAACGTTAGACTCAGTTAACGGCTAAACTGTATACATTATGTGTGTATGGTGTTTTACGTCACCGTATACATTAAAGGGGGTACATCAGGATTTTTCTAGAAACATCTTTAATTATAAAAATGTTCCATTTCATGATAAAACACTTATATCAATCAAAATATGCTGTTAGAACCATGTTGTTAATGTCTAAACTTTGAAAACACCATAAAGATAGGACGGAATCAGACGTAAAATGCTGAAATTAACCATGGTGCGTCACCTAGGATAGCACATATTACTGTGCTGAATCAATTTCTTTGCAAAACAAGGATCATTTTTAGGCTCATTCATTATGTTTTGGCCATGTAGAATAGAAAATGTTAATATTTGTCAATTTTAAGTCAGACACTTAGACCCCCATGTAAAGCCTGATGTACTCCCTTTAAGTATAGTAATTGAAAGACACAATATGTTTTATTTTTAAAGAATCAACCCGCCAAATAACGTCAACATTATTACACTACAAAATCGTTCATCAAAACTTTAGCCAGGTGTTTAAAAACGTATATGTACCGATTAAAAGTATAGGTTAATTCAATTTTTTTTTTAAAATACTCATGATTGAATAGGCGTAAAATAATGTTTCAGTTGGTAAATCTTAATTCGAGGCTCACGTTTGGGTTTGACCTGGCTGGTTAAAGCGGTTTATAGTGTGTCTATAGAGTTTGGATTCTCAAAATAGGTACAGTATAAATATATACCTCGTTAGGTTAATAATCGGTGTACATATGTTGTAAAATCTGGCTGTTGTTGGCGGGATAGCTACTTTAAACTTTAACTGAGATGACTGAGATTTTTTCTCGAGTATTCGTGGTTAATTGAAACTCATTTGAAACGTCACTTGCGGTAATACGTTATGCGACCTTTATTCGTGGTTAATTAAAACAACTCATTTGAAACGACCCTTCCGGTAATACGTTATGCGACCTTTATTCGTGGTTAATTAAAACAACTCATTTGAAACGTCCCTACCGGTAATTCGTTATGCGATCTTTATTCGTGGTTAAATAAAACAACTCATTTGAAACGTCCCTTCCGGTAATACATTATGCGACCTTTAGCTATTATTGACATACACAGTACCTGTTCTATAAATAAACTTGTTGGCCTTTCAAGATGTCCGTTGTAGGTCATATACTACTATTGCATTTTCCATATACTTACAGTTTACAGTTTTCTCATCTGGCAGGCAAAAAAAACACTACCACCACATACTTGCTTTTGATAATCCTGCTGCACAGATACTACTAAATGACCTTCGTTTAAGGCGACAAATTAATTGTAATGCTACTGCCATGTGTCCAAAGGTCACGGCCCTACAATTTGAGGGAATCTGAAAATACACACTTTCCTTTTTACTCTGCCATATTACAGAACCAAATCATATGAACGAAATCTATGCTAAAAAATAATCAGAAATAAATAATAAATTCAAGTTAACATAAGTGAGTTTTCCACTTAGCCGCTCATCCAGCCCGAAACATATGTACACAGTTTCTTAACCTATTGACGACAACATATTTTGCGTTCAAACTCTATAGACAGAATATAAACGGGTTTAACCAGTCATGCTAAATCCCAAAATTCGAGCATCGAATTAAAATTTATTCATAATTCATTTAAGCATATTCAATTACGGGTATTTTAAGAATCAATGAATAAACCTACACTTTTAATCGGCACATATACATTATTATATGATCTGAACACATTGATAGAGTTTTGATAAACGGTTTCGTATAAATAGTTTAGCAAAATCTTAGATTTCTTGTGAATTAATAAAACAGCATATTCAAGACATCTGCAAAATATCGTGATATTTGTAATTTGAGAGCGCAACTGTTTATAAGGTACTCAATAGTCAATCGTTAAACAATCCAAATTTAAGGAAAGTTTTCAGCGTGATTAACAAACAGCTTCAACATGGAGTGTTAGTTACTAATACCGAACTTTGATGGGTTAGACCGTTTTGGGGTAAATGATTTGGGTAAGTCAATGATCACGTATTTATGGACATATTCCATTTATTCAAACTATAAAGTACATGTATTATATGCCGCAAAATCTAACATCGGAATTTTATTAGTTGGGGCGTTCACTGAATTGTAAAATGTGTTTGGATTTATTATTATATTAATTGTAAATCGGTCAAAACACATTCATATGCACGAACATTTCATCTCACAGAATGTCATAACGAAACAATGGTTAGATGTTCGTAGCACAAAACATGTGCGTTTTATATAGTTCCGTAGAGAAGTGAAACTAGGAAGTGAATCTTGAACCCCTGTGTAACGAGTTTGCATTTCTTTGGTTCATAACACTTGAAAAAGTATATGATAACTCTTGAAAAAGTATATGCATACCAGCAAAAGGATGCGAACGAGCGAGGCGAGGGAGAAGCAGATCGGTTAACTACGATACTGAGTAGCAAACGTTAATCAAGAGTTTTCGCATCTATAATTTATGACAATTTTAAAGTTTACAATAAATCGCAAAGACCAAATCCATTTTCTCTTTCTTATTAAACGTTTCTTACCGCTCTAAACGTTCCTCTGACACAGCGACCTTATTTGAATATGGTTTGAAAGGTTCGAGGGACCTATTTTACACAATATAAGAGTTTAGTCACTCAAGTTTAGCGAGTTAACATATCAAGTGCACTCGTTGGTCGACAAAGAGTGAAACGAATGGTGTGTGTCGTGCCGTGTCGTTTTGTCTTGAAGGAAGTATGATGCAGCTGTTATAAAACATATCATTCGTGTTCGCCAAAGTTAATTTTACAATGAACACAAAATTAGGCTTCGCTGTGAAAGGAGCAATATCAACTTCTATAACCTCAGTTATTTTGTGAATAGACCGTTAACTTCCAACGGCTATGCACCATGGAGGAGTTTGGCACTAACACGATTTCTTTCGGAATATATGGCCTTTATCCTTAAAGGAATCTCGGGCTCTATACATTTTCTGGCGGACTTTGTAGGTGGAAAATTTAACAGTAATGTCTCTTGGTTTTCTAGAAACAACTCTGCCTACACGATGCGACCGTACAATATCGTCGATAGTGAGATTGATATTAATATCCTTGGCAATGTCCATAATGATAACATCGGTGCTTTCGTCAGTCGACTCTGTAATACCGGCAACTCGCAGGCAGTGACGGCGACTATACTGCTCCTCGTTATCTACAGCTTGTTCCAAACGCTCTAGACGTTTTTTCAGTGAGGCATTCTCTGTTTCCATTTGCATAAGTCGCTTATTGAGATCTTCAGACACGATGTCAAATTTAGTTTCTCCAAATGTGTTCATTTTCGATTCGATTGTTGAGTCCATTGGCGGAGCATTTGTAACTAAGTCTCCTTCATCTAGGGATATGTGATTAGCATCAGCCAGAGTGGCAGTAGTATCTGTGTCAGTGTGTGTCTCTTCTTGGTGAACAGTCGGGGATGTGGTAGGCCAGACTGAAAAGATGACGAATCCGTTATAAAATGTAGTATAACATGTTTAGCGTTCATTTATAGGCAGTCTCGTAATGCATATAATTCGCTCATATGGATATACTATACTTATCTTGCGAGAGTGCAGTCGTTGATGCGGTAGAGCAAACTGAAATATTACGAATCACGTGTAATCAAATATGTCCATGTTTAGCACATATAGATAGGCATATGATTATGAATATCAACAGGCATATTTTTGTAATATAAATATGAATAATGCATATTCTTTTCATTTACCTATGACTAGCGTATAGGGATTCATGTAGGCCTATGTTTAAAGTTCTCCCGCCATGTTTTGCTTCATGAAAATGTTTATGTTTTTTTAAATCGAAATCAATATGCAACAATATATATTTACAATTCACACATTGCAATATCTGTGAAAAGCGATAGTAAGATTTTATTTGACGACGTAGACAACTTTGAACAGGTAAATTAATCCACAGGTAAATGTATTTATCAATTATCTGCCAATAGTTGTGCAGCTATACATTTCAGATTTACAGTCACGCAGTGGTAAAAGTAGTATCTACGTCATGCAAATAATACTTATATTTACGTACAGCTTAGTAGCGCTTTTAAATATATGTTTCTCTCCGGGACTATCAAGAAATGTTCACATGATGTTTAAGAGATAAATTTGTTAATTGATAATACTACAAAAAGGGTGGCCATTCATCTTTAATGTCCATGTTTGGCGCGTTTAGGTAGACCGATTCGTAACGGAACTATTGTGACCAATTCGGTATTCTAACGTTTAACGTATTACTAACTATAATACACTGATTTAAAGGAATGTAGCGACACAGCCAAACCATCTTTGTTATTGAGAGTTCTGAAAAACTTGAATAAGAATGACAGAATTACCCAAATCGGATGATAAACTCAAAATAAACAAAGAAGATATGATAATTTCAAGGGCTTTTGAAACAGATATGGAAGCCGCTATTTTGAGAGCTATGACATCACAGTTATAAATGACCATATATGGAATATTTATAAATATGAGCATTTGTAATTATTTATAGCAAAACAATGACAGCAACTGAATGAAACATATGTATACATAACGGCAGTAATGCTTATATACTGAACAAAAAAAGAAACTTCCACATTTTAAGCTGTAATTTACATAGGGTTGACTTTGTTACACTTTGTATACCAATCTAAATAAAATTTCATCTTTATATACTTATCAGTCAATCATTCTGACCAATATTAATAATCTTCAAAAACCAGAGTTAGTGTGTTGCTTCTAAAACATGTTTTATTCAAATTGCGAAATCACTATATTTGTATTATAAAGGGAGGTAATCTGAAAATATTCATTCTTGAAAGCTGTATGGCGCAAAAGTGAGTGCACAGGTCAGCTTACTTTCTCCGTCTTTTTGGTGTTGGGGTTATCTTCTGTTTATTTCAATAGAACAAACTGTGTGTTAAATCAAAGTTTAAACCACAATACCCGGAAATGCTATTTAAACCAAAACAAGGGGAATGACTTTGCGTACAAGTTTGAATCAAGGAAAATTGTTTTCATGACAGTGCTGGCCTTTTAACAAAGGTATTAATATATAAGACCAAACAAAATATATTTTCATTGTGACTACATGTATGGGTAAAGTCTTTTTTTTGTTGAGCATATGACCAGTAAATGAGTTTGCATTCATTTGCAGTGATTTGCTTTGCTTAAAATGATATTTATCAATATTCTCTATATGGTAATTTGGAACAATGACGTCAAAGTTCTGAAAATGGAGGATCCCATATCTGTTTTAGAACAACATTCAAATTGTCATATCTTTTTTCTTTATCATCCGTTTTGATTAATTATTTCACCATTTTCCATGTTTTCCGGAACTCTCAATAACAGAACTGCTGTGTCGCTACATCCGCTTTAATTATATACTTACTTGCGATGTGAATATAAATTGGTATTACACATGTTTAGCGCACATCGGTAGGCAAACTCGTCATGCACATATCTGGGGCATTGATAAAAGCCTAGCCGTAATAAATATATATATTCCATTCGAAATGAGCGTGTACTGTGCTTATAGCTAATGTATTCGTACTTGTAATATATATGACTATTCGTATTATACATGTGTACCGCACAAGTCACACGTTTGGTGAAGATATGCCTCCTCGTTTAAAGGGGTTGATGAACTATTTTCAATCGCCGTTTATTTTAAAGGACTCTGAAAACCTTGAAAAAAGCTGAAAGAATTATAAAAATATCATGAAAAATAAGGGAGATATGACAGCTTTTTTCAAGTTTTACAGAGCCCTTTCAAATAAACATTGTTTGAAAACAGTACATCAACCCCTTTAAACGTTATTATTTATTATTTATTAACTTGTAAAATGAAGATGTCGCTCTTCGTAATATGAACTCACATTATTGTAAATAATTATTACTAGTATCCGAACGACTATAAATACTGAAAAGTGAGTCATTTTTTAAGCAAAAAACACAATCAAGAGATAAAAGTAGCAGAGTCTGTTCATGAAAGGTTCTTTTAAATTAAAACAACAACTCTCTCGCCCCCTAGCACCGGCTTAAGCGGTATTCTACTTCAAAGTCACCTATATTGGGCTCGATGATCCCAAAGGACCAGTAAAAACACACTGCTCATTCGTAGTACGAGAGCCTTACCTGCATCTTCGTCGAACTTGAATCCTACATTATATCCATAGGCAAATTTGCTGTTAGAATATCCATACAGTATCAAACCAAACGGGATTCTCCCAACGTGCGTAAGTTTGTGTAAACAGGTTGGACGTCTATGTACACGACTGTGTGTTTGGAGGTTTCCGTTGACCTGTGGAAGGTTGGGGTACTGTCCAGCATAAGGCCGGTGACCTCATCGGACAGTATCGTTATTGCTAATGTATTGTCCGTGAAGGCACCAGGCACATATACTGTGTATGCGTGGACAAATTGGTCAACGGCGAGAATAGGTATCATGAATAGAGGTACACACTTATAGTTATTGTTCATGTCCATGCCCCATTTAGCAACGTGTGGAAAAATTGGTCAACGGCTGGAATAGGTACCATGAATATAGGTACAGACTTATAATTAGCAACATACAGGACAACCCTTATTTTCTTATCTGAGGTAATTACCATTGGAGGATTATAGCTTGGTATTATTTCTAAGAAAATGCCACTGTAAATATGCACCTTTACAGTATTGTAAGTTATATGCGCATCGTTGTCCGTGGCATACACGCGTACCCTTGAATATGTACCAGAATTGACTGTTAAATATGGAATAACAAAATATGTTGCTCCATGTACAACAAGCTGCACTTGTTCAAAGATTAAGTGATCAGTTAATCTCTCAGAAAGACTGCCTGATGGTCCAGGAGTAAGAACAGAAAATACTTTAATCGGTTTATTGCTAGTAATTTTAATTCCGCTTAAGTCTTTAAGGCCTTCGAATTGGAAGGTTTCAGATCTATTAAGCATTACATCTATATCACTATATAGAACGTATCCCCTGAGAGAAACGTTGGTCGAGTTTGAAGCGATTGTATTATAATCCGATTGACGCTTTTGGAATTAACGTTTGGTGAAACTGACGAAATTACATATTCAGTCGATAAGGCATCGGTTGGAAAACTACTGATCGTGCAATGTATTTGTCCGAATTATGTCGACTGGTTGTGGAATAAGAAAGTAAAACTGATATTTCTTGATCAGAAGTTATCGTAATACTCTTCCCGGTTTGCGTCCCGTTCGCGATGGTATGCATGATTGACGGGCTAAATGTTATTTCTTTCGAGCCATCGATGACGTAGTTGACGCCTTCCATGGTAGAACAAGTGCTGTCAGAATGGGACACAGTAGCTACAGCCTGTGATGACTCAACAGTTGTTATGACAATTGAGGGAATGACAGTGCGTATTTCATCGTCATATGGTCCTACGGTCTCCATGTGTGTAACGTTCATGAAGGCCAGGACGAACTGCTTTCCTGTAGTCGCTGAGTAAGAGAAACATAGCCAATCTTACAAAACTACCTTCAATCATTTAAAATAGAACAAATGATAGTGATGGAAAATGTAAAAAGGGACACATTATTCCACATTTTAAGAAATGAAAATTGTAGGTACCACATTGAAAAAAAAGAAGTGGCAACATTTTAGTTGTGTGGTATTTGAGATAAACTTTGCCTGATCTTACATGAGTGACTGTGATGAGTGACTGTGTATTATTGATTTTAATAAACGAGTTGGATATAGAGGATCTTAAACGAGTTCCCATTTCATATAAGATTTATGAAACGAGTTATGAATCATTTAATTTTAACGAGCCTTTTGGCGAGTTAAAATTAAAAATAATTCATAACGAGTTTCATAAATCTTATAATGGAATGGGAACGAGTTTAAGATCCTTTTTATCACATAACATTGTAATCAAATTAGTAAAAAATAATTCAGATGGACATAAAACCGTCACGACGTCAGACACACTTTAGCGCCAAAACATCATAAAATATGTGACGTCGTAACGTCGCGTCTCACACATAACGTTGCGTATAAAAGAGTTCGTGTTTTACCTCTTTACAAAATAGCAGTTTATGTCAAATTTTTAACAAACCAACAACAATGTTTTGTATAACGTGCATTATTTTTATAAGCTGTCACAAATAATAAGTTTATGACTCAGATCTGGGAGAATTTGTAATAAATAAAATAGTTTCAGTTAATAAACTTGCGTAACGAGATATAAGTCATGGCTTTATTACACTCCCAGAAGTCATGTTATGTGATAAATGAAATTAGTGGTGAAATTAGTGGCCACGTTATACAAAACACTCACTTTTCGTACACATTTCGCCTCCTGCAGACGTAATCACTACAGACAGCACTACCTAAAATATATAAAGTATACTGAAATCCAGATTTCTATAATACTATAATCCAGCACAGACAAGTAGACATTTAAAATCCAGTAAGTCGTAGCCCTAATCTGGGATTTCAAACTAACATGATAATCCTAAATTCATGTTAATAGATGCATAAAACATTTTACCAGTAAAAGCATATTCCAGCGAATTATGATCATGGCTCCAGATGCAAAACAGTCGTTTAATAGCGAGATACTAGTAACGTGCGTATTTCAATCGAAATTTCAGCATATATACCGCTCGAAATAGATTTGATATAGCTTTTAAACATTTTATTTTAGATAAACATGCATTGTATTTAAATTGGACTGATCGTAGACATTCCGATAAGATTAATTTATCATGGTATAATCGTATTGAAATCGCATAGACACTATGAAAGATATGACTAAAATATGTTTACATGAATCAATTCAGTATTAGTATCACATATTATATCTAGTATGAATTAGACTAGACGAACATTAAAATATCGGAAGTATGTGGGATTAGACCGCATCTAACGATTTAATGTATGTTTTAATATTTCTGGGACCATTTCATTCCGGTAGAAGATAGAAAATGCCTAGTCTATTGCCATTCATGATCGTACAACACAATGTGAAATTAACGTAATGTAGGAAACAGTTTCGCAATTTCAGATCCCTGCAGACAAATTGCAACCAATTGTATTTATTTCTGCATGCTGTCACTTTGAAATTGGTAAAGACATTCTAAAACTAAATTTGAGACTATGAGTAGAATATAATATTGACCGAGTTAACGCCATAATATGTTCCATGACAAGTTTTGAAATAGTTAGGATTAACCATATATCTCAGACTTAGTCTCATGTTTGTATGTGGTCACAGCGCCAGCAATCTTTAAAGTAGCTATCCCGCCAGCAACCCCAACTTGTATACGACATGTGTACTCCGTTTCTTAACCTACTGACGACGAGGTATATATATAATTTACATATTTTACATAATTCAAACTCTATAGAGAAAATATAAACCGCTTTAACCAGCCAGACCAAAAATGAGATATAGGGTCCTATAGAAACCACAGCGTCCGAGCGCAAAGGCATCGTAGGTCCGCACTGTGCTGCAAACAAGGACTTGAAAATACAATGAAAGAGACAAAAAACAACAGAAAGGGTGGTGAAGACAGGATTACCGACTTGGAACGGTCAGTAGGCAATAAGGCCCACTGGTTAGCATGAATCGATTTTATATGCGCACAATCCTCGCTATTATCCTGTCTTCAGCGCCCAAATAGACAAGACAGTGTAAACAAAACTACATCCCATTAAAAGGAATTCTGTAACAATAAAGTCCACATCCTGCGAAACTAACTAAAGAAACACATACGCAATAATAAAACATCTCAGGATGTATCCATAATCGTACTGAACAACCATATTAGTTGCAGCTAAAGAGAAAACCATCACTAAACCTGCAGTGCGCTGTAAAACCAAAGGGTTATATCCTTTTCTGACGAACTTCCTCATTAAATTTGTAAAGCGGTCAGGAAACCCGTCAGACATCTTTAATTTTCGAAGTTTATAGACCACATCTCTAAAATGAGGGTTGTGATATGCCTAGAAGTGTTTTAAGGTTGGTGTTGTACTTTTCCAGCAGGCCCTCGTTGCGGCGGTAGAATTTAGAGAAAGATCTACATAGTTTGTGATAATGAAAACCCTGCTGAAGAAGTTTACTTGTAATAACTTGATTTCGATCATTGAAGTCTATAACACCATTACACGCTCTAGCAAATCGAATGAGCTGGGAGATATACACCCCGTATGAGGTAGCACGAGGTACATCTCCATCCAGGTGTGGATAGTTAACGATGTTAAAATTGAAATCATCTCTCATATCATAGATTTTAGTATGAATACAATCATTTGAAATCGAGAGATGAAGATCGAGAAATGCTGCTACTGTATCCGAACTGTTGGCTTTATTCAACGTGAGCTCTGGTGGATACATTGTAGTAACCATACGAGCAAAGAACGGATTATCACTATTGAGTATGTCGTCAAGTTACCGAGAAGTATTATTAAAGGCATCAATAATTTCACCCTGGCTAGCAGGTGACAAACTCAACATAAAATCTCTTTCATAGCAGTACAAAATAAAATTTGCAACAAGTGGCTCACAGTTAGTACCCATAGGAATACCAACAACCTGGCGTTAAATAGTTTTACCGTATCTTATAAAGATGTTATCCAGAAGAAAATATAAGGCTCTGCAAACATCAGTACAAGTCCACAAATTATACTTATCAATGGGGGCGTTAGTAAAGAAAGCCCTGACATAATTATAAGCTAGAAAAGTTGTACCTTCTCTAGAAAATGTCTTCTGAATAGGCTGAAGCAATTTTCTTTGATAATATTATGTGGTAGTGTAGTATACAGTGTAGAAAAGTCGTAGGTGCTTAGAGAAGAGGCATGAATATGCTTACACCGTAGTTTGTCAAGAACTTCTCCAGAGTTTTTGATAGACCAAAACAGATTAATTTCTGAGTGCTCGAAATCCTTTACGCAATATTTTATAATATGTTTTTTAATCGCGGAAAGTCAGGAAGTCAATAGTTTTGATATATTGGTCGTGGTACATCAACTAGAATTGGCGATAAAACGTGCTTTGTAAGGAATTTTGTGAAGTTTGGGTAGCCAGTACATTGTAGAGAGCTTCGCCTGCTTACTAATTACAGAAACCTTTATAGTCTCCATAAAGGTCACATGCTGGGAAACATTGCCCGTCTCCAGCAGAGGTGTAGTCAGATAAGCAGAAGTGCTCGCTAGCTCAGCATTCAAAGCATTGATATGATGTAGTCGTCAGACAATAATTATATAGTTGGAAGCTTTGTCTGCTAGAACTAGAGTTGTATGTAAATTCTGAATATCCGTCTTAAGGTGCCGTAAATTGTAAGTAGAAGGCCGTGGAAGCAGGGATGGATTTGATTCGTAAAATAAAATACGTAATTCAACAATTTCTGAAATAGTTTTCATCCAAGCAGTAAGTGCATGTTATCTGCTTTTTCTCGCTTACACCACTTTGTACAGAAATCCGTTAAAGAACCCGCAATTACATTGCGACAGGAATTAAAATCAATATCAGATGGAAGGCGATACTTAGGCCCTTTGGCAATTAAATGAAGAATCCTCTTATCCTCAATTACATCAAGATTTCCTGTAAGAATGTGAAGGGCATGTTCGTAACAAAATTTAGATTTTTTTCAATCTCAATCAGTAGGAGTAGATGTCTCGATCTCAAGATCAGAAACGATCCTATTATAATTGAAAATAAGATTTCTAGTAGATTTCTTGTAACATATAACAGGAGTCACAATATTCTTGAAATACTTCGGAATTTTGTCAATCACTCGCATATCATTACAAATACCGGATAAATTAATGAAATCGATGCCTTCATCAACATAAGTTATCTTCAAAAATTGCCTTTGATGGTCAGATGGAGCATTTATATGTGAACGCAAAATATGTTGCGTGTAACTTTGAATAATAGATGCAACCTCATATAATGGATTAGTACGGACATAAATGGCAAACCCCAAAACTCTACCGTCGAATTAAGAATTACACACTCATAATTCATTTAACGCATATTCAGTCAAGGGTAGCTTATGAAAAAGTTGAATAAACCTATACCTTTAATCGCCACACATAACTTATTATATGACCTGAACACCTGGTTAGAGTTTTGATAGATTGTTTTGTAATGCACTTTTGTCGTTTTTTGGCGGGTTAGTTTCGTTAAACATCATTTAATTGTGTACAGTGTGGCATATAATTGTCTTCTACGAACCTTGTTCCATCCAATAAATACTAAAAAGGTGATCGCTTAGAAGCAATAAACACAAACCCGAAAAAAAGTAGCAGACTCGGTTTTATTGAGTCTGTTCATGAGAGGTAATTATAAGATGCAAAACCTCTCACTCCTCCTAGCACCGGCTTAAGCGATATTTTACTTTGAAGCAACACAGAATGGGTTTGATGATCCGAAACGACCAGTAAATAATAGCACTACAGATTTGTAGTCGGGGCGACTTTTTACGGCCGTCACACATCACTAAACAAACGCTAGTGTGAATGTCAATAAATAATGAAAAGGTGATCGCTTGGAAGCAACAAACACAAACAAGAGAGAAAAGTAGCAGACTCGGTTGTATTGAATCTGTTGATGAGAGGTTATTATAAGATGCAACACCTCCCACTCCTCCTAGCACCGGCTTAAGCGATATTATACTTTAAATGAGCACAGAATGGGATTGATGATCAAAAGGATCAGTAAATAATAACACTACTGATTTATAGCCGGTGCGACTTTTACGGCCGCCACACAACACTAAACAAACGCTAGTGTGAATATCAATACATGCTCAAAATGTGATTCCTTCGAAACAACAAACACAAACAAGAGAGAAAAGCAGCAGACTCGGTTTTATTGAATCTGTTCATGAGAGGTAATTATACGATGAGACACATCTCACGCCTCCTAGCACCGGCTTAAGCAATATTCTCCTTTAAAGCAACATTTAATGAGCTTGATGATCCTAAACGACCAGTAAATAATAGCACTACAGATTTGTAGTCAGGGCGACTTTTTACGGTCGGCATACATCACTAAACAAACGCAAGGGTGAATGTCAATATATACTGAAAAGGTGATCCCTTGGAAGCAACAAACAAAAACAAGAGAAAAAAAGTAGCAGACGTGTTCATAAGAGGTAATTAAAGGATTCAAACCCGCTCACTCCTCCTAGCACCGGCTTAAGCGATATTCACCTTTAAAGCAGCACATAATGGGCTTGATGATCCCAAACGACCATTAAATTATAGCACTACTGAGTTGTAGTCGGGCGACTTTTACGGCCGCCACACATCACTAAGAAACCGCTATTGTGAATGAAAATAAATACCTAAAAGGTGATCTCTTGGAAGCAGCAATCACAAACAAGAGAGAAAAGTAGCAGTCTCAGTTTTATCGAGTCTGTTCATGAGAGATAATTATAGTATGCAAAACCACTCACGCCTCCTAGCACAGGCTTAAGCAATAATCTACTTTAAATCAATACAGAATGGGATTGATGGTCCAAAAGGACAGTAAATAATAACACTACTGTTTTGAAGTCGGGGCGACTTTTTTTACGGCCGCCACACATCACTAAACAAACGCTAGTGTTAATGTCAATAAAAACTGAACGGTTGAACCCTTGGAAGCATCAATTGAGTCTGTTCATTATGAGTTGCAACACCATTAACTAAACAAACGCTAGTGTGAATGTCAATAAATACTGAAAAGGTGATCCCTTGGAAGCAACAAACACAAACAAGAGAGAAAAACAGCAGACTCGGTTTTAGTGAGTCTGTTCATGAGAAGTAATTTAAAATGCTACACCTCTCACATCTCCAAGCACCGGCTTAAGAGATATTCTACTTAAAAGCAACACCGAATGGGATTGATGATCCCAAACGACCATTAAATTATAGCACTACTGATTTGTATTTTGGCGACTTTTACCGACCGTCACACATCACAAAGCCACCGCTATTGTGAATGTCAATAAATACTGAAAAGGTGATCCCTTGGAAACAACAAACACAAAAAAACAGAGAAAAGTAGCAGACTCAGTTTTATCGAGTCTGTTCATGAGAGGTAATTATAAGACGCAACACCTCTCACGCCTCCTAGCACCGGCTTAAGCGATATTCTACTTTAAAGCAACACCGAATGGGCTTGATGATCCAAAAGGACCAGTAAATAATAACACTGCTGTTTTATAGTCTGGGCGACTTTTTACGCCCGAGACACATCACTAAACAAACGCTAGTGTTAATGTCAATAAATACCGAAAAGGTGATCCCTTGGAAGCAACAAACACAAACAAGAAAGAAAAGCAGCAGACTCGGTTTTATTGAATCTGAAGATTATTAACAAAGCTCTTCCTTATATTCGCATGCGGAGGTCATGGGTCCAATCCCCGGCCGCGTCATACCAACGACTGCATACACATTGTTCTAGTACATACAGTGCTTGACGTTCAGCGTATAAATAGTAGTTTTAGGACTAGACGGTCCGGTGTCAGCATAATGTAATTCGATGGCATTACATGATATTACAGTGTGGTAACAATATAAAGTTGAGCACTAAGCTCAGTGCTACAAGTTGACAGCATGAGATATGATTGAACATTTTTCTGAAAGCGACGTTGAACTCTATACATGCATTTTCTTTATAGTGGTTTTATTTATAGACTATCCGAAAAAGGTACTAGTCATTACCATTCAGAATACAGTGATAGATCATTGATTAAATTGTAAATATACACTCAAACAAAGTTATGTAAGCTTTCTTTCAATTAATTACAAACATCAAGAATCAAACATTTCTATTTGTTTACACCATACATATTACATTACTACAACTACATCATCTACTTCTGAGTGCCCGCCTCTCACCGTTGCGGGTTCGAATCCCACCGGGAGCTCGACATGTTTGTTTCTGTGTTTTGTGGTTGACTGTCCTCTTTGAATGCTACTTTCCCTGTCCGATCTTTTTATGTTTCTTTGTAAGTGAGGAAGTGTCGATTCTTACGGAAGTCTGGAGGTGTACAGTACTGGTTCTACCCAGGAAAAGTTTGTGGTCTGCCTCCACCACCAAACATCGACCGTCATATATAACTTTACGTGTGTTTAAAATGACTGTAAAACACCATAAAAACAAACAAATCAGAGTGCCCATTAAGGATGCCAGTACTATATATAGCAACATTCCTTCCTTACAGAGTGACACAGCTGCTGTTTTAACATGGAAACTAATGTTACAAGTTGATATAGTTCCAGATACGAAGTCGCCACAGAATACTTTCCACAGAATACTTTTTTCAGAATACTTTTAACAAAAATATATATTTGTAAATATATATTGTTAATAGAGTAGATTGTCCAATGGGTAAACATTGCCATCATAAAGAAACCGTAAAGCGCATGAGTTGGTCACGTCCATAAACGAAATACTTTCCTATCAAACTTAATATGGATGTCCATAACAATATTACAATACTACTTGTAGATAGGATAATATAAAATGGCGGGTATAAATAGAGGATATTTGTGGTTTTGGAGTGAATATCAGATTTTATTTCATCGAGAAGTGTGAAAACGTTATATTTTCACGAATGCGAATCATGAGTGAAAATAATGAGGTTTGATTATTTCGAGACAATATAAAATCTGTTATTCACGACGAGACAACACATTTGCTTTTTATGTTATGCTTTATAATCAAAGTGTACTCATGTATGTTGAAAAATAAATAAAAATTTAACGACGTCATTGGCTTAGTATGATAAACGTCAAGATTCATCCATAAGAACTTATGATATTTCTACATAATATACAACTTGACCACAATTCAACCACAGAACCTTATCAAAGACAAGCTTATTGCTCTCATTCAAAACTTTTGCTAGGAATAATACTACATTTTTGACCTGTAACAATATTAAAGCGTTTTTTACTAACGGCAGTTTGGACAATTACACTATGTGGAATTGCCATGAAGTTTGTGAATCACTTATTTTTCTATTAGATAATATTTTCGTCAGGTATGGAACTACCGTTTAAAGACACATTTGTGGTATCCCTATGGGTACGAACTGTGCACCCCTTGTTTTTATATTGCTATGAAAGAGATTTCATGTTGTGTCTTTCACCAGATTTCCAGGCAGATGCTATTGAAGCCTTTAATGACACCTCTCGGAATCTGGATGACATACTGAACATTGACAACACCTTCTTTTCTACTATGGTTATAACTATATATCTTAAAGAACTTCTGTAGCGCCACAGGCAAACATCTTTATTATTGAGAGTTCTGAAATACTTGAATAAGGGTGAAAGAATTATCAAAATCGGATGATAAACAAAGAAGATATGATCATTTGAAGTTTCTGTTAAAACGGATATGGAAGCGGCCATTTTGAGAGCTATGACATCACGGTTCTAAATGACCATATATGGAATATTTATAAATATGAAAATTTACTGATTTATAGGGAAAAAATGACAGCAACTGTATGAATAATATGTAATACTTAATGGCAATAATGATTTATATCACCAGTAAAAAAAAAAAATTCATTTGCAGTGATTTTCTTCGTTTTAAATGATATTTATCAATATTCCATATATGGTAATATGGAACTATGACGTCATAGTTCTAAAATGGCGGCTCCCATATTTGTTTTAGAACAACCTTTAAATGGTCATATCTTTTTTGTTTCTCATCCGATTTTGATAATTCTTTCACATTTTTCCAAGTTTTTCAGAACTCTCAATTACAAAGCTTGTTTGGCTGTGGCGCTACATTCCCTTTATCAAAGCTAATATTTCTGATATTTACCTTTCTTATCTCGATTTACATCTCTCTATTGCAAATGGTGAAATAATTAGCAAACTCTATGACAAGAGAGATGATTTTAATTTTGATATTGTTAATTATTCCCATTTAGATGGGGATGTTCCCCGCGCAACTTCTTATGGGGTCTATGTGTCTCAACTTCTTCGGTTTTCTAGAGCTTGTAATCGAGTTGAGGACTTCGTAATCTTTGTATAACTAAAATGCTACTCCATCTGGGCTACCGTTACCATAAACTTCGTAAAACCTTTGCAAAATTGTATTATCGTAACCCTGATCTTCTTTAAAAATATAAAAGTAATTTAAGACTCTTCTGCGACAAGGACTATCACAACGTGACTTCTAAGGTGGTATGATTTACAAACTTCGTAATATCCTTGGTCATGATCAGTTTCATACTATATTTGTTAAATGTGTTAAAAGGTTTATCATTACAATACAATACTCCGTTTGCAAGGCTATAAATAGTTAATGCGCATACACTGAACAAAATCTCTAAGTATCAACTTTTGTATTTTAACTAATTTTCTTATTTTAAATATATTTTGGAAAAGATATATGACAAGTATTATGTTCTGATCCATAGTTTGTAAAACATTTATTTTTTGTTTAAATTGTTACATCTTTTGAGAGTTACCCTCCCTTTATATGAAAACATGAAATGTACTGATAAAACACATAAAATGAGTCAAAGATCGCTTAAAGATATAAAATTCTTAACATTGGTATGAAATAATAGAAATTAACATACAAATTTGACCCACTTTATCGCAGATTTTCCGTCTATAAAAAAATGAAATATGGATAATCTTAAATTACCTCCCTTTAAATTGAATATTGTTTGAAATTCAAGTAACTGTAATTCAGTGTTAACATTAAATATTTCGCAAATTTCTTTTACAAACGCATTTGTAGTGGTAATGATAGTAAAACATGATGTCAAAATAATTTTAACTGGCATATTTTAGAATAAGGAACATCGAAAGCTTCACTATTTCGAATTACTTAATAAAATCCTATTAACCCTGTTGTATAAGTTATAACTTATTTCTAAGAAAACGCATTGACTTAAAAGTTTTAAAATGTACACTCGTTATTTTGCAGTTTAACCGTATCCCTAATCAATCTCAAAATACATAAAATACACAAAACAATGAAAATATTATTGACATATTCTTAGGTTGGTACTTTTTGCTTATTGCATATGTATTCTACACGATATACTATTTTAGTCACTCGAGTCAGCAATCAAATTGCTCATTGGCGACAGAGACTAGAAAGAAATGTGTGTGAAACGTTTTCATGAAATACGTATAATACAGCCGTTAACAAACAAATCATAAGTGTTCGTCAAAGTTTATTTTATAATGAACACGAAACAGGACTTCCCTCTGAAAGGAGCAATATCAACTTCTATAATCTCAGTTATTTTGCAAATAGAACTTTAACTTTCAACGACTATGCACCATGAAGGAGTTTGGCCCTAACACGATTTCTTGCGGAACATGTGACCTTTATCCTTTAAGGAATCTCGGGCCCTATACATTTTCTGACGGGTTTTGTAAGTAAAAAAATTAACGTTAATGTCTCTTGGTTTGCCAGAAACCGCTTTGCCTACACGATGCGACCGGACAATATCGTCGGTGGTGAGAGTTATATTAATATCCTTGGCAATGTCCATAATGATAACATCGGTGCTTTCGTCCGGCGACTCCGCAATACCGGCAACTCGCAGGCAGTTACGGCGATTATACTGCTCCTCGTCATCTACATCTTGTTCCAAACGCTCTAGACCTTTTTTCAGTGACTCATTTTCTGCTTCCATTTGCATAAGACCCTTATTGAGATCTTCAGGTACGCCGTAAAACATAGATTTATCTAATGTGTTCGTTTTCGATTCGATTGTTGAGTGCATTGACGGAGTATTAAGTATTGTAAGTAAGTCTCCTTCACCTGGGGATGTGTGACTAGCATCAGGCAAAGTGACAGTAGTATCTGTGTTAGTGTGTGTCTCTTCCTGGTGAACAGTTGAGGATGTGGTAGGCCAGACTGAAAAATGACGAATCCACTATTATAAAATGTTTAGCGAGCAAATTTAATGCATATAATAAGCTCATTCGTAATACGCATGTTTAAAACATATGAATGAACCTATGCATAAAACATGCATGGAATGACTTGCTTGTAATCACATTTAAGGGCATGTCAATAGGTCATCTCGTTATATATATATACTACCGGTCAATGAAAACGCACCATTAGATGGGTCTTAATTTGTACTGCTAAAGTAATTTATGATATTTAAGTATATATTTTGAAACCGGCGGATATTAATTACCGATTGCAAACACTGATTCTCTCAGATTTCCTGCACATGGTGTATAGCGTTCAATTAAAGTCTTTAATTGAACACTTGAATTAAGTGTCACTTAGTAGTAGCACTTAACAACAATTACACTCATATGCATACATATCAGTTTTAAAATAACTTCACCTAGTGTTGTTATTCTTACTTTCAGCCAGAGTAGTAGGTGGGTCGATGTCTGTGAATGGCTTGTGAGAATGAGCAGTCGTTGTAGCAGAAGGACAGACTGAAATATGACAATTCAGATATTATAGCATAAGGTAATGTTTTGCGTATACATTAGGCTCGATCAATGTTGGCCACACTGAAGTGTGGGGACATTACGTGTGTCGAGACATTCTGTGCTAGCAGCGCTGGCTCAAGGGATGTGAGTGATGCGGCGGCACTATTTATCGGTGATCCAAAGGTTGTCTGTCCTTGGTAGTTCACAAATATTTCTCCCTATATATATATATACACGAGATATTCACTAATCAAATGACACAACTCAACAATCGATGTCACTTATATTCCATGCTATTTGACGACTTCCAGAGCTATTCTCCTATTTAAAGAAAATGCGTTAAATATTAATTTGTTATATATTTAGGACTATATAAAAAACATTGTGGCGCATACCACACGACAAGGTTCTATAAATGGGACCCCGTATCAAGTTACTAAACTCTTTCAGGGAAGCATCAATTCTTAAGTTGAACCGATTGTTTTTAAACTGCTCTGGCAAAGAAAAAACACACTTTTTAAAAAGAGTTGCAGATTATTTTTTTTATAGACTTGGAACATGTAACTGTGAAAATAAGTTACGTTTATTTATTCTTTACAGAACGGTTAACATGGAAAACAAATATTCATCCCATCCCGGCTCCCCTAAGTCTAAATCACAGCAACAAATCGTGAGACAGTATGAAATATAGAATTATACGAAGATAAACATTATTAATCAATTCTTTATGCAGTTTGTTATTTACAGGTCAATTTGACTGAGGTTCATATAATGATACGATTTTTAAGAAATGTATGTTACATACGTATTATTCATAAAAATACACCATACATGGACTTTAAATAGTAGAATTATATTTAGAAAATACATAACGTCCATGTGGATCAACACGAGAATGAACATGACATTGTTAATTTCTATTTTATAACGTTAAACCCTAATGCCATATCCTCTATTGTAATTAACATGACGCCAGTTGTCTATCATTTATCCATTTAACCAATCAAATCAATACGATACCTCCGACAAACAATAGAACGTACAACTGTATTATAATAAAACCTATTGTCAATATACTCCGACATCCACAATTAGGCGGAGATATCTAAGTATTGCAGTCATGTTAATCGCGAGATAAAACCCTTACCTGCATCATCGCTGAACTTCACTCCACCATTGTATCCATAACCACGTGTCAGATTAGTGTTAGAATATCCATACACTATTGCACCGAACGGGATCTTCGCAATGTGTCGAAGTTTGTTTGAGCCTGGTAGGACGTCTATGTACACGACTGTTTGGTTCGAGTTCCTCTCGATATTGAAGCTATGAATAATCGGTTTATTGTCAAGCATAATACCAGTGAACTCATATGAGGGTAGCGTTATCGCACCTTTATTATAAGCGTAGCTATCGGGCACATGTATTGTG
The DNA here is from genome assembly GCA_037043455.1 of Cyrtodaria siliqua. Lineage (NCBI taxonomy): Eukaryota > Metazoa > Mollusca > Bivalvia > Adapedonta > Hiatellidae > Cyrtodaria > Cyrtodaria siliqua. Next base: position 28,147 of record JAWPHD010000146.1, read on the forward strand.
TACTCATAGAGAAATTGTTCAACAGCCGAAATCGTGGTCATGAATAAAGGTTTGAAGTAGCCTTCAGTAACATACTGGACAACCCTTATGTTATTATCTGACCTAATTTCCATCGCTTTATAGTTTTGCTTTAATTCAAAGTATATACCACCGTATATATGCATTTGTATAGTATGTCTATAATCACCGTACGTTATGTTTGCGTCGGTTTCCGTAGACAATACGCGCACCGATGATGACAAACCAGAAAATGACGGAATTACAAAGTAGTTTGCTCCATGTACAGAAGGCAGAACTTGTTCAATCAGTATCTTATCCACACGGTATGGACTGGTGCTTCTTGTCCTGCCTGGAGTAAGACCAGAAAATACTGCAATCGGTTTATTGCTAGTAACTGTAACCCCACTTAAGTCTTTAAAGCCTTCGAATTGGAAGGTTTCAAATCTATTAAGTTTAATATCTATATCACTTTCTAGAACGTATCCCCTGAGAGAAAAGTTGGTCGAATTTTGAGACGATTGTATTAAAATCTTGTGTTATAGACAATATTTGGCGAAACTGACGCAATCACATATACTGTCGATAAGGCATCAATTGGAAAAACTACTGATCGTACCGAAAAATATCGTGAGTGATAGGATAATACGACTGATATTTCCTGAACAGAAGTTATTACAATGCTCCTTCCGGTTTGCGTCCCGTTCACTACGGTATGCATTAATGATGAATTGAACGGTATTTGCTTTGAAACATCGATGACGTAGTCAACGCCTTCTGTGGTAGAATCAGTGTTGACAAAATGGGACACAGTAACCACAGCCTGTGACGACCCAACGGTTGCTATAATAATTGAGGGAATGATAGGTGTACTGCTATATGACTCGGAGCTCTCCATGTGTGTAACGTTCATGAAGGCCAACATGAACTGCTTTCCTGTAGTCGCTGAAACAACAGAACAGCAGTGAACATGTAAGCATGAGAGAGTATGACATATTTAAAGAAAAGAACAATTATAGGTTCAACCTTGAATGTATTGAAAGAAAGTAAATTTTAACAGATGTTTATCAACACATTATAGAGACCACACAGGACAGGGCAATTTGTTTCGGAGTCATTTGCCCTACGTAATATTTGAAGGGTCAAATTGATAAAATTGCATCATTTAGCACTTGTAATGGCGAGGGAACGAGTGGAATTGTCATACCCTGCTATATTTATGAGACGAACTTTTTTCTGCCGTTAGTATTTGCGGTGGTGAGTTTTCGCCCCACATGCTGGAGACCATGGGTTCACGCAATGGTCGGGTCACACCAAAGACTTCATAACAATGGTAGTTTCTTGCTTGACGTTCAGCATATAAAGGGTAGTGGTAGGACTTGGTCGACCCGGTATCAGAGCAATGTGATTGGCTGTGGTATCATGACATGGTTGTACGGTGTGGTAGATAAATGTTTGACTGTTTGTATGTTTGTGTCCGCGAGCACCCACTTTTATATGTTTGTGTCGGCGACACCCACTGTTTTTATGTTTGTGTCGGCGGGCTTCCACTCTTTTATATTAAATTCAATTCAATTCTTTTATTCAGCATAAACATCATACAAAGCATTATTCTTTAATACACTCTACAATTGATTAATCACAAAAGCAGCAACATTTATTTCAATATCTATTTACTATGACATCAGTATTTTACTGTTCATGTACTCGTATTTTAATTGTGACATTTCAGAGTTGTAAAACTATGTAAAACACTCACATTTCGTACATATTTCGCCTCCTGCGGATATAATCACTATGGACAGAGTTACCTAAAATATAAAGTATAATTTTTCAAACATTCAGAACACAGTGCTTCAATTAGCTTATGAATCTCGCATTCTGTTATACTGTTGGTCAGCACATGAGAAATTATATATATGCTATCAAGAAATAAACTTAGTCCAGCACTTTCCAAAAGCGTGCAAATAATTCACTCATCAGAATACAGAACACTCGTAGTCATATACACAAGTGGATTTCTCTGTTCTCCAAATTCGTTAATAATCAAGAAAACAGTAGTACTAAAGACCCATGAAGAACGCTTGAAAGAATATGCGAGATAAGTGATTTTCCTTATTCGACAATATCACTAACAATATGGCAGAAATATGCCTCAACCCCTTGAACAAAAAACCCTTAAAGGTATATGCATAATAAATTCTCCTTATTTCTATAATATCACCAACGATCATGAACTCAAGATCACAAACATGTACCACGGAGAAAGATTCTAAACTCCCTGAAATGAAGAAGTATTGAAGACATAGAACAAGTGACTATCACCATTCCGAACTCTCATTTAAATGTCTCGGAAGTCACGTTACTTAGGAGTTCGCCTAGAAGAGTGGGGCATGCGGCTAGGTGGTCGAGACAACTTATAAGCAAAACATTAATACTAGCTCACTTTTGAACATGATATTGTTTCAAAGAAAACTGCATCCCCTTACATATTATTCCCAAGCCTGTTTTAACACCAGGGTTAACATTTTAGCACTTACGTACTTGCTAAATGCAAGTGGACTTTCGCTGATTGGCAGTAGAAAATATTAGCACTTGCTAGATTTTGAAAGTAATAACAGAAACCAACTAAGTTCAAGTCTACAATTATTCACAGAAAATACTTAGCAAACTTGCTGTAATAGGTGCATAGTAAGTATAATGGAACATTATTACCTTGCTACATCTGGCTGATGTTAACATGTTATTATTTACATATATAGCAAGCCATCTGAAATGTTTTAAATTATTAATTAATTGATTAAATTAGTAAGTAGAACATCGTGGCACTTGCTTTTTTTTTTTTTTTAGCAAGTGACTAACAATGTTAAATTTGATCCCCAAACTCTAATATCATGCAAATGCATGGACAGTAGGTACAAACGTCGAACAGGAAACGAATCATTCACAGATTGCAGTCCATCAAAAGCACGCATTCAAAACAACCAGTATGCTACTCCACAAGCATAAGCTGGTCCCAATGGATACTATACTTAAACAAGACTAGTATGATCATAGTATCACATTCCTTAACAACATCCATTTTGTCTTGCGGAACTTCGGTGGTTCTACCCATGGAGGTGCCTGCCCTTGCCCGAAAATTGCCGAGATGCGCACTTGAAGTTTTCCCCCACCAATGAAAACTGGAAAGTCGCCAAATGACCTTATATATAGCTGTTGGTGGGAATATAAAAATCCAATTTAGTTCAGTTCCATAACAGAAACAACATAAGACCTCGGTGAACATGTAATTGAGAAACCCGTTGCGTTACGCATGTCCTCTCAAATACAACCCCAAGTGGAAAACACCAAACTCGTACTGTTTTTACTATTTTCCTAATCTACAATTTTAAACAACGTGATAATCATAACATTTATTAAAATAGATAAGTAACATATATCTTACCAGGAAAAACATATTCCAGTACATTGTGATCATGACTCCCGGTGTATAACAGCCGTACGCTAACGATTTAACAAGCCTACTGAAGCGCTTTATCTATACACATCCCAATATTAATAGCAACATGTAATTTACACTTAACTGGTCTTAACGTTGACATGCCGTGAAGATTTATTTACCCTTGTTTAATATTAGACGATATGAAAACTGTGACAAAGATTACCAATAAAACATTTTAATTGATTATTATTACATAGAGTTATATTATCAGTTATATATGGTTAGTAATGAGGGAAAACAGTATTGAAGAGTTGGTTTTGTATAGCAACACATTTGTTACACATGCACTTCAATATAGAGTGGGGATGCATTATTGCTGACATAGGCAAAGCTTTTCAATCTGTTTCATCTGTTCGTTTGTCAGGTATATGTTTGAAATGGTGCATTAGTACCTTTTTCGGATTGATTTCGATATTATTTCGCCTATCAATGGTATATGAAAAACATTTGGTAAGTTCAAAGTACGGGAAGCTCGAATAATAAAGTAAGTACGTTGAATGTTTTCAAAATAATATTTTTAGCTATAACACGTGCTGTTTGAACAGCGACGTTGCCAAAAAAGCACGTTATTGTTTTTTAAAGCAACTGACGACAATTAACTGGTGAACGTTAAAGCAACTAACCCGCCAAATAACGGCAACATAAACCCGTTTATCAAAACTCTGCCCAGCTGTTCAAGTCATATAATACTGTATATGTGCTGATTTAAAGTATAGGATATTTCACGGGTTATTAGTATACCCGTGAATGAATATATGCGTAAAATGAATTACGAGTTGGTAACAGTCGAGTTAAGAGTTACCACGCAGTTTGTAATTATTAATAAATCTCAACCCGAAAACGTGTATCTATATATGTATATATGTGTATAATGTACTAGTATATGACTGCATTATAGATAGACAAAAGGGTGGGATGGTGGGAATTTGCAAAAATGTATGACGTTTGTATAACTGTCTGATGCTTTTTGAAAGCGTCATCTGGAGAGACTCCAATTAGGACGATAATTCGCATAACGGTTAATGCTTTATATATGCTTTTAGCGTGATAACGACACTTACGTATACCTTAATAGATCATTATACTCGTATATTTACAGGTACCCTGGTAGAGATTAAGTTTACATAAAACATTTATTTATACGAGGGGTGTTCAAAAACTTTTCCAAACGCACTGTATACTGGACAACCACAGGATTTACCTGTACAAAACCAATACGAAACGGATGACTGATCATCTATGTACATTGTGTATAAATATAATTGAAATCCACAAACCGGTTCTTTTGCAATTTCGATTGCTTTCAGGTGTATTCATAGACACTGCGTTGAAAATGGTTAGAAAACGAATAGAAAATGTTGCTGAAATCAGGGGTTATATAAAAGCCCGCTGTAAGTTGGGATTGAGTGTCAAAAGCATACATGATGAGATATGTGTTGTTTATTGGGATAAACAAATGTCATTTTCCACAGTTTATAGGTGGTTTACAAAATTCAGTTCCGGTCAGGAATCAGTCAAAGATGCCCCTTATTCAGGAAGACCCAGGTCTGCAGTTACCAAATCTAACATTAATAAGATCAAGTCCATTATTGAGAAAGATGCGCGTTTCACTGTCAGACAGCTGGCACAAATGACAAACTTGGGTTTAGCATCTGTCCACTTCATTCTGAAGAAAATTCTAAAGGTTACGAAGATAAGTGCTCGCTGGATCCCCCATTTGCTCACCGATGAGCAGAAACGTACGAGGGTGCAAATGGCAAAGCAACTGCTGAAAAAGTACCCAAAATATCAGAAAAATGTGTTTGATAGTCTCATAACTGGTGATGAGACATGGGTCCATTTTTATGAGCCCAAGCGGAAAGTTGATAACAGGATATGGGCTCTGAAACATGCCAAAAGGCCAAGTATTGCTAAACGAACACTGACAGCAAAGAAGGTGTTATACGCCATTTTCTTCAGAAATTCTGGGCCACTCATGCAAATTGCTGTTCCAAAAGGTAGGGGTGTGTCTGGTAGCTTCAATAAGAATGTGGTTCTGAAACAATTGCGAACAAAAATGAGAAAAGTACGTCCAAAAACCGGTCTCTAGCATGTCCATTTGTTACATGACAATGCTCCAGCCCACAAATCCTCAACTGTAGCACAGTTTTTGAAGTCTAAAAAGGTCAATGTATTGTCGCACCCTCCCTACAGCCCAGACCTGGCCCCGTACGATTTTTTCCTCTTTCCGAAATTGAAAAAACACCTATCTGCTAGGAGATATAGGTCCAGAAGTGCATTGGGGTCTGCAGTTCACCAGTTTCTTATGGGTGTACCCAAAGATGAATATGAAAATTGTTTCAAAAATTGGATTAAAAGATTGAAACGATGTGTTCTGGCTAAAGGGGAATATTTCGAAGGTAACAAGACACAAAAATTATCAACTTTTAATTAATATCTCGGAGAAAACGTGTCATTTGCAAAAGTTTTCGAACACCCCTCGTAAATAAATTTACATTTATGTATACCTTATAAATTACACTCATAAAGTCACGATTTGTTTGATGTGGGAAATCATAAACAATTGTATGGAAGTACAAAATTGTAGTATTGGCCGCGCCAATTCTAAAACTGTGTCCCTTATAGCATTCTGTCTTACATCCAGCCAAATTTAATGACAATTTCAGTTGTTGCGAAAAGTTATGTCTTGTGACTGGGGAATTATCCATAAAAGAGAACAGAGGACCATATTTAGGATTTCGAAGTTGGAAATGCACGGACTGGACATAATTGAATATCAGAAGTGTTTGCATGAATCAGAAGAACCTGATCTTTAGCTTTACTGTGTTTTTAATCTGTCATGGAGAGTTCAAATGCCGTTGGAATTGCAAACGTGGTGCATGTAAACTGAATTTAATTGACATATATGGTGTGTCTACCAGCATGTGACGTAAATTCACCTATTCTGAGAAATGCATAGAAAGCGAATAAATATATAGCGTTGAGTAACACCCGAGTGAAATATGACTTGTAGATGTATTTCAAAAAGACAATAAGATCCTTTAACATTGTTGGTGTAATTGGTAACCTTGAAACATACGTTGAACTCAAATTCTGGAAACCCTACATACATTTTTAACAACACAGTTCTGAGTCAGATCCGGAAATAAATTGATTTTGTGGAAATAAACAATCGCAGACGAGTAAGTAGAGACAGTTGCTGCTGCTAATTGTAAATAGAAGCAATATGCTATAAACAAGACAACATCCTAGATTGAAAAAGAAAAGAGCATCTCTGTTGTAACAGTTCGGCAGCTACTTCATTGAAATCAGTAGGCTCGCCTCCTCTACCGCCACCTTGAACAAGGAAAGAGCATCTCTGTTGTAACAGTTCGGCAGCTACTTCATTTAAATCAGTAGGCTCGCCTCCTCTACCGCCACCTTGAACAAGGAAAAAGCATCTCTGTTGTAACAGTTCGGCAGCTACTTCATTTAAATCAGTAGGCTCGCCTCCTCTACCGCCACATTGAACAAGGAAAAAGCATCTCTGTTGTAACAGTTCGGCAGCTACTTCATTTAAATCAGTAGGCTCGCCTCCTCTACCGCCACCTTGAACAAGGAAAAAGCATCTCTGTTGTAACAGTTCGGCAGCTACTTCATTTAAATCAGTAGGCTCGCCTCCTCTACCGTCACCTTGAACAAGGAAAAAGCATCTCTGTTGTAACAGTTCGGCAGCTACTTCATTTAAATCAGTAGGCTCGCCTCCTCTACCGCCACCTTGAACAAGGAAAAAGCATCTCTGTTGTAACAGTTCGGCAGCTACTTCATTTAAATCAGTAGGCTCGCCTCCTCTACCGCCACCTTAAACAAGGAAAAAGCATCTCTGTTGTAACAGTTCGGCAGCTACTTCATTTAAATCAGTAGGCTCGCCTCCTCTACCGCCACCTTGAACAAGGAAAAAGCATCTCTGTTGTAACAGTTCGGCAGCTACTTCATTTAAATCAGTAGGCTCGCCTCCTCTACCGCCACCTTGAACAAGGAAAAAGCATCTCTGTTGTAACAGTTCGGCAGCTACTTCATTTAAATCAGTAGGCTCGCCTCCTCTACCGCCACCTTGAACAAGGAAAGAGCATCTCTGTTGTAACAGTTCGGCAGCTACTTCATTTAAATCAAATCAGTAGGCTCGCCTCCTCTACCGCCACCTTGAACAAGGAAAAAGCATCTCTGTTGTAACAGTTCGGCAGCTACTTCATTTAAATCAGTAGGCTCGCCTCCTCTACCGCCACCTTGAACAAGGAAAAAGCATCTCTGTTGTAACAGTTCGGCAGCTACTTCATTTAAATCAGTAGGCTCGCCTCCTCTACCGCCACCTTGAACAAGGAAAAAGCATCTCTGTTGTAACAGTTCGGCAGCTACTTCATTTAAATCAGTAGGCTCGCCTCCTCTACCGCCACCTTGAACAAGGAAAAAGCATCTCTGTTGTAACAGTTCGGCAGCTACTTCATTTAAATCAGTAGGCTCGCCTCCTCTACCGCCACCTTGAACAAGGAAAAAGCATCTCTGTTGTAACAGTTCGGCAGCTACTTCATTTAAATCAGTAGGCTCGCCTCCTCTACCGCCACCTTGAACAAGGAAAAAGCATCTCTGTTGTAACAGTTCGGCAGCTACTTCATTTAAATCAGTAGGCTCGCCTCCTCTACCGCCACCTTGAACAAGGAAAGAGCATCTCTGTTGTAACAGTTCGGCAGCTACTTCATTTAAATCAAATCAGTAGGCTCGCCTCCTCTACCGCCACCTTGAACAAGGAAAAAGCATCTCTGTTGTAACAGTTCGGCAGCTACTTCATTTAAATCAGTAGGCTCGCCTCCTCTACCGCCACCTTGAACAAGGAAAGAGCATCTCTGTTGTAACAGTTCAGCAGCTACTTCATTTAAATCAGTAGGCTCGCCTCCTCTACCGCCACCTTGAACAAGGAAAGAGCATCTCTGTTGTAACAGTTCGGCAGCTACTTCATTTAAATCAGTAGGCTCGCCTCCTCTACCGCCACCTTGAACAAGGAAAGAGCATCTCTGTTGTAACAGTTCGGCAGCTACTTCATTTAAATCAGTAGGCTCGCCTCCTCTACCGCCACCTTGAACAAGGAAAAAGCATCTCTGTTGTAACAGTTCGGCAGCTACTTCATTTAAATCAGTAGGCTCGCCTCCTCTACCGCCACCTTGAACAAGGAAAAAGCATCTCTGTTGTAACAGTTCGGCAGCTACTTCATTTAAATCAGTAGGCTCGCCTCCTCTACCGCCACCTTGAACAAGGAAAGAGCATCTCTGTTGTAACAGTTCGGCAGCTACTTCATTTAAATCAGTAGGCTCGCCTCCTCTACCGCCACCTTGAACAAGGAAAGAGCATCTCTGTTGTAACAGTTCGGCAGCTACTTCATTTAAATCAGTAGGCTCGCCTCCTCTACCGCCACCTTGAACAAGGAAAGAGCATCTCTGTTGTAACAGTTCAGCAGCTACTTCATTTAAATCAGTAGGCTCGCCTCCTCTACCGCCACCTTGAACAAGGAAAGAGCATCTCTGTTGTAACAGTTCGGCAGCTACTTCATTTAAATCAGTAGGCTCGCCTCCTCTACCGCCACCTTGAACAAGGAAAGAGCATCTCTGTTGTAACAGTTCGGCAGCTACTTCATTTAAATCAGTAGGCTCGCCTCCTCTACCGCCACCTTGAACAAGGAAAGAGCATCTCTGTTGTAACAGTTCAGCAGCTACTTCATTTAAATCAGTAGGCTCGCCTCCTCTACCGCCACCTTGAACAAGGAAAAAGCATCTCTGTTGTAACAGTTCGGCAGCTACTTCATTTAAATCAGTAGGCTCGCCTCCTCTACCGCCACCTTGAACAAGGAAAGAGCATCTCTGTTGTAACAGTTCGGCAGCTACTTCATTTAAATCAGTAGGCTCGCCTCCTCTACCGCCACCTTGAACAAGGAAAGAGCATCTCTGTTGTAACAGTTCAGCAGCTACTTCATTTAAATCAGTAGGCTCGCCTCCTCTACCGCCACCTTGAACAAGGAAAGAGCATCTCTGTTGTAACAGTTCGGCAGCTACTTCATTTAAATCAGTAGGCTCGCCTCCTCTACCGCCACCTTGAACAAGGAAAAAGCATCTCTGTTGTAACAGTTCGGCAGCTACTTCATTTAAATCAGTAGGCTCGCCTCCTCTACCGCCACCTTGAACAAGGAAAAAGCATCTCTGTTGTAACAGTTCGGCAGCTACTTCATTTAAATCAGTAGGCTCGCCTCCTCTACCGCCACCTTGAACAAGGAAAGAGCATCTCTGTTGTAACAGTTCGGCAGCTACTTCATTTAAATCAGTAGGCTCGCCTCCTCTACCGCCACCTTGAACAAGGAAAAAGCATCTCTGTTGTAACAGTTCGGCAGCTACTTCATTTAAATCAGTAGGCTTGCCTCCTCTACCGCCACCTTGAACAAGGAAAAAGCATCTCTGTTGTAACAGTTCAGCAGCTACTTCATTTAAATCAGTAGGCTCGCCTCCTCTACCGCCACCTTGAACAAGGAAAGAGCATCTCTGTTGTAACAGTTCGGCAGCTACTTCATTTAAATCAGTAGGCTCGCCTCCTCTACCGCCACCTTGAACAAGGAAAAAGCATCTCTGTTGTAACAGTTCGGCAGCTACTTCATTTAAATCAGTAGGCTCGCCTCCTCTACCGCCACCTTGAACAAGGAAAAAGCATCTCTGTTGTAACAGTTCGGCAGCTACTTCATTTAAATCAGTAGGCTCGCCTCCTCTACCGCCACCTTGAACAAGGAAAGAGCATCTCTGTTGTAACAGTTCGGCAGCTACTTCATTTAAATCAGTAGGCTCGCCTCCTCTACCGCCACCTTGAACAAGGAAAAAGCATCTCTGTTGTAACAGTTCGGCAGCTACTTCATTTAAATCAGTAGGCTCGCCTCCTCTACCGCCACCTGCTCAGCCACAAAAGTAAAGATAATTGCCGCTGTTAAGTGGAAACTGAAGCAATATGCTTAAAACAATGCAACATCCTCGATTAAAATATCAGTAGGCTCGTCTCCACTACCGTCCCCTGCTTCCGGTTTGTAAGGAAAAAGTTGAAAAAAAGAAAGTCGTGGATCTATAAAAATGGAAAGCCTATCAGATAGTACCTTGGAAACACCAGGGACATGCAATGCTTGAAAAAGGATGTTGTGTTTTATGGATAGTATTACCATACTCGTATAAAGGACATGATTATCTTGTCTTTAGAGGTTTGTTTATGATATGAACCACAACCAGGTTGTCAGTATGGAAACGCTAGCACAATAGAGAATGAATGTATGATATGAACCAAGGATCATGTTGCAGGCCATTCTCCTGCAAACAAATGTTTTTTAAAATAACACTCAAAACCGAGATTACTAGCATCGATGTAAAGGCTGAGGGTTTCAGAGGTATCCCCTCGATCTGACAGAAAAAGTGACTTGCCATTGAAAGACAAATACAAGAACGAAATCAAGCCTAGCCTCCATTGTGTAATGTTCATATGGTTTAACTATTCCCTTATACTGATAACCTTATCCATTGGCAGCCTGATTTCCATTGACATGAGTCAATTTCTATACTTACAAATGATAAAGTAGTTCGTGGGAGAACTATTTTTCCTTTATAATGGGTATACCAATGTCCTTGGCAATATTTAGGAATTGCTCGATATCCGTAGAAGCGATGTCGTAATGTGGACTCCTTGTGCTGGCGAAAGCCTCAGTGAAATCTGGAACTGTATTATGTGTGGTACTTTGAACAGTTGTGTTGTCTTCAGTGGGTCCCACTGTAATGGCTACACCTGTATTGGTAAGACCCACCGGAACTACTACCATGGCCCGAAGTGTTGCCATCACACACTTGGTTATTGCCGATACAATGGCAGTCGCGAATGTGGTGAGCATCTCTTGGGATGGAACGTAATCCGATGGTGGTGTAATTGTCTGCATGGACAGTTCATTGGACTGTTCATTATGGTCTGTCAAAGACCTGGTCGTCATGCGGCGTTTAAAAAGAGGTTGTTTGCGCATAGCTGTTAGCTGTTGTGATGGTCATCCGGTTCCTTTGCATTTGAATGGCTCGCCTGCTGATTGCACGTTGTCAACGACTTGGTCGTCTTGATGCGTTTAGGAGGTTATTTGTACATGGGTGGAAACGATACAATTGTTCAATTAACCTTATAAGATATAGCATTGTATGACTTGTAATATGCTTATTGGTGTAAACATACATATATACATACATATTTACATACACGCACTCATATGCATATAAAGTATATCCACAACCCTTGTACACGTGAATACAGAATTCGTGTGTTACGAATTAAAAGACATGCACTGCATACACATTTTCGTAATATGAATTATAAAGTTATTCTCGACTATCAGTTTGGTATCAAAACTTAGTTAATATATGCAATTATCTAACATTGTACGTGTTAATTAAATATGCTACCAATATAAACACAAACCAGCAAGTATGATTTCAATTAGTTGTTATGCCCCTATAAAAAATACGGCAACCAATCCAAATGTCATATCAATTTGTTCTATGACCTTTAAAAGACCTTGTTCTGCAGCTGTTGAATACAGCTATCACACGCATTTAAATGTCAGTTATATTTATGACGCAAACCAACTGTTCTGTGCTGAGAGGTTATAATTACCTCATAGATGTATACATAATACATGTCATATAACCATGACTAAAAGCTATACCGTTCACTTAATAGTGTTTTGTAAAAATGGTGTAGATAAATTCAACAATCGAAATATAATATACATGTAACTATAACCTTTAACACGAGCTTGTAGGATATTATCTGTCCCATGTAGGCTGTGAGGTAGTAGGAGAAACCCTCCCCCCACCACACCCCCTGCCCTACCCCTACCCCCCACCCCCACCCCCAAGGGGGAATTTTGTAGGGTATGATTTTCTGAAAGTACATACAGTTAGTTTCAAAATGAGACATTTGTGCCATCTGAGCGCTGGGGCTTTAGTGAGTTTTGGGGGGAAACAATGCGTTTTTAAAGGAAAATCGACGAAATCTGGAATTATTTTTTAGAAAACGAATGGAATATATTAAAACCAATTTGAATTGTCTACGTGTCCCATCATATAATTTATGGACGCGATACTTAAATATTGAGATTGTGGGTAAAAATGTTAAAAAATTGAATAAAATCGCTGATTAATGTAATACATTGGGAATATTTAACTAGAATTAGAAATATCTCTAATACAATAGAAAAAAGAAATATTGTAACCTTTTTGGGCAGGGTAAGGTACAGTGATTAAGTAGAAAAAAAGTCCCAAACCGCATGATGTTTGGAAATGCCTTAATTTTGTGTGTGTGGGGGGTGGGGGGGGAGTGTTTATTTTTGTCAAAATTCGCCGGAATCTGTAATTATTTTTTGAAATTAGTTTGAACATAAACTTATCAGACTGAAGAAATAGAATGTTGCACAGCATACATATTCAAGTTTTTCCTAATACAATATATAACATATATGCTCAAATATTGGCATTTTAGGGCAAAATGTTCAAAAAAATGACAAAATCACTGATTTCTGTAATCCATTGGGGTATTGAAACAATTTAATACAATTGAATTAGGACACATTGTAACATTTTTAGATAGACAAGGGTCCAATAATTAAGTAGAAAAAAGTCCCGAACCGTATGATGGTTGAAAATGCCTTATTTTTTAGGCGAAAAATGTGTATTATTGTCAAAAATCGACTGAATCTGGAATTATTTTTGAAAATAGTTTTAACATAGACTTATTAAATTGAAGTAATATAATATTGCATAGCAAACATATTTAAGTGTTTCCTTGCATCATATATAACATATTTGCTGAAATATGTTGGAAAAAAGGACCAAAATCACTTATCTCTGCAATCCATTAGGGGTATTGGGTTAAAATCTAGAAAAATATATATTATTCCGAAAAATAGACTGTAAGCTTGTAGGAGTAGCCCTCACCCCAGGTGGAATTTTGTACATCCTATTTTTCTGAAAGCCCATTATGTGTAGAGCATTTTGGAACATGTACGTGTATCAACTGGCGACTTGGACTTTACCACGTTACCGGAATTTCGAACATGATACATAGAGCTATATACAGTATACGTTATAAATAGAGAAATAGCGTTGAGCGACCCTCTGCATACGGCCACTTGGCCGACCCACAGATTTTGCGACACAACGGGACCGGTGGCCAGCCGTCGGCAACGGTCGTATCAGGGGAAAGGCTTGCGGCAAAGGTCCCCAGTACATGTGGCACGCGGTCGCTATTCCATATTAAGGGCAAGGCTACCCGAGTTCGAGTCTCGAGCTATTTTTAGTTATATAGAAGGATATAGCGTTGAACGACCTTCGGCAGACGGCCGCAGGGCCGACTAACAGATTGGGTGACACAACGGGACTAGTGGGCAGCCGTCGACAAAGCTCCCGGCAACGCGTGTCATTCAATCGCTAGGATGTATCAGGGGGACGCTATCCGAGTTCGGGTCTTGAACCTCGTAACTCACCTAGAGCTTTATACAGTATTTTGTGACACAACGGGACCAGTGGCCAGCCGTCGGCAACTGGTCCCCGCTATGCTTGGTACTCGGCCCCTAGGCCTAATAGGGTCGAGTCTCGAACATGGCACATAGAGCTATATACAGTTATATAGAGGGAAATAGCGTTGAACGACCTTCGGCCGATAGCCGCTCGGTCGACCCACATATTTTGTGACAAAACGGGACCAGTGGCCATTTTGATAAAATAAATGACTTGGATATGTATAGTGTGCAACATTTTATTGCTTCAGTTGGATAACTTTGTGTTCAAACTATTTTCAAAAGATAATTCCAGATTCCGTCGATTTTTGACGGAAATACACATTTTTCGCCTGAACATTAAGGCAATATTTTAAGCATCATATGGTTCAGGACTTTTTCTACTTAATAATTGGACCTTTGTATATCAAAAATGTTACACTATGTCATTATTCTATTGTATTAAATATTTGTTTCTAAATTTTAAACCAATACCCCCAATGGATTACAGAAATCAGTGATTTTAGTCATTTTTTCCATCATTTTGCCCTAAAATGCCAATATTTGAGCACATATGTTATATATGATGCCAGGAAAAACTTGAATATGTATGATGTGCAACATTCTATTGCTTCAATTGATACGTTTATGTTCAAACTAATTTTAAAAATAATTCCAGACTCCGGCGATTTTTGACAAAAATACACATTTTTTGCCCCAAAATTAAGGCATTTCCAAACAACATGCGGTTTGGAACTTTTTTCTATTAAATCACTGGACCTTACCCTGCCGAAAAAGGTTACAATATTTATTTTTTCTATGTTTTAATAGACATATTTCTAATTTTTAGTTAAATTCTCCCGAGTGCCACGCGATTTTATTCAGTTTTTTAACATTTTTACCCAAAATCTCAATATTTAAGTATCGGATCCATAAATTAAATAGTGGGCATGTAGAGATGCGTCCCGAGAAAGATTCCATCAATTCTAATTGGTTCTAATATATTCCATTCTTTTTGTGAAAATAATTCCTGATTTCGGCGATTTTTGTCTAACGTTTCCCCTCCAAGACTGACTAAAGCCCCAACGCTCAGATGGCACACATGTCTCATTTTGAAGCTTAATGTATCATACCCTACAAAATTCCCCCTAGGGGTTTGGCAGTGAGGGGTCTACAGCCAGCTCAAGAACTAATATACTTAAATGTCATATATCTATGACCTAAACTACTTACTTGTGGGATATAGCTGTCCAATTTACATGTCATATAGCTTTGACATAAACTACTTGTTTGTGGGATGTAGTTATTCCATTTACATTTGATATAGCTACCATCTAACTAACTTGTTTGTGGGATATAGTTATTCCATTTACATGTGATAAAGCTATGATCGAACACACTTCTTTGTGGGACATGTCATATAGCTATGATCTAAACTACTTGCTTGTGTTGTAGTGACAATTGACTTTTTTTTTAAAAAATGTTGGGACCACCTAGAAAATGGATAACTACGATATCATTGGAAAGTATAAACCCTCTACAACAAGGATCAGTTGAAATTACTTGCGCAAAGTGGTACGGTTTTTGGCAGTCAACGGTTAAAATACATGACCCTCAGAAAACAAAAACAATATTGTTTTAAACATCAATCACCAAAGCGATGAATGAACAAACTCTAAGGCAATATTTTGCAAAACAAATGTGTTAGGTATTTTTTGTTGAACTTTCAATGGAAAAAATATTCCAAATATGTCACTTATTTTTGGAAACATACGCGATAAATGGATGCATAAAGAGAGATAATACAGTTTAAAAATGATCAAACATATGCAGCTTCGCTTTTATCGTAAATCACTGGTGGATTGATATCAAATGAAAGTATGAAGCCTTGCTGATTACAATCTGCATCTAACATGTGTTTAAAATACATTAATTTAAAGAAAATGTTTCTAAAACGAGTTATGGGGAAAACAAAACAAACCTGGAAATCAGTTTTATGAAGATTTATTATGTTTCTAAATTTAATATTTGTTGTTTGCGTTTAATTTAACTATGTTTTTATTATATGAGTTATGAATTGCCTACATTAAGCTTTAAAATGGATATCAGTGTATTGAAACATTTAATTTTTTAACTCACACACAAATATGTGTATGATTTTGAATACTTATTGTAAGAAAAATAAAACACTTTAAAAAAAAATGTATTAACACATTTTTATATTAAAGCAAACAAGATACCTCAATATATAGTATCACTTACAATTCGATTGTATTAGCATGTTTAAGGCTTCACTTAAAATATATCTGTGTATCATACACATAGTATAATCCATATTTGATACACTCTGTATTAATTTCTTTTTTATGCATATATCATTTATATACCAACACGTGTGACATTTGTTGATGTGTTTTAATTTAGCTTATACTCACTTCATCTTCTATTTATTCCAATAAAACACACTTTTAATTATTATCTCATCTGTAATCTATATCTTCATTATATCCAACATGGTAGTCAAGAACACAACCATTGCTATTTGTCTTTTTGTTAAATGAAGTTCCAAGTATATCCATGGCTTTTGTCTATGTTATCCATTCCTTTCATTAACATCTACTTAACACTGTATTGTTGAATGTTGTGACCAAGTGGATAAACACGTTCAACTTTGAATCCGGATATCAGAGGTCTGAAACTCACTGGTTCCAACGGATACTTCGGTGTCCTTAGGCAAGACTCTAGCCTCGTCCGTCGGACGGGAGTGTTAACCGGGCTGTCCTTGTATCAGAGTCTATCCTCCGAGCACTTTAAAGAACCTTAGGAATATATTCGATAGTAAGCGTAAGACACATTTCCTAAACCATTCCAATGCGGTAACAAGGTGTCAACCCTTTTATATTTATAGTTCCGCATACTTTTCTGCTATATATCATGGTAATTGTTGCTTATTTCAAATTTGTGAATTTCCTGTTCGACTTTTATACCTTCTTTTGAGATCAAGTTCACTTTTTATACTTATGATGTGTGAACTATATCTTTGTCCATATGTTTCCACCAATGGCAACTTTTTACAGTATACAGGAATACATGTTACATCTTCCATTGTGATTTTAATCTTTTGCATTGCTAAAGTGTTATGTTTTGTTCTTAAGTTTCCACTTCACTATGCATGACAATGTTAAGTTCTCCTTGATAGTTTACCACTACGATAGCATCATTGTACTGGGCACCTATAGTGGGCTTGGGTTAGCTTTGTTGCAAAAGTGTTCGTCTGATTTTCACTTACAGCGCTCAACTAGAGCCAGTCGATGGAAGCCATCACAAATATCCGTATTTTTTTCGATATCTCAATGATACCTCAAGTCCAGACCTTGACCTTGATGGTGAAGGTCAAATTTCAGAACTTCATTGACATCCTCCCATCCTCAACACGATTCATACTTAGTTTCAGCTTATTACCTTGAACGGTCTAGAAGGATTTCCGTGTACAAGCCAATTTCAGGCAAAAAACTAAGTCCTGAACTTGACCTTGATGATGAAGATCAAATTTCAGACCTTTAATGACAACCTCATCTTCAACAAGCTTCCCATAACGTTTCAGCTTCTTACCTCGAATGGTCTGATGGTGTTCCGTCCAATAGTTTTTTTTTGAAAAGAAATGAGTTGTGAACTTAGACGGTCAAGGTCAATAACTACTGAACAGGGGATTCCTTGGAAGCAACAAACACAAACAACAGATACAAGTAGCAGACTCGGTTTTATTGAGTCTGTTCATGAGAGTTAATGTAAAGTGTAACACCTCTCACGCCACCTAACACTGGTTTAAGCGATATTCTACCTTAAGCCACAAAGATTGGGATTGATGATCCCAAATAATCAGTAAGTAATAACACTACTGATTTGTAGTCGGGGCGACTTTTTATGGCCGCCATACAGCACTAAATAAACGCTAGTGTGAATGTCAATAAATACTGATCAGCGGATCCCTTGGGAGCAAGAAACATAAACAAGAGATAAAAGTAGCAGACTAATCTTAAATGAAAACCTTTCGACCTAATCAAAATTTCTGTAAAGAAGGATTTTTAATATCTCGAACCGTTCAGGAGTAGTTTTATCCACAAGGTCGTGAGCGGACGGGCTGACAGAGTGACGGACGGACTGCTTCAAAATCAATATATCCGATTTCTTCCAAAAAATGTGGTTATCATGCATGACATGTTGTTTCTGATGCAAACTTATGATGCTGTGGAACATGACCGTTTACAGCTGCAAATGCATGATGTGTTACGAGAAGATCTGATGCCATTTCTCCCAAAAAATACATCTGTTTCAATGTCTCATCCATGTCTAACAAGGAACTCAGGCTCTTGGTTTGAATTATCGGCATTCATCCTTAGTGTTTTGCTTGAGTCGATGCATGTTTTACAGGGCGCTTAAAACTACCTTCACATCATGGTGGAAGCTTTGCTAAACAGATACATTTTAATCCGACAACTTCATTCATAGTTATCTAAACTATGGTGAAACACTGCACATCGTCCTTTTGGGGCTTACGAAAATGGCTGCTAAAGACCTGTTTCAAAAGCCCTGTCATAGCCTGAGTCATCTTTACTGGCTACTCTATTTTTGAAGCTAGAAGTAATATTTACCTTCATCACCTTGATAATTGTTTTATTTCCAATTACATAAAATGATCAAACAGAGTCGCAACCGGTCAGTCATGAACTGCAGGAAAAACTTGCACGTTTAGAGTCACAAATAATGGTCTGTTGCTCCAGATACCGATAAATGTTCCGTTTTCGCAGTGTCGATAGGTAAACTGGCCTTGTTAAAAACAATTTTTTACATGTTTTCTAGTATATCTACGAGCATTTCCAAAAGGTATACAGGTAACTATCTTGCGTAGTTAGAATTTTTTTATGCTGACGAAATAAGGCAGCGTACTTGCCTGCATCGCGAGATGTAATATTCAATCACCCGATCTTTCCGCCCTAATGTTGGTTAACATCAGCTGTTTCCAGAAACATAAATCAGAACTTGAATTTTGCCGACTTTGAACAACCGTAAGCACCAAGTTCTGAGATTTCCTGGGCGATATTACCTGATATGGCAATTTCAATTATGTGGCGTCATCTGCTGAATCAATGGATGCTTTATCTGAACCATTATAAAGTGTTTCTCTAATCTGTCAAAAAGTGTCCAAAAGAAAAAAGAAAAAAAAAAGATCGACACAAGAAGCACCGTCATTAGCGCTTCATATGTTAGTGTTAGCCCACCACCACTTCTGTGGTACTCTTTCCAGCCAACATACTCTCAACTGTAGAAGAAGCATATACATTAGAATATGTAAGCAAATATATTAGCCTACCGTCACTCCATACCCTTCCTAACTGCATCGCAAGTGATCGGCTGTGCATAGTATCTTCTTAAACTTATGTAATTATACAACCGTCTTGATCGGAGCAAAAAAGAGTAGTAAAGTATCTTTCCAACATTAAAATCAGAGTGGATCATGTATGTATTGTACAGAATAATGAGTAAAGCTAATTAAAAAGTGAATAATTTATATATTCATTAACAAACTAATAAGATTAGTACAACGCCATTGATTAGTTATCTCCCTTTATATACAGTTTAAAATCATTTTTGATAACCAAACATATTTTAAAATATGTGTGTGATATTTCAAATCATGTATAGTATCAATACATTGCATAATATAACAGTAACTTTAAAGCAACAACAACAACAAAAGACGTTCATATGATTAGTAGCATACGCGTTTAAGCATTAAAATATAAAAATCGGAGTAGGAAAAGTTTCGACATAATCTGAGAAAGTTTATGCGTTTTAGATTATTTCTTTTGTAGTAAACCTGTTCTTACATATTTTATTACATTTCTTATTGAATTTAAATGAATGAATTAATTAATTTCACGTGAACATGTATTAAACAAAATAGAATTGTCCTATTTTTTAAAAAGAAAATCACTATTTTTAAGTATAGTATTATTCCTTATATTGAAGAAATAATTTTTAGTTAAACATGAAATATAGCATACACAGTTATTTTACGTACGTAAGAAAATGTTTATATACATTTGTTAACGAAAAATGAGCTATCATTTCTCTGAAACTTAAAATTTTAGTCGGTAGCTAATATTTTGCTGAAATTTGTTATTTATGGGTTGTGGTGTTTAGACGCCTTTTTAAAAAAAAGTACCACTTTGTGCAAGTAATTTTGGTGGGATCGTTTAGTAGACATAATGACCTTTCATTTGATATATAATACAAGTATGATAATGGACCTTTGGAAACGGCCGAGCACGACACATACGAAATATTGCAGTCTCGGTTTGATTGAGACTGTTCATGAGCGGCAGTGAAATATGCTGGCTACCGCTCACGCCCTCTAGCCCCGGGTTTAGCAGAACTCAATATTCATAAAATCAACAGTACACAATTTTAACCATCCCAAAGATGGCATGCATACGGCGGTGGACATGGAATTATACGCTTCCCCATGTCGTACGGCGTATGGTCCCAGTATCTAATAAAATTAAATGCCCCGAAGAGCGAAATAAAAATAATGGAATTTTGTTGGGAGCAGCGGTTATGAAGCCTGCGTATCACAGGTAACAGCCAAAAGACTAAATTAAAAAGCAGACAACATATCCTATAAGTGGTTAAACAATACCCAGAGCCTTTTATATGCCGGAGTAGTGGAACAACCGAATCAAAAATTAAGTAAGAAAACAAAAGAAATTGAAAATGTACCACCGATAACTAATTATAAGTATCGGGCTCAGCGATCTCTAAAGATCGAATGAATAACAGTACTGATTGCCCATTTTCTAGCTGGTCCCAACTAACTCTTTAACTAAGGGACTTTTTCGCATATTGTCACTACAACATTGTAGAATATAACTATCCCACTTACATGTCATATAGCTTTGACCTAAAATACTTGTTTGTGGGATATAGCTCTCCCATTTACATGTCATTTAGCTATGATCTAACTACTTGTTTGTGCGATATAACTACCCCATTTAACATGTCATATAGCTATGACCTGAATTATCTGTTTGTGGGATATAGGCATCCCATTTACATGTCATATAGAACTGAACTAAAGTACCAGTTTGTAGGATATAGCAATCCCATCTATGTACACGTCATATAGCTATGACCTAACATACTTGTTTACTCAGTTTTAACAACCCTAGACCTTACAGTCGTATGTAAGAAAGGGTACACTAGTATGATCAAACAAAGTTAAGTTCAGATCCAGAGGTCTTAGTTGTTTGAACTGATTTATAATACATTTATTGCTTTGTTAGCCTTTTCTAAATTCATTATTCATGATCGTCGTCAGAAGCGGTTATGTAGATTTGAAAAAATCCGCACTTCTGGAGAATTCTGGCATTAACACGTTTTCTTGCGGAACGCATGACTTTTATCCTTTAAGGAATCTCGGGCCCTATACATTTTCTGGCGGACTTTATAGGTGGAGAATTTAACTTTAATATCTCTTGGTTTGGCAGAAACCACTTTGCCTACACGGTGCGACAGGACAATATCTTCGACGGTGAGAGTGATATTAATATCCTTTGCAATGTCTATAATGATACGATCGGTGATTTCGTCAGGTGACTCTGTAATACCGGCAACACGCAAGCAGTTACGGCGACTATATTGCTTTGCAGCAGCTTGTTGAAGACGTTCTACGCTTGCCTTCAGTGACGCTGCCTCAGATTCCAACTGTAGTATACGTTTACCATGACCTTCGGAAAAACAACCGTCAACTATAGATTTACCGAATGTGTTTATTTGAGATTCGATTGTTGAGTCCAATATCTGGGCTTTTGTAACTAAGTCTCCTTCACCTGGGGGTATGTGCTCAGCATCAGAAAGTGTCCCGATAGTGCCTATGTCAGTGTGAGTCTCTGGCGAATGCATAGTCAGTGATGCGGTAGGGTAGGCTGAAATATTATCAATCGTGTTTATATCAAATGTGGTAGTACACGGGGTACGTTCATATGTAAATACGTACTGTTCAGTGCATGTGGAAACATTCGTGTGATACACATGATGTGTTCATATGGATACGCATATTTTGAGAATCCAAACTTTATAGACACGATATAAACGGCTTTAACCAGCCAGATCAAAACCCCAAAACTGGAGTTACCAACTCATAATTCATTTTACGCATATTCAATCAAATTATTTTAAGATCTTGTGTTTTTAATCGTTGCAAATACATTATTATATGACCTGGACACCTGGATCCAGTTTTGATAAACGGTTTTGTAGTGTAATTTTGGCGAGTTGGTTTCTATATATATATATATGTTTAGCGCCTCAGATAAATATATGTTTAGCGCCTCAGATAATATATATGTTACTGACGCATATTGAAAGGTCAACTTGTAATATGCTTATTAACACTTACATTATAAGTATGATGGCACATATGAATATAAAATTCGATACAACTTCACCTGCTGACAATTGGTTGACATCAGTCGGAGTCGAAGGAGTGTCCGTGTCAAGATGTTGCTCTTGCAAGTCCACAGTTTGTAATATTGTAGGGCAGTCTGAAAAAGTAACGAATCGGGTGTTAGAAAATAAAATAATGATGTAATAATCATGTTTATAACATAGTGATAATCATATACACTTTTATCCAACTCGCTTAATACATTTTATATTAAACTGGCACTCATTTATGAGCCACTTTATAACTATCAAATGGTTACGGAAATCGACGGAAATCGACGAGGCAATACCGATGCTCGCCGAGCTGAACGGAAAAGACCGAACGATGATTCGGCCTTCATTCGCATATTATTTTTTAGAATAGTGCATTATGATTAAAGTAGCTCTCCCAGCATCAACAGGCACATTCTAAACAGATGTACACCGTTTCTAAACCTACTGACGACGGGTTGTATATATTACATGTTTTGAAAATTCCAACTCTATAGATGCAGCATAAGTGGCTTAATAGGGGGTATATGAGGATTTTTTTAGAAACATCTTTAATTATAAAATTGTTCCATTTCATGATAAAACACTTATATCAATCAACATATGATGTTAGCACCATTTTTATAATGTCTAAACTTTGAAAACACCATATAGCTAGGACAGAATCGAACCTAAATTGCTGAAATTAACCCTGGTACGTCACCTAGGATAGCACGTATTACTGTGCAGAATGAATTTCTTTGCAAATGAGGGATCAGTTTTAGGCTCATTCATTATGTTTTGGCCATGTAGAATAGAAAATATTAATATTTGTCAATTTTAAGTCGGACACCTAGACCCCCATGAAAAGACTGATGTACTCCCTTTAACAAGCCAGGCCAAACCCCAAAACTGATAGCGTCGAATTAAGAGTTACCAACTCATAATTCATTTCACGCATATTCAATCATGGGTATTTCAAGAACCCTTGAAAAAAATGTGTATGACCTGAACACCTGGATAGAGTTTTTAAAAGCACTTTTTTAGTGTAATTTTGTCGTTATTTGGCAGGAAAGTTTCTTTAATATAGTATGGCAAGTTATCAGTTTAGCGGACGAATACATATTTTTTAACTGTGATCAGCCAGGAGCGTAACTGCCCTAAGGCAGAAAGGCAGCTGCCTACACAGAATTTTGCCTATTTGTTTTTTTCAAATCTATTTCAGGTTGAAGAAGAAGAAAAAAGTTTATTTCTAGTGTATTTCGTTATTAAAACTTCCTCGACCAAGTTGCAACCATGTGTTCAATCATGCTTTTATCTGACATTGATCTAGTAGCTATTGCAGCTATTGTAAGTATTACAAAGAGGCAATTTTTGACTCGGATCAATATGTATATAGAAACTGAAAACTCAAAATTCAAATCATATTTCACCATGAAAAAGAGTCAGAACGCACCCACAATTGATACCATATTATCATGTCGATCTGCATAATTATGTCGAGAAACAGGGTGCCTGAGATATAGAGAATATCATGTTAGTGCCTGATCCTATCTATGTTTATCATGTGAGGCTGAGAAAAAATATAGTCCGAGGCTTTTTTTTTCCTTGCCGAACCTGATAAACTGGATACGATCAGGCACTAACATGATATTCTCTTATTCCATTTTTTTTCGTTAAAAAATACCCAGACGTCATCAAATATACCCTGACGTCATCAAAAGACCTGTGACGTCATCAAAAAAGGTGCACCTGGAGAGATAGGAACGTAACTGCCGAGATAAGGTTTTATCTCAGGCACCCTGTTTCTCGGCAGATTTATGCAGATCGACATGATAAAAAACCTTATCTCGGCAGTTACGTTCCTATCCCGCAAGATGCACTTCTTTTAATAACGTCGGCATTCTTTTGATGACGTCATGGTATATTTCATGATGTCTGGATGTTTTTGAACGGAAAAAAATGGCGAAAAAATGGAAAAAGGTAAATTAAATAATTTTAAACGATCAACATGATAAATGGAATATCATGGTTTATCAGGTTCGGCACGAAAAAAATGAAACCCTCGGCACAGCCTCGGGCTTCATCTTTTTCTCAGCCTCACCTGATAAACTGAATGAGATCAGGCACTAACGTGATATTCTCTATTTTTCAGCGAATGCGAGATTGTAATCGCTCTAATATCGTAGATCTACCAAGAGAGAAAATTAGCGGACTCGGTTTTATTGAGTCTGTTCGTGAGAATTTGACATATTTTACTTTACATATTAAAACTGTACCAATTTCAGGGTCTCACCAAAATATTTAGGATTTTAATATTGTTCACGGGGAGCACGCCCCAGGACCCCATTAGCCGTTTCCGGCTTCGCTGCTCAACAGGTCACTTTGGATGCCGATATATCAATTAAATCCTAGCTACGCACATGTCGGCACTAGGTTGATACGGTCGAGGTACTAAGAATTTTGTCCCGCACTCGAATAATAAAACATAGGCCCAGTTTGCCGCACATACAAATACACGCACATTACTGTAATTAATTATAATATTTCTGAGGAACACACACTCGAGTTCTTTAGGGATATTCCATTAAAACATACTCAGGACCACAAAAAGGCAATGTAATAAAAATTTATGGTTGAACCCTTTTTTCTGAAATTTTGTCGTTTAAAGTCATCAACAGGCACAGTTTACAGTAGATATATCACGTTCTGATAACAACACGTACTGATAACAACGTATATATAACTTACATAGCTTAAGAATCCAGCTTCTATAGACACAATATAAACAACTTTAACCAATCAGGCCAAACCACAAAACTTGAGTGTCGAGTTACGAGTTACCAACCCATAATTCGTTTCAGTCATATTCGATCACGGATATTTTAAGGACCCGTGAATAAACCTATACTTGTAATCGGGACATATACATTATTATATAACCTGATCACCTGGCGAGAGTTTTGAGAAACGTGTTCTTTAGTGTAATGTTGCCATTGATTGGCGGGTTAGGTTCTTTAAATTCAAGTTTGCATCTATGGATGGGTGTTCTTTCCAAAGTGCCTTCCTAGGGTCCCATGTATGTTTTAATGGAATAGCCCTTACCTGAATTCTCGTTGAATTTCATTCCGACCGGATATCCATACGCTTTACTTGAATAATAGAGGGAATATAGTATCACATCAAATGGGATCCTTCCAACGTGGCTAAGTGTGTGCAGTCCAGGTTGGATGTCTATGTATACGACCTTTTGGTTTCTCACAGTGTCAGATGCAATATTGGTTCGGTGGATAATTGGCTGATTGTCAAGGATAAGTCCAGTGAATTCATCATATTGTATCGTTATAGCTAGCCCGTTATGCGGGACTCCATCAGGCACATATACTGTGTACTCTTTGAGAAATTGGTCAACTGCCGGAATCGGTGTCATGAAAATAGGTTTAGAGGTATCTCTATGATATTTGAAAACAGTTATCCTTATTTTCTTATCTGAGGTAATCAACATCGCATTGATGGTCTCCAGTTCAAAGAATATACCACGATAAATATGCATCTGTCCATTTAGATATTGAGAATCGTCGTACGTTACATGAGCATCAGTTTCCGTGGCAAGCACACGCACTGTTGACATGCCAGAACGAAATGCAGGAATAACAAAATGTGTTGCTCCATGAACAGAAGGCAGTACTTGTTCAATCAGTAAATGTTCTTTTTCCTTTTCATAACTCCTTGCATTCATGTTTGCTGGAATACGACCAAAAAATACTGCAATCGGGTTATTGCTAGTTATTTTAATTCCACTTAAGTCTTTAAGACCTTGGAACTGAAATGTTTCAAATATATTAAGCGTTACGTCTATATCACGATTTAAAACGTATCCTCTGAGAGAAATTTTGGTCGAATTTTGAGACGATTGTATTAAAATCTGGTTGAAGCTTCTATACTCAGTGTTTGGTAAAACTGAGGAAATCACATATTCGGTCGATAAGGCATCGGTTGGAAGGACTACTGATCGTGCGATGTGTTTGACCGAATCAGATTTACTTGTTGTGTGATATGATACTACGACTGATATTTCCTGATCAGACGATATAACAATGCTTCTTCCGGTTTGCGTCCCGTTCTCTACGGTATGCATGAATGATGAATTGAACGCTATTTCCTTTGAGCCTTCGATGACGTAGTCAACGCCTTCTGTGGTAGAACCAGTGTTGTCAGAATGGAACACAGTAACCACAGCCTGTGATGACTCCGTGGTTGTTATGACAATTGAGGGAATGACGGCAGGTATTTCATTGTCATATAGCCCTGGGGTCTCCACGTGTGTAACGTTCATGAAGGCCAACATGAACTGCTTTCCTGTAGACGCTGAAAACGATGAAAGTATTAACAGTTTCTACAAACAGAACGGCATAATATACCCTAACAAATCGGACAAAGTCATTAACAACAATGAGAACAATGGTTGAAATACTGAGATGACAAACTATGCTATAGATTATGATATCAACACTGTAGGTACCACCTTACCATAAATTTAAAGATGTTTACAAAATACTTTAAATGGTGCTAACGCATGCATATGAACAAGTCACGGGTGATGTAATTGCAATTGATGACCATCAAATAGTCGGTATATAAAACAGAAATCGCTTCGTAAGACTACGTTATCTTTCCTTGCAAATATATTCGACTTTCGTGTACTGGTGTAATGGTCACTACTCGATGTCTGTAAGGCAAATAATGCTATTCATTTTAATCGCTTAAATATTTAAATTCGTCATGAGCCGATGAAGGTGAACTTACAAATGAAGAGAATCGCGATTAAAGTATAGGTCTGTAGCTTTAAGGTAAACCTGCTTTTGTGCTCACGGCAACGTTTTTTTGCATACTAGTGTAGGCACTATAATAACGGACCTACAATAGTATATGTATTGTTATGTAGCCGAGCATCCATCCTGTTAAAGTGTCATGTAATAACACAATAAATCACTACATGGATTATATACTGAAGCGAAAAATGAAACGGAATTCAGGAATTCCATCCATATAGCGTATGTACAATATGCTGTTGTTAATCGAATGGTACATGGCTACGTAAGACCTTTCCTTTCGGACTAAAACAACACATAACACAGCAGATAGTATTCTTTCAAATTTTCATTATTGACAGAGTACATTATTGACAGAGTAAGGTTTGGCTCAAGCATGTGAGCAAACTTAGGTGCACACTTTTGCAAACTCTTTACGTTAAATACAGTACTGAAATGGTGAGGAACTTCAACTTTTATGAATTTCTTGTACTGTGATTAAAACGTCTACATCATCACAGTTGTGTCCTTTCTCTAACTGCAACATTTTTTTTTACAAACATCTTGGGATTTCTTTGGAATAGTATGTGGAATTAAGTGTGCAGTATATACAATTATATATTTATATAATAGCGGAAATTCCCGAGTTGAGTTTCTTTTTCGCTTCAGTATATATAACATATAAGAGGGCTTGATGTACATATACGGGTAATTCATTTATAGCAAAAATGGTAAACTTATATAAAACACTCACATTTTGAACACATCTGGCCTCCTGCGGAATTAACCACTATGTACAGAATAACCTAAAATGTATAAAATATACTTCTTCAAACATTCAGATTTTATAGACATCCATTTTAGCTTATGAACTACTACATATGGATATGTGTTAACCCCTTCAAAAACGCACGCATATGTTGCTCACTGCAATGCAGAACATGCGTATGCTTGTGACTTAGCCTTAAATACAAATTCATTGAAGATACATAACTTGTAGGCAACATTGAAGCAGTATGTCAATCCAAACACCAATAACACTAAGATAATGTGTTTCAGTTTGATATTTAACGTGCATTTGCACTAAACTGATCCCCACTAGTCCCTTCACTTTAATTTTAATATAATAACTTCGTATGGATCACTAATTGAATTGAATGTAGTTTAACGGCTGTTTGACACATTATATAGAGATTATGTAAAGTCGCCCATGAGAGAGAGAGTGTGTGTGTTGGGGTCGGGGTGGGGAGGGGGTGGGGGGGGGGGAGAGAATATACAGACAGCCTGACCTACTCGTACTAAGGAATATATTCTTTTGGTTCTTTAACGTGCTCGGAGGGTAGACACCGATATACGAGACACTTTCTATGTCCCCGTCGACGGACAAGGCTAAAGGAACGTGCTTGCCCAAGAACACACTGACCACACTGACGTAACTCAGTGGCGCCGGTAAGGCTTGATCCGGTAAGGCTTGATCCAGTTTCTACCAAGTCCTACGGATTACAAGTTCAATGTTATATCCCCTGCACCACGCCAGCCTTGGTATGGAAAACTGGACAAATCGGCTAGTTTTTATAGTATAAACCATTAAAGGGGTTGATGCACTATTTTCCAACCAGAGTTGACCTTTGTAACATAAAGGGAGGCAGTCATCTTGGAACGATGACGTCATCGAGCCTTTTTACCATATATGACATATTGACAAACAATCTTTTAAAGCAAAGAAAATCACTGCAATAAAGCAAAGAAAATCACTGCAAATGAAAAATAAGCATTTTACATTTGTATATTTATTTTTAATCAATTTTGATCACGTCATCGTTCCAAGATGGCCGTCTCCATGATATTTCTTTGCACATTTTCAATAGGTCATATTTCTTTTATTTTTCATGATTTTTTGAGAATTCTTTCAGCTTTCTTCAAGTTTTTACAGAGCCCTTTAAAAGAATGTTGTTTGAAAATATATATCTTATCTATATATAAATCTTATAAATTCTTGTTTTGCAATCGAAGTATATTTTATTTGGATTATATATACAACTGTCAGCATTTTACACCCCATATAAATGAATATTTATGATTAATCAATAAAAGCCAGCCGAGTGGTTTACATTTCAACATCAAACATTGCACAACAGTAGGTAAACAAGCCGAACAGGAAATGCAGCATTCGTGGATCACGAGGATAAATAGGGGCAATGT
This sequence comes from Cyrtodaria siliqua, assembly GCA_037043455.1. Lineage (NCBI taxonomy): Eukaryota > Metazoa > Mollusca > Bivalvia > Adapedonta > Hiatellidae > Cyrtodaria > Cyrtodaria siliqua. The sequence continues at coordinate 57,716 of JAWPHD010000146.1, forward strand.
ACGTGATACTACAAACATAAAACGGTTGACGATATGTGATACTATCAACATAAAACGGTTGACGATATGTCTACCGACTTGTATGTGATACTACAAACATAAAACGGTTGATGATATGTCTACCGACTTGTATGTGATACTACAAACATAAAACGGTTGACGATATGTCTACCGACTTGTATGTAATACTACAACATAAAACGGTTGACGATATGTCTACCGACTTGTATGTGATACTACAAACATAAAACGGTTGACGATATGTCTACCGACTTGTATGTGATACTACAAACATAAAACGGTGGATGATATGTCTACCGACTTGTATGTGATACCACAAACATAAAACGGTTGCCGATATGTCTACCGACTTGAAAAGATCAGTAACAAAAAGGTCGCTGGGGTGGGGTGGTGAAACCAGGTTCTATGGTGCACACATCTCACTCTTACCCTACTGCCATCCCAGTGAAACGCTGGGGTGGGGTGGTGAAACCAGGTTCTATGGTGCACACATCTCACTCTTTCCCTATTGCTATCCCAGTTAAACGCTGGGGTGGGGTGGTGAAACCAGGTTCTATGATGCACAAATTTCATTCTTACCCGATTGTCATCCCAGTTAAACGAGACATTGTAAATAAAGCTATTCCCGCCAGGCTATATCCTTAAACAGGCAGCATTAATAGGACAACTAAGTATAACACAAATATGACCATGTATATATGAATATAAACGAACAAAAGTATAGCAAGCCACAAAATTACTCAGTGGATTGGCAGAAGTCAGATCAACAAGAGAATACATTATTTAGTGCACAACAAATCAATATTAAAGAAAAACATGAAACGTTATCATCCATTTCAAGAATTAGAAATACGTCGCCATAGGGTCCACAATGTGTCTGGCAAAGAGAATAATTAAAACGAGGGTAATCTGCGGCTTAATTAAGTATGCACGTTTCATACGAAGCTGAAGCACATTATGATGCGTTGCATTTGTGTTTGGATTGGTCCCATTAACAATCAACGATACGTGTTGACGTTTCTGAAACAAAGATCTTCAACAATATCAATCTTAGCTCGCTAAAAGATAACGCGTACAGGCATGCACACGTGACTTTCCATAGTTTGCAAGGTCAACAACAATCTAGAACAGGGATGGCTAAATCCCTCGTATAATAATACATAGTGGCATATATGAATGATTTTATATCATTCAAGATCACCAACGATCTAGCACTGGTTTCCTAACTCCCTAAAAAAAAAAACACTTGCAGGGCATATACTAATTTTCTATATATATTTCAAGATCACCTACGATCTAGAACAGGGATTCCTAGCTATCTGAAATAAACAATATCGCTTGATGCCATATATACCACTGATGTTTGATATTTTAAGGTCGCCAACAATTTAGCATAGAGATGCCTTACCGCTGACAATAAAATAAACTTGAAGGCATATGCATAACAAAACCAGTATCATGTGGGGGCGTTGTCTTATAATGTATTCACTATTTATGAATATCCATAATTCATAATCCTATGTTCGAATTTAATATATCAATAATTCAATTATAGATATCTACAAATCCATTTATGGATATCTATTATTCAGTTATATATATTCATATATCAGTTTATTCCTCCTTGTAACTAATGGCTGATCCCTTATAATAAATACCCTCCTATTACAATAAACTTAATTATGGATATCATTAATTCACGAGCAATTATGGATATCTTATATTCATTGATGGATATCCATAATTCGAGCAGATATTACGAACGAATAACATATTTATTATACGGCTGACCTACATATATATTCATTATTTCATTCGTTCGTTCGTTCATTCGTTCGTTCATTTGTTCGTTCGTTCATTAGTTCGTTCATTCATTCGTTCAAAGCCCTCATGATCATCGACACTTCCTGATTTAAGTGCGTCACAATTTGGCGTGCAAACAGTCAATACCTTACATATATCGAGGAGTCAACAGTCTTGTCTGAACCCTCGGTATATTCAGAAATCATGTAAACACATCAAGTACTTAGCATGCTTAGAGAAGCTTGAATTGTTGAGAGCCATTAAAAATTAAATAGGGCATTCAAAGAGGGCAGAAAAGCACATAAACACAAAATAGCAAAGACGGAAACCAGTAACGTGACGATTGTCTCACTTGTCACATACAGCGAAAAAATCGTTAAGAAATGATCAAGTATTGACATATAACACACCTGATAAAACACATGATAAACATACGAGCTAAAAAAAATATAAAAAGTAATTATAAAAACATATATTACCAACGAAAACATATGCCACTGTGTTATCATCATGCTTACTGGTGTATAATAACCTCACAACAACACGAGATTAGACGTGTAGAGCGGTTTCTGAGATAACCTTAAAACATGTACGTTGATCTCATGTTGATATCTTTATCGTTCGGTAAACAGTTATAGGCTGTAAGCTAGTAGGAGAAACCCTCCCCCCACACCCCACAAGGGGAACTTTTGTACTACTTTTCTGAAAGACCATTATGTTCAGAGCATTTTGTAACATGTGTGCCATCTGGCGACTGGGGCTTTATCGGTGTTACTGGGTGTAGAATACGTTACCTATAAAATAATAATTAATTTTATTGCGTTTTGAAGACTACACATGTATGGAAGAAAGGGTTTGTGTATTAAATTGTCTTCATTATTCATGCCTATTATAATATAAAAGTTTGTTTTACTTACTTTTTATACCTTGGATACCTGCATTACTATGCCTACGTTACCGTAATTTATGTTACCTTGTTTTATTAAGTTTATTAATGTAAGACATTAAGAACATTAATGATGTTACATCCGTAAATTATTCCATACCTTACAGATATCACAGACATACGTTCCCATGATGTTAATAATGTTTGGTTCTTGTAATGTCCGTTACATTGTGTGTTTTTAAATCATTTTCTATTTTCCGCATGTTAAAAGAAATTGGAACAAATCATCCAATTCACTATTACATTTTATTGCAAAATTCCTTTAGACATAATTGATTGTAACAACTCATTTTGAACATTATTTATGCTTTTTAAATTACAACATTTCGTTTCACTTAATGTTTATATCTTTGATACCTGCATTATTAAGCCTACGTTACCGTAATTTACGTTACCTTGTTGAATGAAGGTGTTTGGTTTAAGCAATTAAGAAAATTAAGTATTTTATATCTGAACATTATTTTAAACATCTTAGTTATAACAGACATACGTATCCATGATGTGAAAAATGTTTGGTTCTGGTAGTGACCGTTACATTCTGTCTTTTTTAAAATAATTAATAATAATTTTCCGTGTTTTACTAGAAATCTAGAAATTTCGGCCAATTAGCTTATAAAGATGTTAATACAACATTCCTTTACACATCATCGACGGTTACAACAGTGTTTGAACGGACATGAAATTATGTCAAGCTAATATGTGTTACCTCATGTATTCAACGTTACATACGTTACCAGTTACGTTTGCATCATATTATTTAAATACCACATCTAATTATCAAATAAAAACATGGATATATATATCTTTATTTTCCTTTATATATTGTTTATACTTAGGCAAACATTGAATGAAATGAAGTTTGTATATAATTTACACGACACTTCCGTATGTTTTACGTTACCGAATTTAAAAAAATAAATAAATTATATGCACAATTTTAACTGCTAATGAATTGATATATTAATCAAATGTAACAAATTAAGCAATTTCATCATATTCACAAAATGAATTGAACTTTAATTACGTTACTAACAAATATAAATGTATAGCTCTATAAGATAGCATGCATTTTCATGGAAATATATTACATCATTTGAGCTCATAATTCCTCTATACATTGTCATCACTTTCTTCAAACTCAATATCAATCAGTTTGTTGGCTGCCACCCATTATTGCTTCCTTCTTCAGTGTCAGGCTCTTTCAACATAATGTCAACCAACTATTGTGACGCAATATCATCAATAGTCCAGTCAATAACTTTATCTTCTATCATTTGTTTCTGCGTCTGGTTAATGTTGGTCAGTATGGTGCCACAAAAGCACTTGAAAGTGTGCATGTTCAAATGCATAATTATAGAAAATTGACACGGCGGGAAAATATCTTTAGTTGTGGCCTTTGAATTTTCGCGAAAACGTATATGACATCCGTGTAAAGAGGTTTGCAATATAGGCAGCACACTATCCTCTCCGTAATCTCCGTACTTTTTTTGAAGATCATTCGAAAAATGCTGCTGCTGTTCGAGCAATCCAAATTGACACAAACTCTCTGTGCTTTCTAATCATCTTCAATGGGACAGCCTTGCCTCTCCCTACAAAGCCACTGGTTGTAACACAGCTTGTAAAGCAATGTAGTGTAGGTAGTAAAGAGCCAATATCAGACCCCTTAACCTCTAACATTTGTTTCACATTCAACATCTCCTTTTTTAATCACCCCAGTGCCAAACATGACATACGGTTGTATTACTGAAACAAGTTTTGAAAGCAGGATCAGTATGTCTGTGTCAGGAGAATGCACCACGATTGTTCTGATGTTGGTGAGGATTGATTCATCCAGATGTCTGCTTCCTCCTATAATGAAAACAGATCTTCCTGATCATCAGCAAAGACAAATATGTCATCTGCAATGGTAAGCCGAGGAAATCTTTTTCCTAGACAAAGTAGGTTTTATGACCTTGGATGTTTGGTGCATATCTGTCTGTTTTCCACTGGCCGAAAATGCGATTAATGAATTGTGTCGTATTGTCGCGATTACTCATATAACTCTTCAAATCACAATAAGTCTTCGTTTTCATGACAACATGAAAGTTGGGGTTTCACCTCGCCTCTTGCACACAAACTACTTGATAGATCCACGGACGCAAGTGTCTGTCACAAAGTCGACTGAAGGTGCTTTGGTAAGTATGTCAAACACTATCTCTGCCAAATCGTCAAACGTACCTGGAACTGAGGGCTGAGTGTGAGGTGTTGCGATACCGTCACGCACATCCACATTATATTCCGTAGGTCGCTGTGTAGCTGACTCAACTGATACTTCTAAGCAGTGGAGCAATGGAGCTTTGTCAGTTCTAACTAAATTGCCATCAGCTGTAGCAAGGGACCATGGTACTGAGACTAGAGGATATGAAAGCTTCAACTTAAGATCTGTCTTATACCTGTATAATAAGGGAAACAATTAACCAAATATAGAGTGTTATAGATCGGGTCGGCGTGTCAATTAACAATTCATTGACAAATAAGTCATAGTGTTCTCAGACTGATGCTGTAATCGATCATCATCAACATATCTCTATGCTGAAATACGGACGATCGGAGGTATAGCTCATAGTTATTGATATCAACTCGGAATTGGGTTTGCGAAACCAATGATAGATTCTGCGACTCTTCTCAAGTCTTTCTCGTTGTTCTTTGTTTGTGATGGATGCAGTTCTTTGCGCGAAGAAATAACTTCTGATGCCATATTTGCCATCTGGAAAGTGGCTTCTAGCAGCTTTGCTCTACATTGACGTGTAATGCACCAGTGGTATTACTGGTATGCTGCATACATTCTACTGGATCCAATGATGTTACCCTGAAAATTTGCATGTTGATTGATAGTTTATGAATAGTAACGTGACTTGTTGAAGAGGGTCAATGAATCTCCTGTTTTGGAGAAGTTCATTTGACCCGGGGATGGGTTGTGTCAAGACTCCAGGTGTCATTAAATATACTGGAATGTGTCTGGGGTAGTTCCAATGGTCAAACTCAAAGAACATTGGACATAGGCGTTAGAGTGAAGATAAATGCATGTCAAAGTCATTTTCCTTTGTGTCTGTCTTTGATAAGAGTTAGTATTATTAGTATTGTGTTGTCCAAATACTAGTAATCAGAATAAGGAAAGACTAACCTACATTGGATGGGGAAAACATATTATTATTTCTTGGGGTTTGTCTCAAAAGCAGGATACATTGTAACTGATCTTTACTGAGATCCCAGTAGCTTATTGTGCAATTACTATGTTTCTGTCAATAACTGATAAGCTCCCAGTAGTTTATTGTGCAATTACTATTTTTCTGATTTATGAACCATTTTAAAATATTTATCTATTATATATTTATTTTATTTTTAGACATTATATTTATTTATTTACTTAAACTAATGAATTATATTACTTTCTTTAGTTAAAAGTACAATACTAGAACCTTTATTTCTGGAAACGTCCAACATTACATGTAACTTTAAATGGTAACGTAATTTTCGTGTTTATTTTACATATCGTATCATTTATATATACACACACATTTTATTTATTTATTCATTCTTTTATATATTCATTTAATGAATAACATTTTATTATTAAAATATTCACTGCTTCAGTAAAGAACTAGAGACTTTATTTCTGGAAACATTCAATATGTATGACAAATAACTTTAAATGTTTACGTAAATTTCGTGTTAATGTCACGTAACGTTAACTACATTGTCTTTTGGAAATTTGTTTTCTTCGTAAGATTTTGGTTTTTAACATGTTTGATAAATAATATAAAATATGCATACCGCTTTGTTGCATATAAACCATTTTTGAGCATTACACACATTTTCAAAACATGATAATGGTAACGTATTTCAAATAGATGTCATGCCCTTATATCCCCACTCTCATTTGGCAAACATACTTCATTTCTAGCAAATGCATACCCTTTCAGGAAAATATATCCTTCAAAATTCCCTCAAAGTGGGGATGGCCTATTTTTGTAAATTACGTTCTAGTTCGTATTAACTGTATTTATGATGTTTTGGTAACGAACAGGGTGTAACGTAAACTACAGTATTTTTACATATTTGCATTATGTTGAAAAGGCTGTCTAAATGAAACAATTCATAAATAACATAAATATAGGTAGTATTTGCATATGCACATGTTTTACTCATATTCAAATTTATTGAAGGTGTTTTGGAATTGTCATGGTAACGTAATGGTTACGTGCGTTACACACAAACGCCCCGACGCTCAGATGGCACACATGTCTCATTCATTTTGAAGCTTTTTGTATGAACTTTCAGAAAATCATACCCAACAAAAGGAGGGGGTCAGCTCAAGGACTATTACGTACATTTTGTTAAATATCATTGAAGCTGACAATACAGACATAGTAACACAACTTATTAAACTATGTTTTATGAAACATATAGCATTTGCAAGTATCACATATTTGTCTGGTAAACCAATACACTGGCCACTATTTATAAAAGTATAATTTACAAAGTTTGGTGTGTTGGTATTGTTTTGTTACAAAGATTGTCATTTATTACCGTGGGAGATTGTGTTATGATCTGTTATCAATGCTGTGTTGTATTGTTTTGTTACACAGATTGTCATTTATTACTGTGGGAGATTGTGTTATGATCTGTTATCAAAGCTGTGTTGTATTGTTTTGTTACACAGATTGTCATTTATTACTGGGGAGATTGTGTTATGATCTGTTATCAAAGCTGTGTTGTATTGTTTTGTTACACAGATTGTCATTTATTACCGTGGGAGATTGTGTTATGATCTGTTATCAATGCTGTGTTGTATTGTTTTGTTACAAATATTGCCATTTATTACTGTGGGAGATTGTGTTATGATCTGTTATCAATGCTGTGTTTGTATTGTTTTGTTACAAAGATTGCCATTTATTACCGTGGGAGATTGTGTTATGATCTGTTATCAATGCTGTGTTGTATTGTTTTGTTACACAGATTGTCATTTATTACCGTGGGAGATTGTGTTATGATCTGTTATCAAAGCTGTGTTGTATTGTTTTGTTACACAGATTGTCATTTATTACTGGGGAGATTGTGTTATGATCTGTTATCAAAGCTGTGTTGTATTGTTTTGTTACACAGATTGTCATTTATTACCGTGGGAGATTGTGTTATGATCTGTTATCAATGCTGTGTTGTATTGTTTTGTTACAAAGATTGTCATTTATTACCGTGGGAGATTGTGTTATGATCTGTTATCAATGCTGTGTTGTATTGTTTTGTTACAAAGATTGCCATTTATTACTGTGGGAGATTGTGTTATGATCTGTTATCAATGCTGTGTTTGTATTGTTTTGTTACAAAGATTGCCATTTATTACCGTGGGAGATTGTGTTGTGATCTGTTATCAATGCTGTGTTGTATTGTTTTGTTACAAAGATTGCCATTTATTACCGTGGGAGATTGTGTTATGATCTGTTATCAATGCTGTGTTGTATTGTTTTGTTACAAAGATTGCCATTTATTACCGTGGGAGATTGTGTTATGATCTGTTATCACTGCTGTGTTGTATTGTTTTGTTACAAAGATTGCCATTTATTACCGTGGGAGATTGTGTTGTGATCTGTTATCAATGCTGTGTTGTATTGTTTTGTTACAAAGATTGCCATTTATTACCGTGGGAGATTGTGTTATGATCTGTTATCAATGCTGTGTTGTATTGTTTTGTTACAAAGATTGCCATTTAATACCGTGGGAGATTGTGTTATGATCTGTTATCAATGCTGTGTTGTATTGTTTTGTTACAAAGATTGCCATTTATTACCGTGGGAGATTGTGTTATGATCTGTTATCAATGCTGTGTTTGTATTGTTTTGTTACAAAGATTGCCATTTATTACCGTGGGAGATTATGTTATGATCTGTTATCAATGCTGTGTTTGTATTGTTTTGTTACAAAGATTGCCATTTATTACCGTGGGAGATTGTGTTATGATCTATTATCAATGCTGTGTTGGTATTGTTTTGTTACAAAGATTGTCATTTATTACCGTGAGAGATTGTGTTATGATCTGTTATCAATGCTGTGTTGGTATTGTTTTGTTACACAGATTGCCATTTATTACTGGGGAGATTGTGTTATGATATATTATCAATGCTGTGTTTGTATTGTTTTGTTACAAAGATTGCCATTTATTACCGTGGGAGATTATGTTATGATCTGTTATCAATGCTGTGTTTGTATTGTTTTGTTACAAAGATTGCCATTTATTAACGTGGGAGATTGTGTTATGATCTGTTATCAATGATGTGTTGTATTGTTTTGTTACAAAGATTGTCAATTATTACCGTGTGAGATTGTGTTATGATCTGTTATCAATGCTGTGTTGGTATTGTTTTGTTACAAAGATTGTCATTTATTACCGTGAGAGATTGTGTTATGATCTGTTATCAATGCTGTGTTGGTATTGTTTTGTTACAAAGATTGCCATTTATTACCGTGGGAGATTGTGTTATGATCTGTGTTATCAATGCTGTGTTGTATTGTTTTGTTACAAAGATTGTCATTTATTACCGTGGGAGATTGTGTTATGATCTGTTATCAATGCTGTGTTGTATTGTTTTGTTACAAAGATTGCCATTTATTACTGTGGGAGATTGTGTTATGATCTGTTATCAATGCTGTGTTGGTATAGTTTTGTTACAAAGATTGCCATTTATTACCGTGAGAGATTGTGTTATGATCTGTTATCAATGCTGTGTTTGTATTGTTTTGTTACAAAGATTGCCATTTATTACCGTGGGAGATTATGTTATGATCTGTTATCAATGCTGTGTTTGTATTGTTTTGTTACAAAGATTGCCATTTATTACCGTGGGAGATTGTGTTATGATCTGTTATCAATGCTGTGTTTGTATTGTTTTGTTACAAAGATTGTCATTTATTACCGTGAGAGATTGTGTTATTGATCTGTTATCAATGCTGTGTTGGTATTGTTTTGTTACAAAGATTGCCATTTATTACCGTGAGAGATTGTGTTATGATCTGTTATCAATGCTGTGTTTGTATTGTTTTGTTACAAAGATTGCCATTTAATACCGTGGGAGATTGTGTTATGATCTGTTATCAATGCTGTGTTGTATTGTTTTGTTACAAAGATTGCCATTTATTACCGTGAGAGATTGTGTTATGATCTGTTATCAATGCTGTGTTGGTATTGTTTTGTTACAAATATTGCCATTGATTACCGTGAGAGATTGTGTTATGATCTGTTATCGATGCTGTGTTTGTATTGTTTTGTTACAAAGATTGTCATTTATTACCGGGGAGATTGTGTTATGATCTGTTATCAATGCTGTGTTTGTATTGTTTTGTTACAAAGATTGCCATTTATTACCGTGGGAGATTATGTTATGATATGTTATCAATGCTGTGTTTGTATTGTTTTGTTACAAAGATTGCCATTTATTACTGGGGAGATTGTGTTATGATCTGTTATCAATGCTGTGTTGGTATTGTTTTGTTACAAAGATTGCCATTTATTACCGTGGGAGATTGTGTTATGATCTGTTATCAATGCTGTGTTTGTATTGTTTTGTTACAAAGATTGCCATTTATTACCGTGGGAGATTGTGTTATGATATATTATCAATGCTGTGTTGTATTGTTTTGTTACAAAGATTGCCATTTATTACCGTGGGAGATTATGTTATGATCTGTTATCAATGCTGTGTTTGTATTGTTTTGTTACAAAGATTGCCATTTATTACCGTTGGAGATTGTGTTATGATCTGTTATCAATGCTGTGTTTGTATTGTTTTGTTACAAAGATTGCCATTTATTACTGGGGAGATTGTGTTATGATATATTATCAATGCTGTGTTTGTATTGTTTTGTTACAAAGATTGCCATTTATTACTGGGGAGATTGTGTTATGATATATTATCAATGCTGTGTTTGTATTGTTTTGTTACAAAGATTGCCATTTATTACTGGGGAGATTGTGTTATGATATATTATCAATGCTGTGTTTGTATTGTTTTGTTACAAAGATTGCTATTTATTACCGTGGGATATTATGTTATGATCTGTTATCAATGCTGTGTTTGTATTGTTTTGTTACAAAGATTGCCATTTATTACCGTGGGAGATTGTGTTATGATCTGTTATCAATGCTGTGTTGTATTGTTTTGTTACAAAGATTGTCATTTATTACCGTGGGAGATTGTGTTATGATCTGTTATCAATGCTGTGTTGGTATTGTTTTGTTACAAAGATTGTCATTTATTACCGTGAGAGATTGTGTTATGATATGTTATCAATGCTGTGTTGGTATTGTTTTGTTACAAAGATTGCCATTTATTACCGTGGGAGATTGTGTTATGATCTGTTATCAATGCTGTGTTGTATTGTTTTGTTACAAAGATTGCCATTTATTACCGTGGGAGATTGTGTTATGATCTGTTATCAATGCTGTGTTGTATTGTTTTGTTACAAAGATTGCCATTTATTACCGTGGGAGATTGTGTTATGATCTGTTATCAATGCTGTGTTGGTATAGTTTTGTTACAAAGATTGCCATTTATTACCGTGAGAGATTGTGTTATGATCTGTTATCAATGCTGTGTTTGTATTGTTTTGTTACAAAGATTGCCATTTATTACCGTGGGAGATAATGTTATGATCTGTTATCAATGCTGTGTTTGTATTGTTTTGTTACAAAGATTGCCATTTATTACCGTGGGAGATTGTGTTATGATCTGTTATCAATGCTGTGTTGGTATTGTTTTGTTACAAAGATTGCCATTTATTACCGTGGGAGATTGTGTTATGATCTGTTATCAATGCTGTGTTGTATTGTTTTGTTACAAAGATTGCCATTTATTACTGGGGAGATTGTGTTATGATATATTATCAATGCTGTGTTTGTATTGTTTTGTTACAAAGATTGCCATTTATTACCGTGGGAGATTGTGTTATGATCTGTTATCAATGCTGTGTTGTATTGTTTTGTTACAAAGATTGCCATTTATTACTGGGGAGATTGTGTTATGATATATTATCAATGCTGTGTTTGTATTGTTTTGTTACAAAGATTGCCATTTATTACCGTGGGAGATTGTGTTATGATCTGTTATCAATGCTGTGTTTGTATTGTTTTGTTACAAAGATTGCCATTTATTACTGGGGAGATTGTGTTATGATATATTATCAATGCTGTGTTTGTATTGTTTTGTTACAAAGATTGCCATTTATTACCGTGAGAGATTTTGTTGTAATCTGTTATCAATGCTGTGTTGTATTGTTTTGTTACAAAGATTGCCATTTATTACCGTGGGAGATTGTGTTATGATCTGTTATCAATGCTGTGTTTGTATTGTTTTGTTACAAAGATTGCTATTTATTACCGTGGGAGATTGTGTTATGATCTGTTATCAATGCTGTGTTGTATTGTTTTGTTACAAAGATTGCCATTTATTACCGTGGGAGATTGTGTTATGATCTGTTATCAATGCTGTGTTGTATTGTTTTGTTACAAAGATTGCCATTTATTACCGTGGGAGATTGTGTTGTGATCTGTTATCAATGCTGTGTTGTATTGTTTTGTTACAAACATTGCCATTTATTACCGTGGGAGATTGTGTTACAATCTGTTATCAATGCTGTGTTGGTATTGTTTTGTTACAAAGATTGTCATTTATTACCGTGGGAGATTGTGTTATGATCTGTTATCAATGCTGTGTTGGTATTGTTTTGTTACAAAGATTGTCATTTATTACCGTGGGAGATTGTGTTACAATCTGTTATCAATGCTGTGTTGGTATTGTTTTGTTACAAAGATTGTCATTTATTACCGTGGGAGATTGTGTTATGATCTGTTATCAATGCTGTGTTGGTATTGTTTTGTTACAAAGATTGTCATTTATTACCGTGGGAGATTGTGTTATGATCTGTTATCAATGCTGTGTTGTATTGTTTTGTTACAAAGATTGCCATTTATTACCGTGGGAGATTGTGTTATGATATGTTATCAATGCTGTGTTGGTATTGTTTTGTTACAAAGATTGCCATTTATTACCGTGGGAGATTGTATTATGATCTGTTATCAATGCTGTGTTGTATTGTTTTGTTACAAAGATTGTCATTTATTACCGTGGGAGATTGTGTTATGATCTGATATCAATGCTGTGTTGTATTGTTTTGTTACAAAGATTGCCATTTATTACCGTGGGTGATTGTGTTATGATCTGTTATCAATGCTGTGTTGGTATAGTTTTGTTACAAAGATTGCCATTTATTACCGTGAGAGATTGTGTTATGATCTGTTATCAATGCTGTGTTTGTATTGTTTTGTTACAAAGATTGCCATTTATTACCGTGGGAGATAATGTTATGATCTGTTATCAATGCTGTGTTTGTATTGTTTTGTTACAAAGATTGCCATTTATTACCGTGGGAGATTGTGTTATGATCTGTTATCAATGCTGTGTTGGTATTGTTTTGTTACAAAGATTGCCATTTATTACCGTGGGAGATTGTGTTATGATCTGTTATCAATGCTGTGTTGTATTGTTTTGTTACAAAGATTGCCATTTATTACTGGGGAGATTGTGTTATGATATATTATCAATGCTGTGTTTGTATTGTTTTGTTACAAAGATTGCCATTTATTACCGTGGGAGATTGTGTTATGATCTGTTATCAATGCTGTGTTGTATTGTTTTGTTACAAAGATTGCCATTTATTACTGGGGAGATTGTGTTATGATATATTATCAATGCTGTGTTTGTATTGTTTTGTTACAAAGATTGCCATTTATTACCGTGGGAGATTGTGTTATGATCTGTTATCAATGCTGTGTTTGTATTGTTTTGTTACAAAGATTGCCATTTATTACTGGGGAGATTGTGTTATGATATATTATCAATGCTGTGTTTGTATTGTTTTGTTACAAAGATTGCCATTTATTACCGTGAGAGATTTTGTTGTAATCTGTTATCAATGCTGTGTTGTATTGTTTTGTTACAAAGATTGCCATTTATTACCGTGGGAGATTGTGTTATGATCTGTTATCAATGCTGTGTTTGTATTGTTTTGTTACAAAGATTGCTATTTATTACCGTGGGAGATTGTGTTATGATCTGTTATCAATGCTGTGTTGTATTGTTTTGTTACAAAGATTGCCATTTATTACCGTGGGAGATTGTGTTATGATCTGTTATCAATGCTGTGTTGTATTGTTTTGTTACAAAGATTGCCATTTATTACCGTGGGAGATTGTGTTGTGATCTGTTATCAATGCTGTGTTGTATTGTTTTGTTACAAAGATTGTCATTTATTACCGTGGGAGATTGTGTTATGATCTGTTATCAATGCTGTGTTGTATTGTTTTGTTACAAAGATTGCCATTTATTACCGTGGGAGATTATGTTATGATCTGTTATCAATGCTGTGTTGTATTGTTTTGTTACAAAGATTGCCATTTATTACCGTGGGAGATTGTGTTATGATCTGTTATCAATGCTGTGTTGTATTGTTTTGTTACACAGATTGCCATTTATTACCGTGGGAGATTGTGTTATGATCTGTTATCAATGCTGTGTTGTATTGTTTTGTTACAAAGATTGCCATTTATTACCGTGGGAGATTGTGTTATGATCTGTTATCAATGCTGTGTTGTATTGTTTTGTTACAAAGATTGCCATTTATTACCGTGGGAGATTGTGTTAGGATCTGTTATCAATGCTGTGTTGTATCGTTTTGTTACAAAGATTGTCATTTATTACCGTGGGAGATTGTGTTATGATCTGTTATCAATGCTGTGTTTGTATTGTTTTGTTACAAAGATTGTCATGTATTACCGTGAGAGATTGTGTTATGATCTGTTATCAATGCTGTGTTTGTATTGTTTTGTTACAAAGATTGCCATTTATTACCGTGGGAGATTGTGTTATGATCTGTTATCAATGCTGTGTTTGTATTGTTTTGTTACAAAGATTGCCATTTATTACCGTGAGAGATTGTGTTATGATCTGTTATCAATGCTGTGTTGGTATTGTTTTGTTACAAAGATTGCCATTTATTACCGTGAGAGATTGTGTTATGATCTGTTATCAATGCTGTGTTTGTATTGTTTTGTTACAAAGATTGCCATTTATTACCGTGGGAGATTATGTTATGATCTGTTATCACTGCTGTGTTGTATCGTTTTGTTACAAAGATTGCCATTTATTACCGTGGGAGATTGTGTTATGATCTGTTATCAATGCTGTGTTGTATTGTTTTGTTACAAAGATTGTCATTTATTACCGTGGGAGATTGTGTTATGATCTGTTATCAATGCTGTGTTGTATTGTTTTGTTACAAATATTGTCATTTATTACCGTGGGAGATTGTGTTATGATCTGTTATCAATGCTGTGTTGTATTGTTTTGTTACAAAGATTGTCATTTATTACCGTGGGAGATTGATTTATGATCTGTTATCAATGCTGTGTTGTATTGTTCTGTTACAAAGATTGTCATTTATTACCGGGGAGATTGTGTTATGATCTGTTATCAATGCTGTGTTGTATTGTTTTGCTACAAAGATTGTCATTTATTACCGTGGGAGATTGTGTTATGATCTGTTATCAATTCTGTGTTGTATTGTTTTGTTACAAAGATTGTCATTTATTACCGTGGGAGATTGTGTTATGATCTGTTATCAATGCTGTGTTGTATTGTTTTGTTACAAAGATTGTCATTTATTACCGTGGGAGATTGTGTTATGATCTGTTATCAATGCTGTGTTGTATTGTTTTGTTACAAAGATTGTCATTTATTACCGTGGGAGATTGTGTTATGTTCTGTTATCAATGCTGTGTTGTATTGTTTTGTTACAAAGATTGTCATTTATAACCGTGGGAGATTGTGTTATGATCTGTTATCAATTCTGTGTTGTATTGTTTTGTTACAAAGATTGTCATTTATTACCGTGGGAGATTGTGTTATGATCTGTTATCAATGCTGTGTTGTATCGTTTTGTTACAAAGATTGTCATTTATTACCGTGGGAGATTGTGTTATGATCTGTTATCAATGCTGTGTTTGTATTGTTTTGTTACAAAGATTGTCATGTATTACCGTGAGAGATTGTGTTATGATCTGTTATCAATGCTGTGTTTGTATTGTTTTGTTACAAAGATTGCCATTTATTACCGTGGGAGATTGTGTTATGATCTGTTATCAATGCTGTGTTTGTATTGTTTTGTTACAAAGATTGCCATTTATTACCGTGAGAGATTGTGTTATGATCTGTTATCAATGCTGTGTTGGTATTGATTTGTTACAAAGATTGCCATTTATTACCGTGAGAGATTGTGTTATGATCTGTTATCAATGCTGTGTTTGTATTGTTTTGTTACAAAGATTGCCATTTATTACCGTGGGAGATTATGTTATGATCTGTTATCACTGCTGTGTTGTATCGTTTTGTTACAAAGATTGCCATTTATTACCGTGGGAGATTGTGTTATGATCTGTTATCAATGCTGTGTTGTATTGTTTTGTTACAAAGATTGTCATTTATTACCGGGGAGATTGTGTTATGATCTGTTATCAATGCTGTGTTGTATTGTTTTGTTACAAAGATTGTCATTTATTACCGGGGAGATTGTGTTATGATCTGTTATCAATGCTGTGTTGTATTGTTTTGTTACAAAGATTGTCATTTATTACCGTGGGTGATTGTGTTATGATCTGTTATCAATGCTGTGTTGTATTGTTTTGTTACAAAGATTGTCATTTATTACCGTGGGAGATTGTGTTATGATCTGTTATCAATGCTGTGTTGTATTGTTTTGCTACAAAGATTGTCATTTATTACCGTGGGAGATTGTGTTATGATCTGTTATCAATGCTGTGTTGTATTGTTTTGCTACAAAGATTGCCATTTATTACCGTGGGAGATTGTGTTATGATCTGTTATCAATGCTGTGTTGTATTGTTTTGCTACAAAGATTGTCATTTATTACCGTGGGAGATTGTGTTATGATCTGTTATCAATGCTGTGTTGTATTGTTTTGTTACAAAGATTGTCATTTATTACCGTGGGAGATTGTGTTTGATCTGTTATCAATGCTGTGTTGTATTGTTTTGTTACAAAGATTGTCATTTATTACCGTGGGAGATTGTGTTATGATCTGTTATCAATGCTGTGTTGTATTGTTTTGCTACAAAGATTGTCATTTATTACCGTGGGAGATTGTGTTATGATCTGTTATCAATGCTGTGTTGTATTGTTTTGCTACAAAGATTGTCATTTATTACCGTGGGAGATTGTGTTATGATCTGTTATCAATGCTGTGTTGTATTGTTTTGTTACAAAGATTGTCATTTATTACCGGGGAGATTGTGTTATGATCTGTTATCAATGCTGTGTTGTATTGTTTTGCTACAAAGATTGTCATTTAATACCGTGGGAGATTGTGTTATGATCTGTTATCAATTCTGTGTTGTATTGTTTTGTTACAAAGATTGTCATTTATTACCGTGGGAGATTGTGTTATGATCTGTTATCAATGCTGTGTTGTATTGTTTTGTTACAAAGATTGTCATTTATTACCGTGGGAGATTGTGTTATGATCTGTTATCAATGCTGTGTTGTATTGTTTTGTTACAAAGATTGTCATTTATTACCGTGGGAGATTGTGTTATGTTCTGTTATCAATGCTGTGTTGTATTGTTTTGTTACAAAGATTGTCATTTATAACCTCGGGAGATTGTGTTATGATCTGTTATCAATTCTGTGTTGTATTGTTTTGTTACAAAGATTGTCATTTATTACCGTGGGAGATTGTGTTATGATCTGTTATCAATGCTGTGTTGTATTGTTTTGTTACAAAGATTGTCATTTATTACCGGGGAGATTGTGTTATGATCTGTTATCAATGCTGTGTTGTATTGTTTTGTTACAAAGATTGTCATTTATTACCGTGGGAGATTGTGTTATGATCTGTTATCAATGCTGTGTTGTATTGTTTTGTTACAAAGATTGTCATTTATTACCGTGGGAGATTGTGTTATGATCTGTTATCAATGCTGTGTTGTATTGTTTTGCTACAAAGATTGTCATTTATTACCGTGGGAGATTGTGTTTTGATCTGTTATCAATGCTGTGTTGTATTGTTTTGCTACAAAGATTGCCATTTATTACCGTGGGAGATTGTGTTATGATCTGTTATCAATGCTGTGTTGTATTGTTTTGCTACAAAGATTGTCATTTATTACCGTGGGAGATTGTGTTATGATCTGTTATCAATGCTGTGTTGTATTGTTTTGTTACAAAGATTGTCATTTATTACCGTGGGAGATTGTGTTTGATCTGTTATCAATGCTGTGTTGTATTGTTTTGTTACAAAGATTGTCATTTATTACCGTGGGAGATTGTGTTATGATCTGTTATCAATGCTGTGTTGTATTGTTTTGCTACAAAGATTGTCATTTATTACCGTGGGAGATTGTGTTATGATCTGTTATCAATGCTGTGTTGTATTGTTTTGCTACAAAGATTGTCATTTATTACCGTGGGAGATTGTGTTATGATCTGTTATCAATGCTGTGTTGTATTGTTTTGCTACAAAGATTGTCATTTATTACCGTGGGAGATTGTGTTATGATCTGTTATCAATGCTGTGTTGTATTGTTTTGTTACAAAGATTGTCATTTATTACCGTGGGAGATTGTGTTATGATCTGTTATCAATGCTGTGTTGTATTGTTTTGTTACAAAGATTGTCATTTATTACCGTGGGAGATTGTGTTATGATCTGTTATCAATGCTGTGTTGTATTGTTTTGTTACAAAGATTGTCATTTATTACCGTGGGAGATTGTGTTATGATCTGTTATCAATGCTGTGTTGTATTGTTTTGTTACAAAGATTGTCATTTATTACCGTGGGAGATTGTGTTATGATCTGTTATCAATGCTGTGTTGTATTGTTTTGTTACAAAGATTGTCATTTATTACCGTGGGAGATTGTGTTATGATCTGTTATCAATGCTGTGTTGTATTGTTTTGTTACAAAGATTGTCATTTATTACCGTGGGAGATTGTGTTATGATCTGTTATCAATGCTATGTTGTATTGTTTTGTTACAAAGATTGTCATTTATTACCGTGGGAGATTGTGTTATGATCTGTTATCAATGCTGTGTTGTATTGTTTTGTTACAAAGATTGTCATTTATTACCGTGGGAGATTGTGTTATGATCTGTTATCAATGCTGTGTTGTATCAGGCTTTGTTTCAAGTGTTGCATATATTATATTATATTTTGATATATTTCGTGCAATCTCATAACGTTAGACTCAGTTAACGGCTAAACTGTATACATTATGTGTGTATGGTGTTTTACGTCACTGTACACATTAAGTATAATAATTGAAAGACAAAATATTTTTTATTTTTAAAAGAACTAACCTGCCAAATAACGTCAACATTACACTACAAAATCGTTGATCAAAACTATATCCAGGTGTTTAAAAACGTACATTTACCGATTAAAAGTATAGGTTAATTCAAGGTCTTTAAAAAAATACTCGCGATTGAATATGCCTAAAATAATTTTTCAGTTGGTAAATCGAGGCTCACGTTTTGTGGTTTGACCTGTCTGGTTAAAGGGGTTTATAGGTGTCTATAGTGTTTGGATTCTCAAAATAGGTACATTATAAATATATACCTCGTCCTCAGTAGGTTAAAATCTGGCTGTTGTTGGCGGGATAGGTACTTTAAACTTTAACTCAGTTGACCGAGACTTTCCCCCGAGTATTTGTGTTTAATTGAAACAACTTATTTGTAACGTCACTTGCGGTAATACGTTATGCGACCTTTATTCGTGGTTAATTAAAACAACTCATTTGAAACGACCCTTCCGGTAATACGTTATGCGACCTTTATTCGTGGTAAATGAAAACAACTCAATTGAAAAGTCCCTTCGGGTAATAGGCTATGCGACCATCATACACAGTACCAGTTCTATAAAAAAACTAGTTTGACTTTTCAAGATGTCCGTTGTAGGTCAAATACTACTGCCGCATTTTACATATACTTACGGTTTACAGTTTTCTCATCTAGCTTGCAAACAAAAACACCACCACCACCACCACATACTTGCCTTTGATAACCCTGCTGCAAAGACACTACTAAATGACCTTCATTTAAGGCGACAACCTCATTGTAATGCTACTGCCATGTGTCGAAAGGTCACGACCCTACGATTTTAGGGAATCCCCAAAACATTTATGAAAATACACACTTTCCTTTTTAATCTGCCATATCACAGAACCAAATCATGTAAACGAGATCTACGCTGAATAATAATCAGAAATAAATACTAAATTCAAGTAAACATAATTGATTTTTCCACTTAGCCTCTCATCCAGCCCAAAACATATGTACACCGTTTCTGAACCTATTGACGACGACATATTTTGAGAATCCAAACTCTATAGATACAGTATAAACGGCTTGAGCCAGTCAGGCTAAATCTCAAAATTCGAGCATCGAATTAAGAGTTATTCATAATTCATTTAACGCATATTCAATCAAGGGTATTTTAAGAATCTATCAATAAACCTACATGTTTAATCGGCACATATATATTATTATATGATCTGAACACCTCGATAGAGATTTGATAAACGGTCTCGTAAATATTTTAGTCAAATCTTAGATTTCTTGTGATTTAATAAAACATCATATTCAAGACATCTGCAAAATATCGTGATATTTGTAATTTGAGATTACAACTGTTTATAAGGTACTCAATAGTCAATCGTTAAACAATCCAAATTTGAAGAAAATTTTCAGCGTGATAACCAAACAACTTCAACAGGGTAGTGTTAGTTACTAATACTGAACTCTGCTGGGTTCGACCATTTTGGGGTAAATGATTTGGGAAATTCATGGATCACGTATTCATCAAACTATAAAGAATTATGTGTGCCGCTAAATCCAACATCGGGAGTTGATTTGTTATTAGTTGGGACGTTCACTGAAGTACATTGTAAAGTGGGTTTGGTTTTAATATGATATTAATCGTATAACCGTGAAATAAGTTTCAATTGACGCAAATTGGATGTCATAGAAATCATGAACAAGCAATGGTAAGATGCTCGTCATACAAAACATAGGCGTTTTATAAGACAGCAGTTCCGTAGAGAAGTGAAACCAGGAAGTGAATTTTGAACCCTGTGTAACGCGTTTGCATTCCTTTGATTCATAACACTTGAAAAAGCATATGCATCTTCGACAACACGTGAGAAACGAACGAGGCAAGGGAGAAGAAGATCGGTTATTTACTGAGTAGCAAATGTTGAGAGTATTCGCAGAATGTATCCATCTATAATTTATGACAATTTTAAAGTTTACAATCAATCGCAAAGACCAAATCCATTTTTTCTTTCCTATTAAGCATATCTTACCGCTCTAAACGTTCTTCTAACACAGCGCGACATTATTTGAATATGGTTTGAAATGCTCGAGGGACATATTTTACACAATATAAGAGTTTAGTCATCCAGTTTAGCTCGTTAGCATATCAAGTGCACTCGTTGGTCGGCAAAGAGTGAAACGAACGGTGTGTGTCTTGCCGTGTCGTTTTGTCAGCTGTTATCAAAACATATCAATAATTAATTTTACAATGAACAAAAAATTAGGCTTCGCTGTGAAAGGAGCACTATCAACTTCTATAACCTCAGTTATTTTGTGAATATAATTTTAACTTCCAACGGCTATGCACCGTGGAAGAGTTTGGCCCTAACACGATTTCTTGCGGAACATGTGACCTTTACCCTTTAAGGAATCTCGGGCCCTATACATTTTCTGGCGGACTTTGTAGGTGGAAAATTTAACAGTAATGTCTCTTGGTTTTCCAGAAACAACTTTGCCAACACGATGCGACCGGACAATATCGTCGATAGTGAGAGTGATGTTAATATCCTTGGCAATGTCCATAATTATAACATCGGTGCTTTCGTCAGTCGACTCTGTAATACCGGCAACTCGCAGGCAGTTACGGCGATTATACTGCTCCTCATCGTCTACATATTGTTCCAAACGCTCTAGACGTTTATTCAGTGACTCATTGTCTGCTTCCATTTGCATAAGCCTCTTATTGAGATCTTCAGGCACGCCGTAAATTATAGGTTTATCTAATGTGTTCATTTGAGATTCGATTGTTGAGTGCATTGGCGGAGCATTTGAAACTACGTCTTCTTTAACTGGGAATATGTGATTATCATCAGGTAGAGTTACAGTAGTATCTGTGTCAGTGTGTGTCTCTTCATGGTGAACAGTCGGGGATGTGGTAGGCCAGACTGAAAATATGACGGACCCGTTATTATAAAATGTTGCATAACACATGTTTAGCGCACATTTAATGCATATAATAAGCTCATTCGAAGTACGTAGGTTTAGAGCATATGAATACGCCTATGTATAAAACATGCATTTAGCGCATAAGAAATTAACTTCTTGTAATAACATGTAAAGGCGTATCGATAAGTAATCTCTTTATATACTTTAAACAGACTTTTATATTCAATCATATACTTATATAAAGATCAATTAAAAAAACATTTTACCTAGTGACGTATTCTTACTTTCAGCCAGAGTGGTAGGAGGGTCCATGTCTGTGAGCGGCTGGTACGAATGAATTGTCGATGAATCAGTAGGACAGACTGAAATATGACAAATCAGATATTAAAACCTATGGTTATGTTTTCGTATACGTTGGCGACATTACGTATATCGAGGCCTTCTGTGTTACTAGCTATGGGTGTGAGTGATGCGGCGGAAGATACGTCGACTGAATTGTTCTTCATCATCCACCGTACCAGATTATGTATGCGCCATTTTTATGGAGGAAAGCGTTTTCAGCGTGAAACTTAGCATTACTATTTCACGACTTC
Source organism: Cyrtodaria siliqua (assembly GCA_037043455.1). Taxonomy (NCBI): domain Eukaryota; kingdom Metazoa; phylum Mollusca; class Bivalvia; order Adapedonta; family Hiatellidae; genus Cyrtodaria; species Cyrtodaria siliqua. Next base: position 80,438 of record JAWPHD010000146.1, read on the forward strand.
CAGAGGTATTTTCCCCTTAAAGAAAAAGCGTTAAATAGTGATTGATATACATTTAGGACTATATAAAACTTGTGGGGCATACCCCACAACAAGGAGCAATACATGGAACCCCGTGTCAGCCTACTAAACTCGTTCAGGGAATCATCCATTCTTAAGTTGAACCGATTGTTTTTAAACTGATCTTGTGAAGCACTTTATTTTACAAAGAGTTGCAGATGTTTTTTTCATAGACTTGGAACATGTAATGGTGAACATTACATGTACTGATATGTTATTTTTGTTTATTCTTTACAAAACAGTTAACATGGAAAACAAATATTCATCATATCTCGGTTCCCCGAATTTCTAAATCACATGAAGAAATAGGTAGACAGTATGCAATATATAATTATACGAAGATAAACATGTATTAATCAATTCTTTATGCAGTTTGTTATTTACAGATCAATTTGACTGAGGTCCATATACTGATATGATTTTTAAGAAATGTGTATTACATAAGTATACTACAACATGTATTTATCAATATTCATAAAAATACACGATACATGGACTTTAAATAGTAGAATACGTTTAGAAAATACATAACGTCCATGTGGGTCAACACGAGATTGAACATGAGATTGTTAATTCCTATTTTATGACGTTTAGCACTAATGCCATATTCTCTATTGTAATTAACATGACGCCAGTTGTCTATCATTTATCCATTTAACCAATCAAATCAATACGATACCACCGACAAACAATAGAACGTACAACTGTATTATAATAATACCAATTGTCTATATACTCCAACATCCACAATAGGGCGGAGATATCTAGGTACTGACATCATGTTAATTGTCAATTTACTCCGACATCACCAATTGGGCAGAGATATCTAGGTACTGGCATCATGTTAATTGTCAATATACTCTGACATCCATAATAGGGTGGAGATATCTAGGTACTGACCTCATGTTAATTGTCAATTTACTCCGACATCACCAATTGGGCAGAGATATCTAGGTACTGGCATCATGTTAATTGTCAATAAACTCCGACATCCACAATAGGGCGGAGTATCTAAGTATTGCCGTCATGTTAATCGCGAGATAAAATACACACGAGAATCTTACCTGCATCCTCGCTGAACTTCATTCCTCCATTGTATCCATAACCACTTTTCGGATCATTATTAGAATATCCATACACTATTGCACCGAACGGGATCTTCGCAATGTGTCGAAGTTTGTGTGAGCCTGGTAGGACGTCTATGTACACGACTGTTTGGTTCGAGTTTTTTTTGATATTGAAGCTATGAATAATCGGTTTATTGTCAAGCATAAGACCAGTGAACTCATATGAGGGTATCGTTATCGCAACTTCATTATAAGTGTAGCCATCTGGCACATTTATTGTGTACTCATAGAGAAATTGGTCAACTGCTGAAATCGTTGTCATGAATAGAGGCCGTCTGTAGTAACGGTTGACTTCTTTGACATATTGGACAACCCTTATCTTCGTGTCTGACCTAATTTCCATCGCTTCATATCTTGGCTTTAATTCAAAATATATACCATTATATATATGCATCTGTGTAGTATGTCTATAATCACCGTACGTTATGTGTGCGTCGGTTTCCGTAGCAAACACGCGCAACGATGATGACAAACCAAATGACGGAATTACATAGTAGTTTGCTCCATGTACAGAAGGCAGAACTTGTTCAATCAGTAAGTTATCCGGACTGTTTGAAATGTATGTTGTCTTGCCTGGAGTAAGACCAGAAAATACTGCAATCGGTTTATTGCTAGTAACTTTAATCCCACTTAAGTCTTTAAAGCCTTCGAATTGGAAGGTTTCAAATCTATTGAGGTTAATATCTATATCACTGTCTAGAACGTAGCCCCTGAGAGAAACGTTGGTCGAATTTTGAGATGATTGTATTAAAATCTGATTGACGCTTCCATAGACAATGTTTGGTGAAACTGACGAAATCACATATTCTGTCGATAAGACATCAATTGGAAAAACTACCGATCGTACCGAAAGATATCGTGAGTGATAGGATAATACGACTGATATTTCCTGATCAGAAGTTATTACAATGCTCCTTCCGGTTTGCGTCCCGTTCGCTACGGTATGCATGAATGATGAATTGAACGCTATTTCCTTTGAGCCTTCGATGACGTAGTCAACGCCTTCTGTGGTAGAATCAGTGTTGACAAAAAGGGACACAGTAACCACAGCCTGTGACGACCCAACGGTTGCTAAAATAATTGAGGGAATGATAGGTAGGCCATAATACTCGGAGCTCTTCATCTGTGTTACGTTCATGAAGGCCAACATGAACTGCTTTCCTGTAGTCGCTGAAACAACAGAACAGCAGTGAACATGTAAACATGAGAGCGTATGACATATTTAAAGAAAAGAACAATTATAGGTTCAACCTTGAAAATATTGAAAGAAAATAAATTTTAACAGATGTTTATCAACACATTATAGAGACCACACAGGACAGGACAATTTGTTTCGGAGTCACTTGTCCAACGTTATCATGGTTATATTTGAAGGGTCAAATTGATAAATTCTTGAAGAATTATCTCAATTTCTACTCACCATGCATCATTTAGCACTTGTAATGGCGAGGGAACGAGTGGAATTTCCATGCCCTGCCATATTTAAGAGACGAATTTTGCTCTGCCGTTAGTATTCGCTGTGGTGGCTTTGTGTAGAGGGTTCGCTTCACATGCTGGAGGTCGTGGGTTCAAGCAATGGCCGGGTCATACCAAAGACTTCATACAAATTGTAGTTTCTTGCTTGACGTATATAAAGGGTAGGGCTAGGACTTGGTCGACCCGTTATCAGAGCAATGTGATTGACTGTGGTATCATGACATGGTTCTACGGTGTAATACATACATGTTTGATTGTTTGAATGTTTGTGTCCGCGAGCACCGACTTTTATATGTTTGTGTCGGCGACACCCACTGTTTATATGTTTGTGTCGGCGACACCCACTGTTTATATGTTTGTGTCGGCGACACCCACTGTTTATATGTTTGTGTCGGCGACACCCACTATTTTTATGTTTGTGTCGGCGACACCCACTGTTTGTATGTTTGTGTCGGCGACACCCACTTTTATATGTTTGTGTTTACGACACCCACTGTTTATATGTTTGTGTCTGCGACACCCACTTTTTTATGTTTGTGTCGGCGACACCCACTCTTTATATGTTTGTGTCTGCGACACCCACTGTTTATATGTTGTGTCGGCGATACCCACTGTTTTTATGTTTGTGTCGGCGACACCCACTGTTTAAATGTTTGTGTCGGCGACACCCACTGTTTTATGCTTGTTTCGGCGACACCCACTGTTTATATGTTTGTGTCGGCGACACCCACTGTTTTTATGTTTGTGTCGGCGACACCCACTATTTTTATGTTTGTGTCGGCGACACTCACGGTTATATGTTTGTGTCGGCGACACCCACTGTTTATATGTTTGTGTCGGCGACACCCACTGGTTATATGTTTGTGTCGGCGACACCCACTGTTTATATGTTTGTGTCGGCGACACCCACTGTTTTCATGTTTGTGTCGGTGATACCCATTATTTTATGTTTGTGTCGGCGACACCCACTGTTTATATGTTTGTGTCGGCGAGCTCCCACTGTTTTTATGTTTGTGTCGGTAACACCCATTGTTTATATGTTTGTGTCGGCGAGCTCCCACTGTTTTTATGTTTGTGTCGGCGAGCTCCCACTATTTTAGATTAAATTCAATTCAATTCTTTTATTCAGCATAAACATCATACAAAGCATTATTCTTTAATACACTCTACAATTGATTAATCACAAAAGCAGCAACATTTATTTCAATATCTATTTACTATGACATCAGTATTTTACTGTTCATGTACCGTATTTTAATTGTGACATGCCAGAGTTGTAAAACTATGTAAAACACTCACATTTCGTACATATTTCGCCTCCTGCGGATATAATCACTATGGACAGAGTTACCTAAAATATAAAGTATAATTTTTCAAACATTCAGAACACAGTGCTTCATTTAGCTTATGAATCTCGCATTCTGTTATACTGTTGGTCACCACATGAGGAATTATATATATGCTATCAAGAAATAAACTTAGTCCAGCACTATCCAAAAGCGTGCAAATAATTCACTCATCAGAATGCAGAACACTCGTAGTCATATACAAAAGTGGATTTCTCTGTTCTCCAAATTCATTAATAATCAAGAAAACAGTAGTACTAAAGACCCATGAAGAACGCTTGAAAGAATATGCGAGATAAGTGATTTTCCTTATTCGACAATATCACTAACAATATGGCAGAAATAAGCCTCAACCCCTTGAACGAAAAACCCTTAAAGGTATATGCATAATAAATTCCCCTTATTTCTATAATATCACCAACGATCATGAACTCAAGATCACAAACATGTACCACGGAGAAAGATGCTAAACTCCCTGAAATGAAGAAGTATTGAAGATATAGAACAAGTGACTATCACCATTCCGATCTCTCATTTAAATGTCTCGGAAGTCACGTTACTTAGGAGTTCGCCTAGAAGAGTGGGGCATGCGGCTAGGTGGTCGGGACAACTTATAAGCAAAACACTAATACTAGCTCACTTTTGAACATGATATTGTTTCAAAGAAAACTGCATCCCCTTACATATTATTCCCAAGCCTGTTTTAACACCAGGGTTAACATTTTAGCACTTACGTACTTGCTAAATGCAAGTGGACTTTCGCTGATTGGCAGTAGAAAATATTAGCACTTGCTAGATTTTGAAAGTAATAACAGAAACCAACTAAGTTCAAGTCTACAATTATTCACAGAAAATACTTAGCAAACTTGCTATAATAGGTGCATTGTAAGTATAATGGAACATTATTACCTTGCTGCATCTGGCTGATGTGAACATGTTATTATTTACATATATAGCAAGCCATCTGAAATGTTTTAAATTATAAATTAATTGATTAAATTAGTAAGTAGAACATTGTGGCACTTGCTTTTCTTTTTTTTTTAGCAAGTGACTAAGAATGTTAAATTTGATCCCCAAACTCTAATATCATGCAAATGCATGGACAGTAGGTACAAACGTCGAACAGGAAACGAATCATTCACAGATTGCAGTCCACCAAAAGCACGCATACAAAACAACCAGTATGCCACTCCACAAGCATAAGCTGGTCCCAATGGATACTATACTTAAACAAGACTAGTATGATCATAGTATCACATTCCTTAACAACATCCATTTTGTCTTGCGGAACTTCGGTGGTTCTACCCATGGAGGTGCCTGCCCTTGCCCGAAAATTGCCTAGATGCGCACTTGAAGTTTTCCCCCACCAATGAAAACTGGAAAGTCGCCAAATGACCTTATATATAGCTGTTGGTGGGAATATAAAAATCCAATTTAGTTCAGTTCCATAACAGAAGCAACATAAGACCTCGGTGAACATGTAATTGAGAAACCCGTTGCGCTACGCATGTCCTCTCAAATACAACCCCAAGTGGAAAACACCAAACTCGTACTGTTTTTACTATTTTCCTAATCTACAATTTTAAACAACGTGATAATCATAACATTTATTAAAATAGATAAGTAACATATATCTTACCAGGAAAAACATATTCCAGTACATTGTGATCATGACTCCCGGTGTATAACAGCCGTGTAACGCTAACGATTTAACAAGCCTACTGAAGCGCTTTATCAAACCAGAGCATTTATTTTTAGGTTTAGCTATACACATCCCAATATTAATAGCAACATGTAATGTACACTTAACTGGTCTTAACGTTGACATGCCGTGAAGATTTATTTACCCTTGTTTAATATTAGACGATATGAAAACTGTGACAAAGATTACCAATAAAACATTTTAATTGATTATTATTACATAGAGTTATATTATCAGTTATATATAGTTAGTAATGAGGGAAAACAGTATTGAAGAGTTAGTTTTGTATAGCAACACATTTGTTACACATGCACTTCAATATAGAGTGGGGATGCATTATTGCTGACATAGGAAAAGCTTTTTAATCTGTTTCATCTGTTCGTTTGTCAGGTATATGTTTGAAATGGTGCATTAGTACCTTTTTCGGATTGATTTCGATATTATTTCGCCTATCAATGGTATATGAAAAACATTTGGTAAGTTCAAAGTACGGGAAGCTCGAATAATAAAGTAAATACTTTGAATGTTTGAACAGCGACGTTGCAAAAAAAAGCACGTTATTGTTTTTTAAAGCAAATGACGACAATTAACTGGAGAACGTTAAAGTAACTAACCCGCCAAATAACGGCAAAATTACGCTACAAAACTGTTTATAAAAACTCTGTCCAGCTGCTCAAGTCATATAATACTGTATATGTGCTGATTTAAAGTATAGGATATTTCACGGGTTATTAGAATACCCGTGAATGAATATATGCGTAAAATGAATTATGAGTTGGTAACTGTCGAGTTAAGAGTTACCACGCAGTTTGTAATTATTAATAAATCTCAACCCGAAAACGTGTATCTATATATGTATATATGTGTATAATGTACTAGTATATAAGTACTGATAAAGGTGATCCTTTGAGAGCAACTAACACAATTAAGAGAATAAAGCAGCAGTCTCGGTTTAATTGAGTCTGTTCATGAGAAGTAATGGAAGAAGCAACACTTCTCACGCCCCCTAGCGCCGGCTTAAGCGGTATTCTACTTCAAAGCCACCTATATTGGGCTCGTTGGTCCCAAAGGACCAGTAAAAATAACACTACTGATTCGTAGCACGGGGAGACCTTTTTACAGCCGCCACACTGCACTAAACGAATGCCAGTGTGAATGTTAATAAGTACTGATAAAGGTGATCCTTTGAGAGCAACTAACACAATTAAGAGAATAAAGCAGCAGTCTCGGTTTTATTGAGTCTGTTCATGAGAAGTAATGGAAGAAGCAACACTTCTCACGCCCCCTAGCACCGGCTTAAGCAGTTTTCTACTTCAAAGCCACCTATATTGGGCTCGTTGGTCCCAAAGGACCAGTAAAAAATAACACTACTGATTCGTAGCACGGTATGACTGCATTATAGATAGACAAAAGGGTGGGATAGTGGGAATTTGCAAAAATGTATGACGTTTGTATAACTGTCTGATGCTTTTTGAAAGCGTCATCTGGAGAGACTCCAATTGGGACGATAATTCGCATAACGGTTAATGATTTATATATGCTTTTAGCGTGATAACGACACTTACGTATACCTTAATAGATCATTATACTCGTATATTTAAAGGTACCCTGGTAGAGATTAAGTTTACATAAAACATTTATTTATAAATACATTTACATTTATGTATACCTTATAAATTACACTCATAAAGTTACAATTTGTTTGATGTGGGAAATCATAAACAAATGTATGGAAGTACAAAATTGTAGTAGTGGCCGCGCCGATTCTAAAACTGTGTCCCTTATAGCGTTCTGTCTTACATCCAGCCAAATTTAATGACAATTTCAGTTGTTGCGTAAAGTTATGTCTTGTGACTGGGGAATTATCCATGAAAGAGAACAGAGGACCATATTTTGGATTTCGACGTTGGAAATAGTCCCATAATGCACGGAATGTACATAATTGAGTATCAGAAGTGTTTGCATGAATCAGAAGAACCCGTTATTTAGCTTTACTGTGTTTTTAATCTGTCATGGAGAGTTCAAATGCCGTTGGAATTCCAAACGTGGTGAATGTAAACTGAATTTGATTGACAGATACGGTGTGTCTACCTGCATGTGACATAAATTCACCTATTCTGAGAAATGCATGGAAAGCGAGTAAATACATCGCCTTGAGTAACACCCGAGTGAAATATGACTTGTAGATGTATTTCAAAGAGATAACAAGATCCTTTAACATTGTTTTTGTAATGGATAACCTTGAAACATACGTTGAACTCAAATTCTGGAAACCCTACATACATTTTTAACAGCAAAGTTCTGAGTCAGATCCGGAAATAAATTGACTTTGTGGAAATAACCAATGGCAGACGAGTAAGTAAAGACAGTTGCTGCTGCTAATTGTAAAGAGAAGCAATATGCCATAAACAAGACAGCATCCTCGATTGAAAAAGGAAAGAGCATCTCTGTTGTAACAGTTCGGCAGCTACTTCATTTAAATCAGTAGGCTCGCCTCCTCTACCGCCACCTTGAACAAGGAAAAAGCATCTCTGTTGTAACAGTTCGGCAGCTACTTCATTTAAATCAGTAGGCTCGCCTCCTCTACCGCCACCTTGAACAAGGAAAGAGCATCTCTGTTGTAACAGTTCGGCAGCTATTTCATTTAAATCAGTAGGCTCGCCTCCTCTACCGCCACCTTGAACAAGGAAAGAGCATCTCTGTTGTAACAGTTCGGCAGCTACTTCATTTAAATCAGTAGGCTCGCCTCCTCTACCGCCACCTTGAACAAGGAAAGAGCATCTCTGTTGTAACAGTTCGGCAGCTACTTCATTTAAATCAGTAGGCTCGCCTCCTCTACCGCCACCTTGAACAAGGAAAGAGCATCTCTGTTGTAACAGTTCGGCAGCTACTTCATTTAAATCAGTAGGCTCGCCTCCTCTACCGCCACCTTGAACAAGGAAAGAGCATCTCTGTTGTAACAGTTCGGCAGCTACTTCATTTAAATCAGTAGGCTCGCCTCCTCTACCGCCACCTTGAACAAGGAAAGAGCATCTCTGTTGTAACAGTTCGGCAGCTACTTCATTTAAATCAGTAGGCTCGCCTCCTCTACCGCCACCTTGAACAAGGAAAGAGCATCTCTGTTGTAACAGTTCGGCAGCTACTTCATTTAAATCAGTAGGCTCGCCTCCTCTACCGCCACCTTGAACAAGGAAAGAGCATCTCTGTTGTAACAGTTCGGCAGCTACTTCATTTAAATCAGTAGGCTCGCCTCCTCTACCGCCACCTTGAACAAGGAAAGAGCATCTCTGTTGTAACAGTTCGGCAGCTACTTCATTTAAATCAGTAGGCTCGCCTCCTCTACCGCCACCTTGAACAAGGAAAGAGCATCTCTGTTGTAACAGTTCGGCAGCTACTTCATTTAAATCAGTAGGCTCGCCTCCTCTACCGCCACCTTGAACAAGGGAAGAGCATCTCTGTTGTAACAGTTCGGCAGCTACTTCATTTAAATCAGTAGGCTCGCCTCCTCTACCGCCACCTTGAACAAGGAAAAAGCATCTCTGTTGTAACAGTTCGGCAGCTACTTCATTTAAATCAGTAGGCTCGCCTCCTCTACCGCCACCTTGAACAAGGAAAAAGCATCTCTGTTGTAACAGTTCGGCAGCTACTTCATTTAAATCAGTAGGCTCGCCTCCTCTACCGCCACCTTGAACAAGGGAAGAGCATCTCTGTTGTAACAGTTCGGCAGCTACTTCATTTAAATCAGTAGGCTCGCCTCCTCTACCGCCACCTTGAACAAGGAAAAAGCATCTCTGTTGTAACAGTTCGGCAGCTACTTCATTTAAATCAGTAGGCTCGCCTCCTCTACCGCCACCTTGAACAAGGAAAAAGCATCTCTGTTGTAACAGTTCGGCAGCTACTTCATTTAAATCAGTAGGCTCGCCTCCTCTACCGCCACCTTGAACAAGGAAAGAGCATCTCTGTTGTAACAGTTCGGCAGCTATTTCATTTAAATCAGTAGGCTCGCCTCCTCTACCGCCACCTTGAACAAGGAAAGAGCATCTCTGTTGTAACAGTTCGGCAGCTACTTCATTTAAATCAGTAGGCTCGCCTCCTCTACCGCCACCTTGAACAAGGAAAGAGCATCTCTGTTGTAACAGTTCGGCAGCTACTTCATTTAAATCAGTAGGCTCGCCTCCTCTACCGCCACCTTGAACAAGGAAAGAGCATCTCTGTTGTAACAGTTCGGCAGCTACTTCATTTAAATCAGTAGGCTCGCCTCCTCTACCGCCACCTTGAACAAGGAAAGAGCATCTCTGTTGTAACAGTTCGGCAGCTACTTCATTTAAATCAGTAGGCTCGCCTCCTCTACCGCCACCTTGAACAAGGAAAGAGCATCTCTGTTGTAACAGTTCGGCAGCTACTTCATTTAAATCAGTAGGCTCGCCTCCTCTACCGCCACCTTGAACAAGGAAAGAGCATCTCTGTTGTAACAGTTCGGCAGCTACTTCATTTAAATCAGTAGGCTCGCCTCCTCTACCGCCACCTTGAACAAGGAAAGAGCATCTCTGTTGTAACAGTTCGGCAGCTACTTCATTTAAATCAGTAGGCTCGCCTCCTCTACCGCCACCTTGAACAAGGAAAGAGCATCTCTGTTGTAACAGTTCGGCAGCTACTTCATTTAAATCAGTAGGCTCGCCTCCTCTACCGCCACCTTGAACAAGGGAAGAGCATCTCTGTTGTAACAGTTCGGCAGCTACTTCATTTAAATCAGTAGGCTCGCCTCCTCTACCGCCACCTTGAACAAGGAAAAAGCATCTCTGTTGTAACAGTTCGGCAGCTACTTCATTTAAATCAGTAGGCTCGCCTCCTCTACCGCCACCTTGAACAAGGAAAAAGCATCTCTGTTGTAACAGTTCGGCAGCTACTTCATTTAAATCAGTAGGCTCGCCTCCTCTACCGCCACCTTGAACAAGGGAAGAGCATCTCTGTTGTAACAGTTCGGCAGCTACTTCATTTAAATCAGTAGGCTCGCCTCCTCTACCGCCACCTTGAACAAGGAAAAAGCATCTCTGTTGTAACAGTTCGGCAGCTACTTCATTTAAATCAGTAGGCTCGCCTCCTCTACCGCCACCTTGAACAAGGAAAAAGCATCTCTGTTGTAACAGTTCGGCAGCTACTTCATTTAAATCAGTAGGTTCGCCTCCTCTACCGCCACCTTGAACAAGGAAAGAGCATCTCTGTTGTAACAGTTCGGCAGCTACTTCATTTAAATCAGTAGGCTCGCCTCCTCTACCGCCACCTTGAACAAGGAAAGAGCATCTCTGTTGTAACAGTTCGGCAGCTACTTCATTTAAATCAGTAGGCTCGCCTCCTCTACCGCCACCTTGAACAAGGAAAGAGCATCTCTGTTGTAACAGTTCGGCAGCTACTTCATTTAAATCAGTAGGCTCGCCTCCTCTACCGCCACCTTGAACAAGGAAAGAGCATCTCTGTTGTAACAGTTCGGCAGCTACTTCATTTAAATCAGTAGGCTCGCCTCCTCTACCGCCACCTTGAACAAGGAAAAAGCATCTCTGTTGTAACAGTTCGGCAGCTACTTCATTTAAATCAGTAGGTTCGCCTCCTCTACCGCCACCGTGAACAAGGAAAGAGCATCTCTGTTGTAACAGTTCGGCAGCTACTTCATTTAAATCAGTAGGCTCGCCTCCTCTACCGCCACCTTGAACAAGGAAAGAGCATCTCTGTTGTAACAGTTCGGCAGCTACTTCATTTAAATCAGTAGGCTCGCCTCCTCTACCGCCACCTTGAACAAGGAAAGAGCATCTCTGTTGTAACAGTTCGGCAGCTACTTCATTTAAATCAGTAGGCTCGCCTCCTCTACCGCCACCTTGAACAAGGAAAGAACATCTCTGTTGTAACAGTTCGGCAGCTACTTCATTTAAATCAGTAGGCTCGCCTCCTCTACCGCCACCTTGAACAAGGAAAGAGCATCTCTGTTGTAACAGTTCGGCAGCTACTTCATTTAAATCAGTAGGCTCGCCTCCTCTACCGCCACCTTGAACAAGGAAAGAGCATCTCTGTTGTAACAGTTCGGCAGCTACTTCATTTAAATCAGTAGGCTCGCCTCCTCTACCGCCACCTTGAACAAGGAAAGAGCATCTCTGTTGTAACAGTTCGGCACTACTTCATTTAAATCAGTAGGCTCGCCTCCTCTACCGCCACCTTGAACAAGGAAAGAGCATCTCTGTTGTAACAGTTCGGCACTACTTCATTTAAATCAGTAGGCTCGCCTCCTCTACCGCCACCTTGAACAAGGAAAGAGCATCTCTGTTGTAACAGTTCGGCACTACTTCATTTAAATCAGTAGGCTCGCCTCCTCTACCGCCACCTTGAACAAGGAAAGAGCATCTCTGTTGTAACAGTTCGGCAGCTACTTCATTTAAATCAGTAGGCTCGCCTCCTCTACCGCCACCTTGAACAAGGAAAGAGCATCTCTGTTGTAACAGTTCGGCAGCTACTTCATTTAAATCAGTAGGCTCGCCTCCTCTACCGCCACCTTGAACAAGGAAAGAGCATCTCTGTTGTAACAGTTCGGCAGCTACTTCATTTAAATCAGTAGGCTCGCCTCCTCTACCGCCACCTTGAACAAGGAAAGAGCATCTCTGTTGTAACAGTTCGGCAGCTACTTCATTTAAATCAGTAGGCTCGCCTCCTCTACCGCCACCTTGAACAAGGAAAGAGCATCTCTGTTGTAACAGTTCGGCAGCTACTTCATTTAAATCAGTAGGCTCGCCTCCTCTACCGCCACCTTGAACAAGGAAAGAACATCTCTGTTGTAACAGTTCGGCAGCTACTTCATTTAAATCAGTAGGCTCGCCTCCTCTACCGCCACCTTGAACAAGGAAAGAGCATCTCTGTTGTAACAGTTCGGCAGCTACTTCATTTAAATCAGTAGGCTCGCCTCCTCTACCGCCACCTTGAACAAGGAAAGAGCATCTCTGTTGTAACAGTTCGGCAGCTACTTCATTTAAATCAGTAGGCTCGCCTCCTCTACCGCCACCTTGAACAAGGAAAGAGCATCTCTGTTGTAACAGTTCGGCACTACTTCATTTAAATCAGTAGGCTCGCCTCCTCTACCGCCACCTTGAACAAGGAAAGAGCATCTCTGTTGTAACAGTTCGGCACTACTTCATTTAAATCAGTAGGCTCGCCTCCTCTACCGCCACCTTGAACAAGGAAAGAGCATCTCTGTTGTAACAGTTCGGCACTACTTCATTTAAATCAGTAGGCTCGCCTCCTCTACCGCCACCTTGAACAAGGAAAGAGCATCTCTGTTGTAACAGTTCGGCAGCTACTTCATTTAAATCAGTAGGCTCGCCTCCTCTACCGCCACCTTGAACAAGGAAAGAGCATCTCTGTTGTAACAGTTCGGCAGCTACTTCATTTAAATCAGTAGGCTCGCCTCCTCTACCGCCACCTTGAACAAGGAAAGAGCATCTCTGTTGTAACAGTTCGGCAGCTACTTCATTTAAATCAGTAGGCTCGCCTCCTCTACCGCCACCTTGAACAAGGAAAGAGCATCTCTGTTGTAACAGTTCGGCAGCTACTTCATTTAAATCAGTAGGCTCGCCTCCTCTACCGCCACCTTGAACAAGGAAAGAGCATCTCTGTTGTAACAGTTCGGCACTACTTCATTTAAATCAGTAGGCTCGCCTCCTCTACCGCCACCTTGAACAAGGAAAGAGCATCTCTGTTGTAACAGTTCGGCAGCTACTTCATTTAAATCAGTAGGCTCGCCTCCTCTACCGCCACCTTGAACAAGGAAAGAGCATCTCTGTTGTAACAGTTCGGCAGCTACTTCATTTAAATCAGTAGGCTCGCCTCCTCTACCGCCACCTTGAACAAGGAAAGAGCATCTCTGTTGTAACAGTTCGGCACTACTTCATTTAAATCAGTAGGCTCGCCTCCTCTACCGCCACCTTGAACAAGGAAAGAGCATCTCTGTTGTAACAGTTCGGCAGCTACTTCATTTAAATCAGTAGGCTCGCCTCCTCTACCGCCACCTGCTCAGCCACAAAAAGTAAAGATCATTGCCGCTGTTAAGTGGAAACTGAAGCAATATGCTTAAAACAATACTACATCCTCGATTAAAATAGGAAAGAGAACCTCTCCATTAAGGTAACTTCTAGAATATGCTGTGTACACGTTAAGAGCCTTAACATATGCCCGGTGGCTGGATGATTGAAGAGCATATTGCAAAATTTCGGCAGGTATTTCATTCAAATCAGTAGGCTCGTCTCGTCTACCGCCACTACTCCGGTTTGTTAGGAAAAAGTTGAAAAAAAGGAAGTCGTCGATCTATAAAAGGGAAAGCCTATCAGATAGTACCTTGGAAACACCAGGGACATGCAATGCTTGAAAAAGGATGTTGTGTTTTATGGATAGTATTACCATACGTCGTACAAAGGACATGATTGTCTTGTCTTTAGAGGTTTGTTTGTTTATGATATACACCACAACCAGGTTGTCAGTATGGAAACGCATATAATTGTTCTCTAATCTTCCGGCCCACAAGTCCAGGGCTAGCACAATAGAGTATGAATGTATGATATGAACCAAGGATCATGTTGCAGGCCATTCCCCTGTAAACAAATGTTTTTTTTCAAAATAACGCTCAAAACACAGATTACTAGCATCGATGTTAAGGCTGAGGGTTTCAGAGGTATCCACTCGATCTGACTGAAAAAGTGACTTGCCATTGAAAGACTCAGCAAAACAAATACATGCCCCGAAATCAAGCCTAGCCTTCAATGTGTAAAGTTCATATGGTTTAACTATTCCCTTATATTGATAACCTTATCCATTGGCAGCCTGATTTCCATTGACATAGAGTCAATTTCTATACTTACAAATGATAAAGTAGTTCGTGGGAGAATTATTTGTTCCTGTATAATGGGTATACCAATGTCCTTGACAAGATTTAGGAATTGCTCGACAGCCGCAGAAGCGATGTCGTAATGTGGACATCTTGTGCTGGTAAAAGCCTCAGTGAAATCTGTAACTGTATTATTTGTGCTACTTTGAACAGTTGTGTTGTCTTCAATGGGTCCCACTGTAATGGCTACACCTGTATTGGTAAGACCCACCGGAACTACTTCCATGGCCCGAAGTGTTGCCATCACACACTTGGTTATTGTCGGTACAATGACAGTCGCGAATGAGGTGAGCATCTCTTGGGATGGAACGTCATCCGATGGTGGTGTAATTGTCTGCATGGACTGTTCATTATGGTCTGTCAAAGACCTGGTCGTCAAGCGGCATTTAAAAAGAGGTTGTTTGCACATAGCTGTTAGCTGTTGTGATGGACGGTCATCCGGTTCCATTGTATTTGAATGGCTCGCCTGCTGATTACACCTTGTCAACGACTTGGTCGTCTTGCGGCGTTTAGCAGGAGGTTCTTTGTACATGACTGAAAACGATAGAATTGTTCAATTAACCTTATAAGATATAGCATTGTATGACTTATGTAATATGCTTATTGGTTTAAACATTAAGTATACATACATATATACATACACGCACGCATATGTATATAATGAATATCCACAACCCTTGTACACGTGAAAACAGTATTCGTGTGTTATGAATTAAAAGACATGCACTGCATACACATTTTCGTAATATGAATTATAAAGTTATTCTCGACTATCAGTTTGGCATCATAACTTAGTTAATAGATGCAATTATCTAACATTGTTCGTGTTAATTAAATATGCTACCAATACATACACAAACTGCTATTAATTGTTATACCCCTATAAAAAATACGGTAACCAATCCAAATGTCTTATCAATCTGTTCTATGTTGGATACTGCTATCACACGCATTTAAATGTCAGTTATACTTATGACGCAAACCAACTGTTCTGTGCTGACAGGTTATAATTACCTCATAGATGTATACATAATACATTTCATATAACCATGACTAAAACACTTGTTTTATATTCGTGGGATATAGCTAGCTCTACCGTTCACTTAACAGTGTTTTGTAAAATGGTGTAGATAAATTAAACAATCGAAATATAATATACATGTAACTATAACCTATAACATTTAAACCGAGCTTGTAGGATATATCTGTCCCATATAGGCTGTGAGCTAGTAGGAGAAACCCGCCCCCCCCCCCCCTCCCCCCCATAGTTATGTAAGTTAAAGTTTATGTTCCATATTCCGGCGATTTTTGACAAAAACACACATTTTTCGCCCCAAAATTAAGGCATTTCCAAACATCATGCGGTTTATGCGCATTGTTTATTCTGGGAAGTAAGTAACAAACAACTAGTGGGTGTAGTGTCGATATATGCCACAAAGTGACTTTTTATTCACAAGGGTGTGAATATGTTTAAAGTTCAATTAGTAGACATGTAATATTGCATGAAGCATTGTAATATTATGTAACACATATTAATTTCCTTTAATTGCATAATAAAACTGATATAGAATAAAGCACTATAAAATTAGATGTACTAAATATTATTATGCAATATTCAGTAATCTAAGTTGTTACACGATTTGTCGTTAATTGGAAATAACTGTTTATTATATTAAAAACATTAATGGTGTTTATATAATCTTTAATTAGCTATGGCGATTTTCGCCACTCTCATCAGACAATTTGACTGATGAAATCGCCATAAGAAAGGGAAAGAAACAAAAACAAAACGAATGACCTTGGCATATATCGAACACGAAACAACAAAAGGAAAACAAACCAATTAATTAAGCGTATTTTTTGTGATGTTTTAGCGAAATGCACGTTATACCTTAACGCGTCTGAACGATCGTACATGAACACATGGTGCGATTCTGACATAAATGTACACGTGAATAACGAATAATTCATATACATTAAATCACTAAGCAAAAACTAATTCATATTCGTTGAACCTCTCGTAAAGTGATATTCCGTCGAATGTACGACTTCAAAATGTCTCTTTCAAGTGGACCCTTGGAAACGGCCGGACACGACACATACGAAATATATGTATATTCATGTAGTTTATAAACACGAACGACCCTACATGAACACATGGTAAGGTCACTCCCCGTGTGTACGAATTCAACCCCACATGAACCCATGGTGGGTCAATATTTGATAATGAGTCTAGTTTGAATGCAAACCGCTCACAAGTAATCAGTGAAATGAACGCATGGATGTTCCGTGTTATCTGTAATGTTGAGCGACTATGTAATGAAGGCCGTGAACCCTCTGGCCTCTATTTATTGATGTATGTATTTGACCGCAACTGCGAGTCGCACACGTTGTAAATAGCCCCACCGCCGACTTGTTTGGGACTTTTTTCTACTTAATCACTGTACCTTACCTTGCCCAAAGAGGTTACAATATTTCTTTTTTTTGTTGTATTAGATAAATTTCTAATTTTTAGTTAAATATTCCCAATGTATTACATAAATCAGCGATTTCATTAAATTTTTTAACATTTTTACCCAAAATCTCAATATTTAAGTATCGGATCCATACATTATATGGTGGGGCATGTATAGATGTTGGTTCTAATATATTCCATTCATTTTCTAAAAAATAATTCCAGATTTCGTCGATTTTCGTCTGAAAACGCAGTGTTTTCCCCCAAAACTCACTAAAGCCCCAACGCTCAGATGGCACACATGTCTCATTTTGAAACTTAATGTATGTTCTTTCAGAAAATCATACCCTACAAAATTTACCCTGGGGGTGGGGGAGTTGGGTCTACAGCCAGCTCAAGAACTAATATACTTAAATGTCATATATCTATGACCTAAACTACTTACTTGCGGGATATAGCTGTCCCATTTACATGTCATATAGCTTTGACATAAACTACTTGTTTGTGGGATGTAGTTATTCCATTTACATTTGATATAGCTATGATCTAACTCACTTGTTTGTGGGATATAGTTATTCCATTTACATGTGATATAGCTATGATCGAACACAGTTTTTTGTGGGACATGTCAAATAGCTATGACATAAACTACTTGCTTGTAGAATATAACTATCCCACTTACATGTCATATAGCTTTGACCTAAAATACTCGTTTGTGGGATATAGCTATCCCATGTACATGTCATTTAGCTAAGATCTAAACTACTTGTTTGTGCGATATAACTATCCCATTTAACATGCCATATAGCTATGACCTGAAATATTTGTTTGTGGGATATAGGCATCCCATTAACATGTCATATAGAACTGAACTAAAGTACCAGTTTGTAGGATATAGCAATCCCATCTATGTACACGTCATATAGCTATGACCTAAAATACTTGTTTACTCAGTTTCAATAACTATAGACCTTACAGTCGTATGTAAGAAAGGGTACACTATTATGAGCAAACAATTTTAAGTTCAGATCCAGAGGTCTAAGTTGTTTGAACTGATTTATAATACATGTATTGCTTTGTTAGCCTTTTCTAAATTCATTAATCATGATCGTCGTCTGTAGCGGTTATGTAGACTTGAAAAAAATCCGCACTTTTACAGACGCGAACGTTGCGCATTCTGGAGAATTCTGGCCTTAACACGTTTTCTTGCGGAACGCATGACTTTTATCCTTTAAGGAATCTCGGGCCCTATACATTTTCTGGCGGACTTTATAGGTGGAGAATTTAACAATAATTTCTCTTGGTTTGGCAGCAGCTTGTTGAAGACGTTCTACGCTTGCCTTCAGTGACGCTACCTCAGATTCCAACTGTAGTATACGTTTACCATGCCCTTTGGAAAAACAACCGTCAACTATACATTTACCTAATGTGTTCATTTGAGACTCGATTGTTGAGTCCAATATCTGGGCTTTTGTAACTAAGTCTCCTTCATCTGGGGATATGTGCTCAGCATCAGAAAGTGTCCCGATAGTGCCTTTGTCAGTGTTAGTCTCAGGCGAATGCATAGTCGGTGATGCGGTAGGGTAGGCTGAAATATGACCAAGGGTATTTATATAAAATGTTTTTTGATAAACGGTTTTGAAGAGTAATTTTGGTTGTTTTTTTATAGATAAATATGTTTAGCGCCCACTAATAATATATATGTTATTGGCGCATATTGAAAGGTCAACTTGTTATATGCTTATTAACACTTTAATTATAAGTATGATGTCACATATGAATATAAAATTCGATTCAACTTCACCTGCTGATAATTGGTTGACATCAGTCGGAGTCGAAGGAGTGTCCGTGTCGAGATATGACTCTGGCAAGTCCACAGTTTGTAATATGATAGGGCAGTCTGCAAAAGTGACGAATCGGGAATTATAAAAGAAATTATGTAATAATCATTCTTATAACATATTGATAAGCATATGCAAATTATCCAACTCGCTTAATACATTTAATATTAAACAGGCACTCATTTACGAGTATAACTATCCAACGGTTACGGAATTTGACGGAAATCGACGAGGCAATACCGATGCACGCCGAACTGAACGGAAACAACCGAACGATGATTCGGCCTTCATTCGCATATGTATTACATTAGTGCATTATGATTACTAAACTATGGCTTTATTACCCTCCCACACCGCAAGTTATCAGTATATCTGACGAATACATATTTTTAATTGGGACCAGCATTACGCTTATACGTTGTCAAGGTACGTAAGAATTGTTGTTCCGCACTCGAATAATAAAACATAGGCCCAGTTTGCCGTATACACAAATACACGCACTGGTTGTAATTGATCATAATATTTCTGAGGAACACACACTCGAGTTCTTTAGGGCTATTCTATTAAAACATACTCGGACCACAGGAAGGCAGTGTATTAAACATCTATGGGTGAACCATATTTCCTGATATTTTGTCCTTTAAAGTAGCTATCCATCAACAGGTACATTTTACAACAGTTGTTTCAGGTTCTTAACCTACTGACAACAAGGTATATATACAACTTACATAGTTTGAAAATCCAAACTATTTTTGAGAGCATATTTGTGTTTTACTTATATTGCCTATTGATGATGCCTTGTTAGTTAGAGATTAGATCATGGCGGGGATTTCTTTATTTACACTGTCCTGTTTTAATAGGATGACAGTAGGGTAAGTGTGAGGTTTGGTGCACCCTAGAACCGATTTAAAATCCCCAGTGGCCTACTTTGTCACTGCCCGTTCCAAGGCGGTAGCCCTATTGTCAACCCTTTTGTGTTTGTGATGTCGTTTGCATTTATTATTACTTTTGCCTTCTTGTTTGTCTGTTTGCGTGTTTGTTTCTGTGTTTTGAGGTTGACTGTCCTTCTTGAATGCTACTTTCCCTGTCCGATCTTTTTATATCTCTTTCTATAGACACAATATAAACGGCTTTGCCCAATCAGGCCAAACCCCAAAACTTGAGCGTCGATTTAAGAGTTACCAACTCATAATTCGTTTCAGTCATACTCGATCAAAGATATTTTAAGGATCCGTGAATATAAACCTATACTTTTAATCATAGCATATGCATTATATATATACCTATAGTTTTGACAAACGTTTTTTAGTGTTATTCTGCCTTTATTTGGCTGGTTAGTTTATTTAAATTCAATTTTGCATGTGAAGTTGCATGGATGGATGGATGTTCAATTTCAAAATCGCCTTCCTAGGGTCACATTTATGTTTAAATGGAACAGCCTCTACCTGCATTCTCGTTGAATTTCATTCCGACTGGATATCCATAGGCTTTACTTGAAGAATAGAGTGAATATAGTATCACACCAAACGCGATCCTCCCAACGTGGCTAAGTGTGTGCAGACCAGGCTTGACGTTTATGTATACGACCTTTTGGTTAGAGTTTCTCACAGTGTCAGATTTAATGTTTATTATGTGGATAATTGGCTGATTGTCAATGATAAGGCCGGTGAATTCGTCATAGGGTATCGTTATAGCTAATCTTTAAACGGGACTCCATCAGGCACATATACTGTGTACTCGTTCAGAAATTGGTCAACTGCCGGAATCGGTGTCATGAAAACAGGTTGATAGGAATCTCTATGATATTTGAAAACAGTTATCCTTATTTTCTTATCTGAGGTAATAAACATCGCATTCCTGGTCTCCAGTTCAAAGAATATACCACGATAAATATGCATCTGTCCATTTAGATATTGAGAATCGTCGTACGTTATATGAGCATCAGTTTCGGTGGCAAGCACACGCACTGTTGACCTGCCAGAACGAAATGCAGGAATAACAAAATGTGTTGCTCCATGAACAGAAGGCAGTACTTGTTCAATCAGTAAATGTTCCTTTGTTTTCATGTTTGCTTGAATAAGACCAGAAAATACTGCAATCGGGTTATTGCTAGTTATTTTCATCCCACTTAAGTCTTTAAGACCTTGGAACTGAAATGTTTCAAATATATTAAGAGTTACGTCTATATCATGATTTAAAACGTATCCTCTGAGAGAAATTTTGGTCGAATTTTGAGACGATTGTATTAAAATCTGGTTGAAGCTTCTATACTCAGTGTTTGGTGAAACTGACGAAATCACATATTCTGACGATAAGGCCTCGGTAGGAAAGACTACTGATCGTGCAATGTGTTTGACCGAATCAGATTTACTTTTTGTGTGATAGGAAACTACGATTGATATTTCCTGATCAGACGTTATAACAATGCTTCTTCCGGTTTGCGTCCCGTTCGCTACGGTATGCATGAATGATGAATTGAACGCTATTTCCTTTGAGCCTTCGATGACGTAGTCAACGCCTTCTGTGGTAGAATCTGTGTTGACAGAATGGGAGACAGTAACTACAGCCTGTGATGACTCAGTGGTTGTTATGATAATTGAGGGAATGACGGCAGATATTTCATCGCCATATGGTTCTAGGGTCTCCATGTGTGTAACGTTCATGAAGGCCAACATGAACTGCTTTCCTGTAGACGCTGAAAACGATGAAATTATTAACAGTTTCTACAAACAGAACGGCATAATATAACCTAACAATAATATTAACAGTTTCTACAGAACGGCAATATATAATCCAACAGATCGGACAAAATCGCTAACAAAAATGAGAACAATGGTTGAAATACTGAGATGACAAACTATGCCACAGATTAAGATATAAACATTGTATGTACCATCTTATCATGTATTTAAAGATGTTTACATAATACTTTAAATGGTGCTAACTCATGAATATGAATAAGTTACAGGGTGAGGTAATTGCAATTGACGACCATCAAATAGTCGGTATATAAAACAGAGAAATCGCTTCGTAAGACTACACGGTATCTTGCTATGCAGATAAATACGAGTGTCGTATACTGGTATAATGTTCACTACTTGATGTCTATAAGGCAAATAATGCTATTCATTGTAATCGCTTAAATATCTTAATTCGCCAAGAGCCGATGAAGGTGAAATTTCAAATAAAGAGAATCGCGTTTAAAGTATAGGTTTGTAACTTTAAGGTAAACCTGCTTTTGTGCTCACGGCAACTTTTTTCTGCATGCTAGTGTAGGCAACGAACCTACAGTAGTATATATTGGTATGTAGCCGATATATATTTTATGTACAATATACTGTTGTTAATCCAATGGTACATGGCTACGTAAGACCTTTCCTTTCGGAAAAAAATACTAAAACAACACATACTACAGCAAATAGTATTCATGCAAATTCTCATTATTGACAAAGAAAAGTTTGGCTCAGGCATGAAGGATGCACAATTTTGCAAACTCTTTACGTTAAATACAGTACTGAAATGGCTTAATTGCTCGAAGAGAAACTTCAACATTTATAAATTTCTTGTTACAGTTATTGTGTACTGTGATTAAAACGTCTACATCATCACAGTTGTGTCCTTTGTCTAACTAACTGCAACATATTTTTTATAAAACATCTTTTCTTTGGAATAGTATGTAGAATTAAGTGTGCAGTACCCGAGTTGCGTTTCTTTTTCGCTTCAGTATATATAACATATAAGAGTGTTTGATGTACATATACGGGTAATTCATTTATAGCAAGAATGGTACACTTATATAAAACACTCACATTTTGAACACATATGGCCTCCTGCGGAATTGACCATTATTGACAGAATAACCTAAAATGTATAAAATATACTTCTTTAAACATTCAGAGCTTATAGACATCCATTTTAGCTTATGTATGAACTACACATATATGGATATGTGTTAACCCCTTCCAAAAAAACGTAAACATATGTGTCTGACTGCAATGCAGAACATGCGCAGGCTTGTTACTTAGCCTTGAATATAAATTCATTTAATATACATAACTTGGAGGCAACCTAGAAGCAGTATGTCATTCCAAACACCAATAACACTAAGATAATGTGTTCAGTTTCATATTTCATGTGCATTTCCCAGTGGTCCCTTCACTTTAATTTCAATATAATAAATTCGTATGGATCAATAATTCAATTGAATCGGCTGTTTGACGCATTATATATAGATTATGTAAAGCCGCCCATGAGAAGGTGTGTGTTTTGGGTGGCCGTGAGGAGAGAGAGAATATATAGACAACTTGCCATACTCGTACTAAGGAATATATACACATCGACGGACAAGGCTAAAGGCACGTGCTTGCCCTAGACGCACACTGACGTAACTCAGTGGCACCGGTAAAAGTGTGTGTGTGTGTGTGTGTGTGTGTGTGGTGGTGGTGTGGTTGGGGGGGGGGGGGGGGACAAGTCTAAGGGAACTTGCTTGCCCAAGAACACACGGACGTAACTCAATGGCGCCGGTAAGGCTCCAGTTTCTTCCATGTCCTCCGGATTACAAGTTCAAGGTTATACCCTCTGCGCCACGCCGGCCTTGGTATGATAAACTGGACAACTCGTCTAGTTTTGTTCTATAAACCATTACTTTTAACTCATATAATGCTTTAAGGATCTTATAAATCCTTGTTTTGCAATCGAAATGTATTTTATTTATATTTATGATTAAGCAATAAAACCAGCCGAGTGGTCCAGTTTTCAACATCAAACATTTCATAAAGGTAGGTTTACAACTCGAACAGGAAATGCAGCATTCGCGGGTCCCAGTCAAACAAAACCACGCATTGAAACAAACAACACTTACGAGGATAAATAGAGGCAATGCATGGGAAACAACAAACATGTTGAACGGTTGACAATATGTCTACCGATTTGAAACGGTCATGACAAACAAAAAGGTCGCTGAGGTGAGGTGGTTAAACCAAGTTCTATGGTGCACAAATGTCATTTTTACCCGATTATCAACCCAGTTAAACGAGACATTGTAAATAAAGCTATCCCCGCCATTCTATATCCTTAAACAGGCAGTATTAATAGGCCAAACACGTATAACACAAATATGACCATTTATATATATAAAGAAAACAAAAGCCTAGAAAAAAGAGTATGATAATGGACCTTTGGAAACGGCCGAGCACGACACATACGAAATATTGCAGTCTCGGTTTTATTGAGACTGTTCATGAGCGGTAATGAAATATGCTAGCTACCGTTCACGCTCTCTAGCCCCGGATTGACCAGTACTCAATATTCATAAAAATCAACAGTACAGAATGCTAATTATCCCGGAGATGGCAAGTATATGGCCGTGGATATAGCAATATTTGTATCTTTACTTCATCCCCTATATCCAGCGGCGTATGGTCCCAGGATCAAATAATATTGTATGCCCAGAAGAGCGAAATAAACAAAAAGGAATTTAGTTGGGATCAACGGTTATGAAGCCTGCGTATCCCAAGTAACAGCCAAAAGAATAAATTAAAAAGCAGACAACATATTCTATGTGTGGTTAAATAATACCCAGAGTCATTGAAAATGTACCACCGATTACTAAATATAAGTATCGGGCTCAGCGATCTCCAAAGATCGAATGAATAACAGTACTGATTGCAAGCGCAGGGAGACGTTTTACTGCCGCCACACTGCACAAGCAACGCCACTGTGCTATAAAAAAGAGTATGATAATGGACCTTTGGAAACGGCCGAGCACGACACATATACGACCTATTGCAGTCTCGGTTTAACTGAGACTGAAAGTACTCAATTACAGACGCCAGAGAACAAGAGAATAAATTATTTAGAGCACGACAAATCAAGATTGAAAAAAACAAGAAACGCTATCATCCATTTCTAGAATTTGAAGACGTCATCACAGGGTCCACAATGTGTCTGGTCATCGCATAGGCAAAGAGATTAATTAAAACGAATGTAATCTGCGGCTTAATTAAGTACGCTCGTTTCTTATGAAACTGAAGCACTTTATAGGGGTTGCATTTGTGTTTGGATTGGTCCCATTAACAATCAACGCTACGTGTTAACGTTTTTGAAATAAAAAATAAAATATAGAAGGCATACATAAGAAACTATCCATATTCTACAAGATCATGACCAATTTGAATCTTAGCTCGCTAAAATATCGCGCGTGAAGGCATACACAAAGGAATTTCCATAGTTTGCAAAATCACCAACAATCTAGCACAGGGATGCATAACTCGCTCAAATAAATAATAACGCTTAGTGGCATATATAAGACTGATTTTATATCTTTCATGATCACCAACGATCCAGCACATGGTCTCCGAACTCCCTAAAATAAATAAAACACTTGCAGGGCATATACTGATGTTCTGTATATGTCAAGATAACCTAAGATCTGGCACATCTGGCTCCCTGAAATAAACAATAACGCTTGATGGCATATACACCGCTGATGTTCTATATTTTAAGGTCACTAACAATTTAACACAGAGATGCCGTACCCATCACAATAAACACACTTCAAGGCATATGCATAACAAACCCAGTATCATGTGGGGGTCGTCTTACAATTTATTTACTATTTATGGAATCCATAATTCGATTTTAGATATTAAAATATCAGTTTATTCCTCCTTGGAACTGATGGCTGATCCCTTATAATAAATACACTCGTATTAAAATAAACTTAATTATGGATATCATTGATTCACGAGCATTTATGTATATCTTTTATTCTTTTATGGATATCCATAATTTGAGCAGAGATCTTGAAAGAATAATATATGTATTATGCATCTAACCTACATATTCATTCATTTGTTCTCAAGCCCTCATGATCATCGACACTTCCTGATTCAAGTGTGTCATACTTTGGCCTGCGAACAGTCAATACACATCCCTTGCATGTATCGATGAGTCAGTACAAGACTATTGTAACTGCATAAGAATAAAGAACTGGATACAATAGTCTTTTCTGAACCCTCGGTTTATTCAGAAATCATGTAAACACGTTAACTATTACACTTAGACATGTTAGATATGTTGAATATTTGAGAGCCATTAAAATTAAATAGGGCATTCAAAAAGGGCACACACAGAAAAGCACATCAACACAAAATAGCAACAGACGGAAACCAGTTCTCACTCGTCACATACAGCGAAAATATCGTTAAGAAATGATCAAGTAATTTGACATAACACACATGATAACACACATGATAATCATACGTGGTAAACAAACATAAAACAAATCTTACCAACGAAAACATATGCCATTGTGTTGTCATTATGCCTCCTGGTGAATAACAACCTTACAACAACACGAGCTTGGACATGTAGAACGGTTTCTGAGATAACTTTTGAACATGTACATTCCTCTGATGTTACATTGGACTTTATCGTTCAGTTAAGAGTTATGTGCCTTTGTTTAATATCATTGAAACTGACAATACAGACACAGTAACACAACGGTAAAGTATTATGTGCTTTCGTTAAATGAGGGATCCCAGGGGTTTTGGGAAACAAGGGAACATGGCCATTTATTTTTAGGGAACAAGGAACATTGTCTATTATTCGCAGGGAACAATGGAACATTGGCATAATTTTAGCTAAAACATTCACAAATGAAGGAAAGAACCTACATTTAAGCACAGTTTCAGATGCACCTAATGCGGTGCATTTTGCTAAGAGGAAACGACAGAGTTTCAACATTTGGTTTCTCTGGGTTGATGATTTCAGAACAAATTTGGTGCAATTAAGAGAGTAACGAAATGACCCAGGTTTGCATTCCAGTCTATCAAGAAAGATTCCTTTGAGCGTTGTTAGAAACAGGGATAGACAAGATTTTGACTCCGTTCTTTAAATTTCTGATGATGCAGTTACAACCATCATAGAGGAAAACATCAAATTAGTGAAACATAAGGTTGTTTCATAAACATATGGACTCGCAGAGGATAATAAAAACGGAGTTTTAAAAAGTCCAATTGGTGTTGCTATGGGACCTCTTGGTAATGTTTTCATTTCTGATATTGCAACAGGACAAGCTAGAACAATTACTGAGTAAACAAGGAACAATTCTTTCGTGTGCACAATGCGGGGTATGGGTGTGGGGGAGGGGTGGGGGGGGAGGGGGTGGGTGACGGGGAAAGGAATTCACTCACATCTTGTACAGTTATCAGGGACACTGCTAAAAATGTTAGAAACAAAATATTGTTTGCTGTACGGACTAGCTTTCATGAATGACTGCCTGTATGTTCCTTGTCTTGATGAAGATGGGGGCATACTTAATTCTGGGAATGTGAAACAGTAGAACCGGTATATCAAATGGAAACGAATGTGTCAGGGTACACAGTTTGGCTGTTTTACAAGAAAGTTTAGTATTAAGTGACACAGATGACTATTCAATCAAGTTGCTCAATCCTACAACAGCAGAATGCAGCCACTATATTGGACATGTGAGAGGCCAGAGAGATGGAAAGGATGTCGATTTTCCCAACCTACAGGACTATATGCAGATATAAAATCACTGTTCGTTTTAGATATCGCTACTGGTGCTCTCAGAATGATAAGCGGTATAAGCGGAATAATTCTTCATCTCATGGAGTTCCACAAAATACGATGAGAAATATGAATGTGAAAGACAACCCAGGAAATCTGCCAATGAATGTGTATGCTTCAGAACCTACTGTGTTGAATTCAGTTAAGTTGGAGAAGTACAACATTCAAGCTGAACAATTACCTAAGGTTGTGTTTGATGCAGGTGACATAATACCTGTGACATAATATCTTTATTCGTGGTTAATTAAAACAACTCATTTGAAACGTCCCTTCCGGTAATATATATTGAACAGAGTAGGCATCAGTATGCTCAAGGAAGGTGTTACCTGGGGTATGAACAAGGCAAAAGGCGTAAGATACTCTCAAAGCCCATTCAATCCGTTGTAATTTTTGGAAGACGATGAAGTGGCCGTTGGTATGAAGATATAAATGGAAGCTTGCAAAAATACGTTGTACACAAAAATCAAATTCAATCCCAAATCAGCAGTGCGATTGAAACAGTTACTTTAGCAGAGGCAAGAGGGGAGATTGATGAAAATACCACAAGAAAGTCAACAAAAGGACAGAAGAACAGAGTAATGGAAGATGATTTCTACTATGATGACTAAATGCCAGTATGATAAAATATGGAAATCTTGCAATACTGTTATGCTCGGTACTTATTAACATTGATGAGAAAACATGACAAACACATGTTCAGAACAAATCTATGTGAAAACATGACAAACACATGTTCAGAACAAATCTATATGAAAGCATGACAAACACATGTTCAGAACAAATCTATGTGAAAACATGACAAACACATGTTCAGAACAAATCTATGTTAAAACATGACAAACACATGTTTAGAACAAATCTATGTGAAAACATGACAAACACATGTTCAGAACAAATCGATGTTAAAACATGACAAACACATGTTCAGAACAAATCTATGTGAACACATGACAAACACATGTTCAGAACAAATCTATGTGAACACATGACAAACACATGTTCAGAACAAATCTATGTGAAAACATGACAAACACATGTTCAGAACAAATCTATGTGAAAACATGATAAACACATTTTCAGAACAAATCTATGTTAAAAACATGAAAAAAGTAGGTCACTTAAGTTCTTGTACTCAAAAATTGTTGCCTAAGATGCAATTATTAGCTGTTGTTGGCCAAATGATTTGTTAATTCATCAGAATTAATTTTCGAGAACATTTGCAAATACATTTTAGGGAACAAGGGAACATTGGTAATATTTTGGGGGAACAAGGGAACATTGGAAAAACATTTTGGTGAACAAAGCAAAATATCTTTGGGAACAAGGTGACATTGGGTCATATTTTCATGGAACATGGGAACATGGACCCCCTGGGAGAGCCTTTTAAATATCATTGAAACTGACAATACATACACAATAACACAACTTATTAAAATATGTTTTATGAGTCATATAGCATTTGTAAGTATCAGATATTTCTGGTAAACCAATATACTGGCCCCTATTTATAAAAGAACAAGTTACAAAGTTGGGTGTGTTGGTATTGCTTTGTTACAAAGATTGTCATTTATTACCGTCGGTGTGTTCTTGGGCATGACACTTTCCCTTAGCCTCGTCCGTCGGATGGGGACGTAAACCGGGCGGTCCCGTGTGTCGGTCTATCTTCCGAGCACGTTAAAGAACCATAGGAATCTATTCGATAATAAGAGTAGGGCACGGTTCCAGGATTCCTATGTATCATTCCCCTCTCTCTGGGGCGGCTCTAAATAATCTACACTGTGTTGATGAGCCGTTAAACAACATTCAATTCATTTAGTACCGTGGGAGATTGTGTTATGATCTGTTATCAAGGCTGTGTTGTATCAGGTTTTGTTTCAAGTGTTGTATATATTATATTATATTTTGATATATTTCGTGCAATCTCATAACGTTAGACTCAGTTAACGGCTAAACTGCATACATTATATTTTTATGGTGTTTTACGTCACTATATACATTAAGTATAGTAATTGAAAGACACAATTATATCTTTTATTTTTAAAGGAACTAACCCGCCAAATAACGTCAACATTACACTACAAAAAAAAGAGTATGATAATGGACCTTTGGAAACGGCCGAGCACGACACATACGAAATATTGCAGTCTCGGTTTGATTGAGACTGTTCATGAGTGGTAGTGAAATATGGTAGCTACCGCTCACGCCCTCTAGCCCCGGGTTGAGCAGAACACAATATTCATAAAATCAACAGCACAAAATTTTAACCATCCCGAAGATGGCATGCATATGGCGGTGGACATGGAGTTATCCTTCTTTAATGTATTCCCCATGTAGTACAGCGTATGGTCCCAGTATCTAATAAAATGAAGAGAACTGTAACTAATGTTGTAATAACTTGTAGTTCAATCCATTTGCATATGTTTCTATGAATATTGTGGTGTTGAATTGATGTATTGTAACATATCTGCAATAAAATATTATTAAACTAATAAAATGAAATGCCCCGAAGAGCGAAATAAACATAATGGAATTTAGTTGGGAGCAGCGGTCGTTTATCAAAACTCTATCAGGTGTTTAAAAATGTATATATACCGATTAAAAGTATAGGTTAATTCAAGCTTTTATTTAAATACTCATGAATGAATATGCGTAAAATAATTGTTCAGTTGATAAATCTTAATTCGAGGCTCACGTTTTGGGGTTTGAGCTGGATGGTTAAAGCGGTTTATAGTGTGTCTATAGAGTTTAGATTCTCAAAATAGGTACATTATAAATATATACCTCGTCCTCAGTAGGTTATGAATCTGTGTACATATGTTGTAAAATCTGGCTGTTGTTGGCGGTATAGGTACTTTAAACTTTAACTGAGATGACTGACTTTTTCCCGAGTATTCGTAATTGAAACAACTCATTTGAAACGTCACTTGAAGTAATACGTTATGCGACCTTTATTCGTGGTTAATTAAAGCAACTCAATTGAAACGTCCCTCCAGGTAACACGTTATGCGACCTTATTCGTGGTTAATTAAAACAACTCATTTGAAAAGTCCCTTCGGGTAATAGGCTATGCGACCATCATAAACAGTACCAGTTCTATAAATAAACTATTTTGGCCTTTCAAGATGTCCGTTTTAGGTCATATACTACTACTGCATTTTCCATATACTTACAGTTTACAGTTTTCTCATCTGGCTTGCAAAAAAAAACCACAACCACCACCACAGACTTGCCTTTGATAACCCTGCTGCAAAGACACTACTAAATGACCTTCATTTAAGGCGACAACCTCATTGTAAAGCTACTGCCATGTGTCCAATGGTCACGACCCTACGATTTGAGGGAATCCCCAAAACATTTATGAAAATACACACTTTCCTCTTTACTCAGCCATATCACAGAACCAAATCATATAAACGAAATCTACGCTGAATAATAATCAGAAATAAATACTAAATTCAAGTAAACATAATTGACTTTTCCACTTAGCCGCTCATCCAGTACACCGTTTCTGAACCTATTGACGACGACATATTTTGAGAATCCAAACTCTATAGACACAGTATAAACGGCTTGAGCCAGTCAGGCTGAATCTCAAAATTCGAGCATCGAATTAAGAGTTAATCATAATTCATTTAACGCATATTCAATCACGGGTATTTTAAGAATCAATCAATAAAAAACATTTTTAATCGACACATGTACATTATTATATAATCTGAACACCTGGATAGATTTTTGATAAACGGTCTCGTAAAAATATTTTAGTCAAATCTTAGATTTCTTGTGATTTAATAAAACAGCATATTCAAGACATCTGCAAAATATCGTGATATTTGTAATTTGAGAGCACAGCTGTTTATAAGGTACTCCAAATTTGAGGAAAGTTTTCAGCGTGATCACCAAACAACTTCAACAGGGTAGTGTTAGTTACTAATACTGAACTCTGCTGGGTTCGACCGTTTTGGGGTAAATGATTTGGGTAATTCATGGATCACGTATTCATCAAACTATAAAGGATTATGTGCCGCTAAATCCAACATCGGGAGTTGATTATTTATTAGTTGGGACGTTCACTGAAGTAAATTGTAACGTGGGTTTAGTTTTAATATGATATTAATTGTATAACCGTGAAATAATTAATATGATATTAATTGTATAACCGTGAAATAAGTTTCAAATGGACGCAAATTGGATGTCATAGAAATCATGAACAAGCAATGGTTAGATGTTCGTCATACAAAACATAGGCGTTTTATAAGACAGTAGTTCCGTAGAGAAGTAAAACCAGGAAGTGAATTTTGAACTATGTGTTACGAGTTTGCCTTCCTTTGGTTCATAACACTTAAACAAGTATATGCATCTTCGGCAAAACGTGAGAAACGAACGAGGCTCGAGAGAAGCAGATCGATTATTTACGATACTGAGTAGCAAACGTTGAGAGTATTTGCAGAATGTATCCATATATAATTTATGACAATTTTAAAGTTTAAAATAAATCGCAAAGACCAAATCCATTTTCTCTTTCTTATAAAAAGTATCTTACCAATCTAAACGTTCCTCTGACATAGCGACATGTTTTGAATATGGTTTTAATGTTCGAGGGAATTTTTTTATACAATATAAGAGTTTAGTCACTCAAGTTTAGTGCGTTAGCATATCAAGTGACTCGTTGGTCGACAAAGAGTGAAACGAATGGTGTGTGTCGTGCCGTGTCGTTTTGTCGTGAAGTAAGTATAATGCAGCTGTTATCAAACATATCATTCGTGTTCGCCAAAATTAATTTTACAATAAACAACAAATTAGGCTTCGCTGTGAAAGGAGCACAATCAACTTCTATAACCTCAGTTATTTTATGAATAGAACTTTAACTTCCAACGGCTATGCACCATGGAGGAGTTTGGCCTTAACACGATTTCTTTCGGAAAAAATGACCTTTATCCTTAAAGGAATATCGGGCTCTATACATTTTCTGGCGGACTTTGTAGGTGGAGAATTTAACAGTTATGTCTCTTGGTTTGCCAGAAACCGCTTTGCCTACACGGTTCGATCGGACAATATCGTCGACAGGTAGAGTAATATTTATATCTTTGGCAATGTCCATAATGATACGATCGGTGATTTCGTCAGGTGACTCCGCAATACCGGCAACACGCAGGCAGTTACGGCGACTATATTGCTCCGCAGCAGCTTGTTGAAGACGTTCTACGCGTTCGTTCAGTGACACAATCTTCGATTCCAGCTGCAGTATACGTGTGTCATAACATTCAGAAACACCGTCAAATATAGGTCTGCATAATGAGTATTTTGGGGACTCGACTGTTGAGTCCAACGCCTGAGCATCTGTAACTAAGTCACCTCCATCTGGGGATACGTACTTGGCATCATAAAGAGTCTCGGAAATGTCTGTGTCAGTGTGAGTCGCCTCCCGGTGAACAGTCGGGGATGCGGTAGGCCAGACTGAAAAGATGACGAATTCGTTATTATAAAATGTCGTATAACACACGCTTAGCGTACATTTATATGCATTCTCGTATTAAAAACAAAAGATAGGCCAACTCGTTTCTAAGTTCCAATTGTCTTTAAATGTTTTGTATAGTATCATTAACAATAACTTACAATCATTTACTTAAATTCCAAATGTAATAAAACTTCACCTAGTGATATGTTCTTAAGATCAGCCATAGTCGCAGGAGTGTCCGCGTCAATGTGTGGCTCTTGCGAGAGTACAGTCGTTGATGCGGTAGAGCAAACTGAAATATTACGAATCGTGTGTTATAAAATACGTCCATGTTTAGCACATATAGATAGGTATATTCATCATACAAATGATTAGGGATATCAATGCCCGTGTTTGACGCGTTTAGGTAGACCGATTCGTGACAGAACTATTGAGACCAATTCGGTATTCTAATGTTTAACGTATTAATATACACTGATTCAAGGGACTGTAGCGACACAGCCAAACCAGCGTTGTTATTGAAAGTTCTGAAAAACTTGAATAAGGATGAAAGAATTACCAAAGTCGGATCATAGATGATTATTTGAAGTTGCTAATGAAACGGATATGGAAGCCACCATTTTGAGAACTATGACATCAGAGTCCTAAATGACCGTAAATGGAATATTTATAAATATGAAATTTTTTACTGATTTATAGGAAAGAAATGACAGCAACTGTATGAAAAATATGTATACATAACGGCAGTACTGCTTATATGACCACTAAAGGAGTTTGCATTCATTTTCAGTGATTTTCTTTGCTTTTAATGATATTTATCAATATTCCATATATGGTAATTTGGTACTGTGATGTCATAGATCTGAAAATAGCGGATCCTAGAACAACATTCAAATGGTCATATTTGTTTTGTTTATCATCCGATTTTGATAATTCTTTCACATTTTTCCATGTTTTCTCAGAATTCTCAGAATACAGTTGGCTGTGTCGCTACATCCCCTTTAATGATATACCTCCTTGCGATATGAATATGAATCGGTATTACCCATGATTAGCGCACATCGATAAGCCCACTCGTCATACACATAATTGGAGCATTGATATAGGCCTACTCTTATTATATTTGATTCGAAATGAGCGTGTTCTGTGCTTATTGCTAATGTATTCGTACATGAAATACGCTTGCTTAGCGCCTAATATATTACTAGTCGTATTATACATGTGTACCCCACAAGTCACACGCTTGGCGCATAAAGATATGCCTCCGCGTTTAAACGTTATTATTTATTAAGGTGTAAAAAGAATATGTCGCTCTTCGTAATATGAACTCACATTATTGCAAATAATTATTACTAGTATCCGGAAGACTATAAATACTGAAAATTTAGTTATTTTTGAGGCAACAAACACAACAAAGAGATAAATGTAGCAGAGTCTGTACATGAGGGGTTCATTTAAAATAAAACAACACCTCTCTAGCCCCCTATAAACGGCCTAAGCGGTATTCTACTTCAAAGCAATCTATATTGGGCCCGGTGATCCCAAAGGACTAGTAAAAACAAGTGATTGATGGTCATGAAGTGAAATAATTTTAATAGCGAAATGTAAAGTAGAGAGTAGCGCAATATAACGTTTTCTATCGGTATTCCGATAAAAGTTGAAACGGCAGTGCCAATATTGGAAATTTGAACAAAACAAGTTAGTGCCTTCCGTTAAAATATTCAAAGGGCCATAACCCTGAAAACAAGAGGTCCACGAGGGCCTGAATCGATCTACTGGCAAAGTGTACTCTGTTAGATGATGCTACATGCAAATATCAAAGCTCTAACCTTATGGTTTCAAAAAAGAATGTTTTTAAATGTATTTCCTAATATTTCTATATAAAACTTTTGACCCCCGGTAAGTGGCTTATTCTGACCCTTTGTACAACTTGGTAAAGGACCAATATATGCTGCTACATGCAAAATATCAAAGCTGTAGCCCTTGTGGTTTCAGAGAAGAATGTTTTTAAATGTATTTTCTCTATATTACTATGTAAAACTTTTGACCCCCCACGCCTTGGGTGGGGCTAATTCTGACCCCAGTGTCATCATTTGTACAAACTTATGGTTTCAGAGAAGAATATTTTGGTCACCATTTGTACAAAATTGGTAGAGGTGTGATGATATATATATAATATCTAACCTCTACTAACCTCTAACCCTTGTGGTTTGGAGAAGAACACATCCGGGCACCATAACAAATCACGTGACTAGGAAATCACGGCGATATGAAATTTTTAATAGGATTTCATTACCAGTTACCATTTAAAATTAACGCACTTTGCAAGGAAACAGAATAATTCTTTTTTTGCAATTTCAACATTTCTATTCCTTTCTCCATCTTTTCCAGTCACGATTGAAGTACAGCGTAACAAATCACCTAACGATATACCATTTATCAACAACTACACTCTATAAACGAATCTACTAGTTTCATTTGACCTTGTCAGACAAATTTAGCCAATCAGCATTCAGTTAAATAAACACTGTAGGCTTTCATAATTTATGTATCGCTTTCAACTCGAGTTTTGATAGGCTTACACAGACACTCCTCCTGCGAGGCCAAAAGCCAGCTTAAACGGCTGGCGCCTAAAAATACTGCTCATTCGTAGTACGACAGCCTTACCTGTATCTTCGTTGAACTTTAATCCGACATTATATCCATAGGCAAATTTGCTGTTAGAATATCCATACAGTATCAAATCAAACGGGATTTTCCCAACGTGCGTAAGTTTGTGTAATCCAGGTTGAACGTCTATATACAAGACTGTATGTTTGGAGGTTTTCGTGGACCTGTGGAAGGTTGGGATATTGTCCAGCATAAGACCGGTGACCTCATCGGACAGTATCGTTATTGCTAATTTATTGTCTGTGAAGGCACCAGGAACATATACTGTGTACGTATGGAGAAGTTGGTCAACGGCCAGAATAGGTATCATG
This sequence comes from Cyrtodaria siliqua, assembly GCA_037043455.1. Taxonomy (NCBI): domain Eukaryota; kingdom Metazoa; phylum Mollusca; class Bivalvia; order Adapedonta; family Hiatellidae; genus Cyrtodaria; species Cyrtodaria siliqua. The sequence continues at coordinate 116,390 of JAWPHD010000146.1, forward strand.
AATAGAGGACTGTAAGGTACATATATAGTGTACGTGTACGTGTCCGTTGTAGCAACATATAAGACAACCCTTATTTTCTTATCTGAGGTAATTACCATTACATTACGGCTTTTTATTATTTCTAAGAAAATGCCACTGTAAATATGCATCTTTACATTAGTGTTGTAAATTATATGCGCATCGTTGTCTATGGCATACACGCGTACTACTGAAGCGTCATAACTACCAACCTTGATTGATGGAATAACAAAATATGTTGCTCCATGTACAACAGGCTGCACTTGTTCAAAGAGTAAGTGATCAGTTTATCTCTCAGAAAAACTGCCTGATTGTTTGAGTCCAGGAGTAAGACCAGAAAATACTGCAATCGGTTTATTGCTAGTAATTTTAATTCCGCTTAAATCTTTAAGGCCTTCGAATTGGAAGGTTTCAAATCTATTAAGCTTTACATCTATATCACTATCTAGAACGTATCCCCTGAGAGAAACGTTGGTCGAATTTTGAAGTGATTGTATTAAAATCTGATTGACGCTTTTGTAATTAACGTTTGGTGAAACTGACGAAATTACATATTCTATCGATAAGGCATCGGTTGGAAAAACTGCTGATCGTGCAATGTATTTGTCCGAATTATGTAGACTGGTTGTGCTATATGAAAGTAAAACAGATACATACCCAATCTTACAAAACTACCTTCAATAATTTAAAATAGGACAAATGATGGTGATAGAAATTTGAGATAAACTTTGCCTGTTGATACCTACATAGAGGATCTTACATGAGTGACTGTGTATTATTGATTTTAATAAACGAGTTGGATAAAATGATACGATACGAGGCTCTATCTTTTTATCCAACGAGTTTATTAAGGTCAATAATACACAGTCACGAATGTAAGATTCTACTTACCACTTAACACACCTACGACGTGATAGTTTCACTTTTATTTTTTCAGTAAACCTTGTATACGGCGGCAAATTGTAAGAGAAATCATGACGTCTTGTTGTTGTTTTCATGACGTCAGCTAAGTTACGGGGCTGTAACGCGTTCGCCCTACAAATAATGCGACACCTTAAACTAAATTTAACGTTACTAAAATGCATTTTATAAAGTAAAATAAGGGTAACTATTTACGTTGTCTGAACGTATTATATCGTATGATATACCATGCAAACAATCGGGATTAAATGTACAAGCACAGGGATTCTGTCCTCATTTGCATCTGAAATACACTTGTGTATTACGAGATATAAGTCATGGCTTTGTAACACTCCCAGAAGCCATGTTATGTGATAAATAAAATTAGTGGTGAAATTAGTGGCCAGATTATACAAAACACTCACATTTCGTACACATTTCGCCTCCTGCAGACGTAATCACTATAGACATCACTACCTACAATATATAAAGTGTACTATAATCCAGTTTACTAAAATACTCCAATCCAGCATAAACAAGTTGACATTAAAAATCCAGTCAGTCGTAGCCCTAGTCTGAGATTTCAAACGAACATGATAATCCTAACATGCATGTTAATAGATGAATACAACATTTTACCAATAAAAGCATATTCCAGTGAATTATGATCATGGCTACAGGTGTAGAACAGCCATTTAATAGCGAGATACTAGTAACGTGCGTATTTCAATCTAGATTTCAGCATATATACCGCTCGAAATAGATCTGATATCGCTTTTTCAACATTTTATTTTAGATAAACATGCATTGCATTTAAAAATTGCATTTAAACTGATTTTATCGTGGATATTCTGACACGATTAACTTATCCTTGTTAAATCAAATTGAAATGGCATAGACAATATGAAAGGTCTGACCATGAATCAATCCAATATTAATATCGCATATAATATCTAGTATGCACTAGACTAGACAAACATTAAAGGAGTTGATGCACTATTTTCAAACAATATTTATTTAAAAAGGCTCTGATAAAGTTGAAAAAGCTGAAAAATATCAAAATATTTATAAAGAGACATAAATGGAGGCGTCCATCTTGGAACGATAAAGGCATCGCGCCTTTTTACCATATATGGCATATTGACAAAGTATCTTTTAAAGCAAAGAAAATCACTGCAAATTGATTGAAAATAAATATAACAATGTACAAATGTATACATTGTATGATTAGTTTTTGTTTGCAGTGGTTTTCCTTGCTTTAAAAGATATTTTGTCATCATGCCATATATGGTAATAAGGCGCGACGACGTCATCATTCCAAGATGGCCGCATCTACTTATGTTCTGAACAAGTTTTCAACGTTTTCAATAGGTCATATCTCCTTTATATTTCATGGCATTATGATAATTCTTTTAAGTTTTTTTCTCAAGTTTTTCAGTGCTCTTTTAAATAAATCTTGTTTGTAAATAGTGCATCAACCCCTTTAAAGTATCGGAAGCATGTGGGATCAGACCCTATCAAACAATGTAACATACTTTTTTATATTTCTGGGACCATTGCCTTCCGGTTGAAGATTGATAATGCCAAGTTCTATTGCGAAATATGGTCGTTCAACAAAATGTGAAATCAACGTAATGTAGGAAACAGTTTCACAAGATACCTGCAGACACATTGCAACACATTTTATTTTCTTCTGCATGCTGTCATTTTCAAATTGGTAAAGAAATACTAAAACTAAATTTGAGACTAGGAGTAGAACATAATATTGACCGTGTTAAGCCGTAAGATGTTCTATGACATGTTTACTAATAAATAGAGATTATTTAACTGCTGGAATCGATTATAGTGAAATCCTTCACGAGATGGTAGACGAGTGGTTCTTTTCACGAACGAGCGTATGCGAGTGAGTAAAAAAACAAAACACGTCTACCATCAAGCGAAGGGTTTCCCTATAATCGAAGCCAGCAGTAAAACAATCTATTTATTACATTTTCAATCAGTTTATATATGGATTTCAACCGAAATTATTCGCTTGATTGAACGTTATCGACGGATGACGTTGACGTCAGCGACACTTTATTGGCGTCATGACTCAACGTCAGAGTTATCTATTTTTGCATTCGGAATTAGTTATTTATATTTTGCGATTATGAATATTCTTTCACTGAGAAATCCCAATCGTTCGCCCATAGAAATGTACAAATTAGGATTACCATTTATCTCAAACTTAGTCTCATGTTTGTATGTGGCAACAGCGTCAGCAATCATTAAACTCCTTTTCACGGTGTACATTGTAGCATAGACTTGTCGTCTGCGAAGGCAGGGAGAATAAATGATCTACTCAACGCGACTGAACAAAAGCCGGAGATGTACTTGGACATCAACAAAGAGTTATTAATATGCATTAAGAAAATAGAATAATACGTATTCTAACACGACCTGCGCAGTCTTTCATATAAACACAGAAGAGAGACAGCTGTATGTTATTCTACGATAAAATACAGCTGTTCCATTAATTCCCCGCTTATATTTCATCCGTTGGAAGCGCCACGTTACATGACGTCACTTGGTAGTGTAATTGAACATATTGTACCGCGCATAACTTTGCATACGGGGGCGCCCAATGGAACAGCCTGTCAACATATCAGCCTGATTACCTTGACCTCCGAGATAATATATAGTGCCCCCACAATAGCGTAAACAATGGGGTTATTGTTGTGTTAGAATCGAAATAATAATAAAGCACTCGTGATTTAATTAGTACGCATCCGAACTCCTAACTGTATTTTATTCACAGATAAAACACAGGTACGTACTTATTATTTCTTAAAATGAGCTCTTTCTTATATTCGCATGCGGGAGGTCATGAGTCCAATCCCCGGACGCGTCCTACCAAAGACTGCATACACATGATACTAGTAAATACATTGCTTAACGTTCAGGGTATACATACTAGTTTTAGGACTAGGCGGTCTGGTGTCAGTATAATGTAAGTCGGTGGGAGTATCATGGTATGGGTTTTCGGACTGATATTCCAGTGTGGTAACACTATAAAGTTGAGCACTAAGCTCAGTGCTACAAGTTGACAGCGCGGGGTATGACTTTTTGCTAAAAGCGACGTTGAACGCTATACATACATATATATCTTCTTTATAGTGGTTGTATTTATAGACTATCCGAAAAAGTCATTTCCACTCAGAAATGGAGTTAAACATTGAATGGATTGTACTATTTTAGTTTTAGGACTAACCGGTCCGGGGTTAGTATAATGTGACTGGGTGGAGTATTATGGCAGCAGTCTACGGCGTCGTATTCCGGTATGGTTTCACAGTAAAGCAGAGTATTGAGCTCATTGCTACAGGTAGATACCGTCGAGATATGACTGCTTAAAGATTGCTTAAAGCGAAATTGAACGATAAACAATCATACATTTTCTTTATCATGGGTTTATGAGTAGTCATTTCCATTCAGAATAAAAAACATAGTTTTGAACATATTAAAAATAGAATTCAATGTACTATTTTTGCAAAACTCCCACGGGTTTTCTAGTCGTACCATAGATTGGTTTACTCTTGGGCTGCAACTGCTGTGCTTGTTCAATACAATTCTGGATACACCCTGAGGTATTCCTATTTTTTTCTATTTATATATATATCTTTACAATAACATATAGGTGTATCGTTAAGAATAATGGATGTGGACTTTATTGTTAGAGATTTCCGTTCGATGGGATGTACTTTTATTTACACTGTCTTGTCAATTTGAGCGCTGAAGACATGATAATAGCGAGGTTGTGTTTACTTAAAATCGGTTTAAGCGAATCGATGGACCATATTGCCTACTGACCGTTCCAAGTCGGTAACCCGGTCTTCACCACTCTTTCTGTTGTGTATTGTTTTTTTTCATTGTATAGTTAATGTTCTCTTTATTTGTGGTAGAGCGCGGATCTACAGTGTCATTGCGTTTGGGTGCTGTGATATCTATAGGACAATTTTTCTCTTTTTTAAATGACGTTGTATCCATTTCAATATGACAAGTGCATGTCACATCAAGGTGTAGCCTTATAGATCAATTCACAATGTCATTTCCAAAGAGATCGCATAAGGAAATTAAACAAAATATTGGAAACTTAACCAAATGCAATTTCTATAGAAATAGCATAAGGAAATCAAGCAAATATAGCATTGAAATTTCAGCCAAACATATAGCAATTGTTTCATTCTGTCTTCTTTTTAAATGATATATATATACTAAGAACACCCCCACCAACTATGTCGAACTATCCTGTATCCCTGTATCAATACATCTATAGAACATTGATTGAATTATAAATAGATACTCAGACAACATTATGTAAGCTTTCTTTCAATTAATTAAACATCAAGAATCAGACATTTTTATTTGTTTATACCATACTTATTACATTAATACAACTACATCCTCTACTTGAGAGTACTCATTAAGGATGCCAGTACTATATATGGCAACATTACTTCCTTACAGAGTGATACAGCTGCTGTTTTAACCTGGAAACAAATGTTTATATCTCCGTTTAAAAGTTTATATAGTTCCAGATACGAAGTCGCCACAGAATACTTTCCACAGAATTCTTTCATCAAAAATATGTATTTATAAATATATATTGTTAATAGTGTAAATTGTCCAATGGGTAACCATTGCCATCATAAAGAAACCGTATAGCGCATGAGTTGGTCACGTCCATAAACGAAATACTTTCCTAAAAAGTTTGATATGGATGTTCATAACAATAAAAAAATACTATTTGTAGATAGGATAATATAAAATAGCACGTATAAATAGAGGATATTTGTGGTTTTGGAGTGAATATCAGATTTTATTTCATCGAGAAGTGTGAAACATGAGTGAAAATAATGAGGTTTGATCACTTCGAGACAATATAAAATCTGTTTTTCACGACGAGACGACACATTTGCTTTTTATGTTATGCTTTATAATCAAAGTGTACTCCAGTATGTTGAAAAATAAATAAAAAATTGACGACGTCATTGGCTTAGAATGATAAACTCTGGGATTAATTCATTTTGGTCTATTAAAAATTCAGGCGACGTTCTTGATACAATTTGCAATAAACGCCAAGATTCATCCATAAGAACTTTTGATTTTTCTACATAATATACAACTTTACCACAATTTTACCACAGAACCTTATCAAAGACAAGCTTATTGCTCTCATTCTCAAAACTTTTGCTAGGGAAAATACTACATGTTTGACCTGTAACAATATTAAAGCGTTTTTTTACTAACGGCAGTTTGGGCAATTACACTATGTGGACTTGCCATGAAGTTTGTGAATCATTTATTTTTCTCTTAGATAATATTTTCGTCAGGTATGGAACTACCGTTTATAGACAAATTGTTGGTATCCTTATGGGTACGAACTGTGCACCCCTTATCGCAGATTTGTTTTTATATTGCTATGAAAGAGATTTCATGTTGAGTCTTTCACCAGATACTCAGGCAGATGTTATTGAAGCCTTTAATGTCACCTCTCGGTATCCGGATGACCTACTGAACATTGACAACACTTTCTTTTCTACTATGGTTATTACTATATATCTTAAAGAACTTCAACTTAACAAAGCTAGTATTTCTGATATTAACGCTTCTTATCTCGATTTACATCTCTCTATTGCAAATGGTAAAATAATTAGCAAACTCTATGACAAGAGAGATGATTTTAATTTTGATATTGTTAATTATTCCCATTTTGATGGGGATGTTCCCCGAGCAACTTCTTATGGGGTCTATGTGTCTCAACTTCTTCGGTTTTCTAGAGCTTGTACTCGAGTTGAGGACTTTAATATTCGTAATCTTTGTATAACTAAAATGCTACCCCATCAGGGCTACCGTTACCATAAACTTCGTAAAACGTTTGCAAAATTTTATTGTCGTAACCCTGATCTTCTTTAAAAATATAAAAGTAATTTAAGACTCTTCTGCGACAAAGGCTATCACAACGTGACTTCTAAGGTGGTATGATTTACAAACTTTGTAAGATCCTTGGTCATGATCAGTTTCATAATAGCTTTGTTAAAATTGTTAAAAGGTTTATCATTACAATACAATACTTCGTTTGCAAGGGTATAAATAGTTAATGCGCATACACTGAACAAAATTTCTAAGTATCAACTTTTGTATCTTAACTAATTTTCTTATTTTAAATATATTTTAGAATAGATATATGACAATTATTCTATACCTAATTTATACATCCAATCGTAGACGCTCTTTCGAGTCATGTGACCGTACAATATATTTCCGTATCGGGACGCACGCGCGTACAAAATATCCCGTATTTTGTTCGTATTGTACGCTTCACAGGTTCCATGTTAAACCTATGATAAAGACCGAAACGCGTGAAAAGGTCCGAATAAAAATCAGAACCGACAGGCTTCTGTCATTACCTAACCATAAATTGTTGTCAAGTAATGAAAACCTATCTATTGCACATATTTTTATTTAATTTTCCTTTATAACAAAAAAAAAACACAAAAAACTAGCATAATATATCATTGTTTGAAACTGACCTTCGGTAGTATTTAATCACTGTTGACAACGGAGAAATGGGCATTCTTTCAAGCAAATAAAGCTTGAGAGTAAGCCATGTCGAACACAATATATAAAATACATAGACCTACATGCAATTGTGCTTTCGATGTTCATAGCGACTTGCTTGAAAGCATGAAACAAACGAAAGTTATATCCGAATTATAAATGATTGGTTAAAATAAAGGTATAGAATAAAAAGGTTACTTAACATGGTTCTGTACAATACGGGATATATTTGGACTCGTACACAGCTGGAAAAAATCATATTGGACTCGCCTAACGGCTCGTCCAATATGACTTTTCCAGCTGTGTACTCGTCCAAATATATCTCCGTATTGTACAGAACCATGTTAAATAACCTATAAGTATTATGTTTTGACCCATAGTTTGTAAAACATTTATTTTTTGTTTGAATTGTTACATCTTTTGAGAGTTACCCTCCCTTTATATGAAAACATGAAATGAACTGAAAAAACACATAAAATGAGTCAAAGATCGCTTAAAGATATACAGTTCTTACAATTGGTATGAAATAACAGAAATTAACACAAAACTTTGACCCATTTATCGCAGATTTTCCGTCCATAAACAAATGAAATATGGATAATCTTAAATTACCTCTCTTTAAATTGAATATTGTTTGAAATTGAAGTAACTGTAATTCAGCGTTAACATTAAATATTTCGAAAATTTCTTTTGCAAACGCATTTGTAGTGGTAATGCTAGTGAAACATAATGTCAAAATAATTTTAACTGGCATATGTTAGAATTAGGAACATCGAAAGCTTCACTAATTCGAAGTACTTAATAAATCCCTATAAACCCAGTTGTATAAGTTATAATTTATTTCTAAGAAAACGCATTGACTTAAAAGTTTTAAAATATGTTCACGCAATCAGAGAAGACGATTTACAATGGTTATTTTGCAGTTTAACCGTATCTCTAATCAAGCTCAAAATACACAAAACAATGAGAATATTATTGACATATTCTTAGGTTGGTACTTAGCAATTTGGCTTATTGCATATGTGTTCTACACGATATACTATTTTAGTCACTCGAGTCAGCAATCAAATATGCTCATTGGCGACAGAGACTAGAAATAAATGTGTGTGAAACGTTTTCATGAAGTACGTATAATACAGCCGTTAACAAACACATCATACGTGTTCGTCAAAGTTTATTTTATAATGAACAAGAAACAGGACTTCGCTCTGAAAGGAGCAATATCAACTTCTATAACCTCAGCTATTTTGTAAATAGAACTTTAACTTCCAACGACTATGCACAATGGAGGAGTTTGGCCCTAACACGATTTCTTGCTGAACATGTGACCTTTATCCTTTAAGGAATCCCGGGCCCTATACATTTTCTGACGGGTTTTGTAAGTAAAGAATTTAACGTTAATGTCTCTTGGTTTGCCAGAAACCGCTTTGCCTACACGATGCGACCGGACAATATCGTCGGTGGTGAGAGTGATATTAATATTCTTGGCAATGTCCATAATGATAACATCGGTGTTTTCGTCCGGCGACTCCGTAATACCGGCAACACGCAGGCAGTGACGGCAATTATACTGCTCCTCGTTATCTACAACTTGTTCCAAACGCTCCAGACGTTTTTTCAGTGACTCATTTTCTGCTTCCATTTGCATAAGCCTCTTATCGAGATCTTCAGGCACGCCATAAAACATAGGTGTATCTAATGTGTTCATTTTCGATTCGATTGTTGAGTGCATTGACGGAGTATTATTTGTAAGTAAGTCTCCTTCACCGTTGGATGTATAACTAGCATCAGGCAGAGTGGCAGTAGTATCTGTGTCAGTGTGTGTCTCTTCCTGATGAGCAGTTGAGGATGTATAACTAGCATCAGGCAGAGTGACAGTAGTATCTGTGTCAGTGTGTGTCTCTTCCTGATGAACAGTTGAGGATGTAGTAGGCCAGACTGAAAAATGACGAATCCACTATTATAAAATGTTGCATAACACATGTTTAGCGCGCAAATGTAATGCACATAATTAGCTCATTCGTAATACGCATGTTTAGAACATATGAATGAACCTATGCATACAACATGCATGGAATGACTTGCTTGTAATCACATTTAAGGGCATGTCGATAGGTCATCTCGTTATATGTACTGGCGGTCAATTAATTGATGATAATTAAGTACATATTTTGAAACTGACGGATATTAATAACCGATTGCAAACACTGATTCTCTCAGAGTTCCTACACATGGTGTATAGTGACTTTAATTTAACACTTGAATTAAGTGTCACATAGTAGTAGCACTTGACAACAATTACACTCATATACATACATATCAATTTTAAAACAACTTCACCTAGTGATGTTATTCTTACTTTCAGCCAGAGTAGTAGGTGGTTCCATGTCTGTGAATGGCTTGTGAGAATGAGCAGTCGTTGTAGCAGAAGGACAGACTGAAATATGACAATTCAGATATTATAACATAAGTAATGTTTTGCGTATACATTAGGCTCGATCAATGTGGCCTCATTGAAGTGTGGGGACATTACGTATGTCGAAACCTTCTGTGCTAGCAGCGCTTGCTCAAGGGATGTGAGTGATGTGGTGGCACTATTTATCGGTTATCCAAAGGTTGTCTGTCCTTGGTAGTTCACAAATATTTCTCCCTATATATATATACGAGATATTCGCTAATCAAATGACACAACTCAACAATCGAAGTCACTTATATTCCATACTATTTGACGACTTCCAGAGCTTTTCTCCTATTTAAAGAAAATGCGTTAAATATTTTTTGTTATATATTTAGGACTATATAAAAAACATTGTGGCGCATACCACACGACAAGGTGCTATAAATGGGACCCCGTATCAGATTACTAAACTCTTTCAGGGAATCATCAATTCTTAAGTTGAAACGATTGTTTTTAAACTGCTCTGGCAAAGGAAATACACACTTTTTAAAAAGAGTTGCAGATGTGTTTTTTTATAGACTTGGAACATGTAACTGTAAAAATAAGTTACGTTTATTTATTCTTTACAGAACGGTTAACATGGAAAACAAATATTCATCCCATACTGGCTCCTCTAAGTTCTAAATCACAGCAAGAAATCGTGAGACAGTATGAAATATAGAATTATACGAAGATAACCATTATTGATCAATTCTTTATGCAGTTTGTTATTTACAGGTCAATTTGACTGAGGTTCATATACTGATACGATGTTTAAGAAATGTTTATTACATACGTATACTACAACATGTATTTATCAATATTCATAAAAAATACACCATACAAGGACTTAAAATAGAAGAATTATGTTTAGAAAACACATAACGTCCATGTGGATCAACACGAGAATGAACTCGACATTGATATTTTCTACTTTATGACGTTTAGCACTAATGCCATATCCTCTATTGTAATTAACATGACGCCAGTTGTCTATCACTTATCCATTTAACCAATCAAATCAAAACGATACCTCCGACAAACTATAGAACGTACAACTGTATTATAATAATAACTATGGTCAATATACTCCGACATCACCAATAGGGCGGAGATATCTAGGTACTGACATCATGTTAATTGTCAATTTACTCCGACATCACCAATTGGGCAGAGATATCTAGGTACTGGCATCATGTTAATTGTCAATATACTCTGACATCCACAATAGGGCGGAGATAACTAGGTACTGACATCATGTTAATCGCGAGATAAAATACACACGAGACCCTTACCTGCATCCTCTCTGAACTTCACTCCACCATTGTATCCATAACCACTTCTCGGATTAGTGTTAGAATATCCATATACTATTGCACCGAACGGGATCTTCGCAATGTGTCGAAGTTTGTGTGAGCCTGGTAGGACGTCTATGTACACGACTGTTTGGTTCGAGTTTTTCTCGATATTGAAGCTATGAATAATCGGTTTATTGTCAAGCATAAGGCCGGTGAACTCATCTGAGGGTATCGTTATCGCAACTTTATTATAAGCGTAGCCATCGGGCACATTTATTGTGTACTCATAGAGAAATTGTTCAACTGCTGAAATCGTTGTCATGAATAATTCAGGACGACTCAAGTAACTGTGGTCTTCTTTGACATATTGGACAACCATTATCTTCGTGTCTGACCTAATTTCCATCGCTCCGTAACTTGGCTTTAATTCAAAATATATACCACTATATATATGCATTTGTGTAGTATGTCTATAATCACCGTACGTTATGTGTGCGTCGGTTTCCGTAGCAAACACTCGCACCGATGATGAAAAAACAGAAAATGACGGAATTACAAAGTAGTTTGCTCCATGTACAGAAGGCAGAACTTGTTCAATCAGTAAGTTATCCGGACTGTTTGAAATGTATGTTGTCTTGCCTGGAGTAAGACCAGAAAATACTGCAATCGGTTTATTGCTAGTAACTGTAATCCCACTTAAGTCTTTAAAGCCTTCCAATTGGAAGGTTTCAAATATTTTAAGGTTAATATCTATATCATTGTCTAGAACGTAGCCCCTGAGAGAAACGTTGGTCGAATTTTGAGATGATTGTATTAAAATCTGATTGACGCTTCCATAGACAATGTTTGGTGAAACTGACGAAATCATATATTCTGTCGATAAGGCATCAATCGGAAACACTACTGATCTTACCGAAAGATATCGTGAGTGATAGGATAATACGACCGATACTTCCTGATCAGAAGTTATTACAATGCTCCTTCCGGTTTGCGTCCCGTTCACTACGGTATGCATGAATGATGAATTGAATGGTATTTTCTTTGAACCATTGATGACGTAGTCAACGCCTTCTGTGGTAGAATCAGTGTTGACAAAAAGGGACACAGTAACCACAGCCTGTGACGACCCAACGGTTGCTATAATAATTGAGGGAATGATAGGTATGCCATAATACTCGGAGCTCTGCATGTATGTTACGTTCATGAAGGCCAACATGAACTGCTTTCCTGTAGTCGCTGAAACAACAGAACAGCAGTGAACATGTAAACATGAGAGAGTATGACATATTTAAAGAAAATAACAATTATAGGTTCAACCTTGAAAATATTGAAAGAAAATAAATTTTAACAGATGTTTATCAACACATTATAGAGAGCACACAGGACAGGACAATTTGTTTCGGAGTCATTTGTCCAACGTTATATTTGAAAGGCCAAACTGATAAATTCTTGAAGAATTATCTGAATTTCTACTCACCATGCATCATTTAGCACTTGTTATGGCGAGGGAACGAGTGGAATGTTCATGCCCTGCCATATTTAAGAGACGAAGTTTGCTCTGCCGTTAGTATTCGCTGTGGTGGCTTTGTGGTAGATGGTTCGCCTCACATGCTGGAGGTCGAGGGTTCAAGCAATGGCCGGGTCATACCAAAGACTTCATACAAATGGTAGTTTCTTGATTGACGTTAAGCATATAAGGGGTAGGGCTAGGACTTGGTCGACCCGGTATCAGAGCAATGTGACTGGGTGAGGTATCATGTCATCGTTCTACGGTGTGATACATACATGTTTGACTGTTTGCATGTTTGTGCCGGCGACACCGACTGTTTTTATGTTTGTATCGGCGACACCTACAGCTTTTATGTTTGTGTCGGCGACACCCACCGTTTTTATGTTTGTGTCGGCGACAACAACTGTTTATATGTTTGTGTCGGCGACACCCACCGTTTTTATGTTTGTGTCGGCGATACCCACCGTTTTTATGTTTGTGTCGGCGACACCCACTGTTTATATGTTTGTCTCGGCGAGCTCTCACTGTTTATATGTTTGTGTCGGCGAGCTCCCATTGTTTATATGTTTGTGCCGGCGAGCTCCCACTGTTTTTATGTTTGTGTCGGCGAGCTCCCACTGTTTATATGTTTGTGTCGGCGAACTCCCACTGTTTTTATGTTTGTGTCGGCGAGCTCCCACTGTTTTTATGTTTGTATCGGCGAGCTCCCACTGTTTTTATGTTTGTGTCGGCGAGCTCCCACTGTTTTTATGTTTGTTTCGGCGAGCTCCCACTGTTTATATTAAACCCTATTATTCTTTAAGACACTCTACAATAGATTAATCACAAAAACAGCAACATTTATTATAATATCTATTTACTATGACATCTGTATTTTACTGTTCATGTACTTGTATTTTAATTTTGACATTTCAGAGTTGTAAAACTATGTAAAACACTCACATTTCGTACATATTTCGCCTCCTGCGGATATAATCACTATGGTCAGAGTTACCTAAAATATTAAGTATAACTTTTCAAACATTCAGAACACAGTGCTTCATTTAGCTTATGAATCTCGCATGCTGTTATACTGTAGGTCAGCTCATAAGGAATGATTACTTTCCAAAAGCGTGCAAATAATTATTCACTCATCAGATTGCAGAAAACTCGTAGGCATATACACAAGTGGATTTCTCTGTTCTCCAAATTCATCAATAATAAACACAATAATATTACTAAAAACCCATGAAGAACGCTTGAAAGAATATGCGAGATAAGTGATTTTCCTTATTCGACAATATCACGAACAATGTAGCGCAAATATGTCTCAACCTATGAAACACAAAACTCTTAAAGGTATATGCATAATAAATTCTCCTTATTTCTATAATATCACCAACGATCATGAACTCAAGATTACAAACATGTAGCACGGAGGAAGATGCTCAACTCCCAGAAATGAAGAAGTATTGAAGACATATAATGACAAAAGTGACTATCACCATTCCGATCTCTCATTTAAATGTCTCGGAAGTCCAGACGTTTGCAAGTCACTTTACTTAGGAGTTCGCTTAGACGAGCGGGGCATGAGGCTGGGTGATCGAGACAACCTATATGCTTAACAGTCTCTACCACTTGAAGAAAACACTAATACTAGCTCACCTTTGAACATTATATTGTTTCAAATACTCAGCAAACTTGCTATAATAGGTGCATAGTAAGTATAAAGGAACATTATTACTTGTTGCATCTAGCTGAGTGTGAGCATGTTATTATTTATATATATAGCAATCCATCTAAAATGATCGAAGCTTCTCAATTATTAATTTATGCAAGTACCTTGATTAAAATAGTAAGTAGAACATTTTGGCACTTGCTTTTTTAGTTTTTTAGCAAATGACTAAGAAAGTTAAATTTGATCCCTGAACTCTACGATTATGTAAATGCATGGACAGTAGGTACAACACTGAACTCTACGATTGTGTAAATGCATGGACAGTAGGTACAACACTGAACTCTACGATCATGTAAATGCATGGACAGTAGGTACAACACTGAACTCTACGATCATATAAATGCATGGACAGTAGGTAAAACACTGAACTCTACGATCATGTAAATGCATGGACAGTTGGTACACTACGATTATGTAAATGCATGGACAGTAGGTACACTAAGATCATGTAAATGAATGGACAGTAGGTACACTACGATTATGTAAATGCATGGACAGTAGGTACACAAAGATCATGTAAATGAATGGACAGTAGGTACAACACTGAATTCTACGATTATGTATCAACACTCATTCAAAACAACCAACAATTACAATGACAAACCGGAAGTAGAATATGTGACACCACAAGCATAAGCTGGCCCCAATGGATACTATACTTAAACAAGAATGAACACAGTATCACATTCCTTAACAGCATCCAGCTGGCTTGCGGTACGTCGGGTGTTCCTCCACCAATGAAAGCTGGAAAGTCGCCATATGACCTTACCTGTTGGTGTGCGACTATAAAATCCAATTCAGTTCAGTTCAGTTCCTTAACAGCAATAACATAAGAGATGACCTCGGTGAACATGTACTTGAGAACCCCGTTGTGTTATGAATTCCTCTCAAATACAACCCCAAATGGAAAACACCAAACTCGTACTGTTTTTACTATATTCCTAGTCGGAGATTTTAAACAACGTGATAATCATAACATTTAAATAGATAAGTAACATATATCTTACCAGGAAAAATAATTCCAGTACATTGTGATCGTGACTCCCGGTGTATAACAGCCGTACGCTAACGATTTAACGAGCGCACTGAAGTGTTTTATCAAACCAGAGCATTTGTTTTTAGACTTAAGTGTATACCAATATTAATACAGCAACATGAAATGTACATTTAACTGGTCTGAACGTTGACATGCCGTGAAGATTTATTTATCCTTGTTTAATATATGAAACAATATGAAAACTATGACAAAGATTACTATTAAAACTTTAAAACATTTTAATATGAAACTATCATTTATTAATATTACATAGTGTTCTAGTATCAGTTAGTCAACAAGCAAGGTAGCTGCCGAGCCGAGAGACATCAAGTCACGGGTGTTAAAACATATTAAAAACAAGAAATGTTGTCACAGAGAAATAAACACGCCACGACCGTTTTTTCTTACATTCTTCCCGATTTTTACCAAGCATTTTACCTTCCTACCGAGCATTTTGAATCAATGTGGGCGACTCTCTTCTTTCTGTTCAAATACCTTGACATGCCTTACATATTGATTACAATTCACCCTTGTAACAAGATATGCTAGAAGTACACATCAGCACAGAAATGTCAGAAATACAATTGTTCACATGTAAAGGATACGTGTGCGTTAGTGTGTGCATTACAGCACATATAAAATGTTCATTGTGTAATTATAAGATTGCGTTATCAAGGTGCAAATGTAAAGGAACTGTTGATACTTTACCATTAGTAATAATGATAACCATAATAATGAAAATTAAAAAAAAAGGAAATCAGTAGGCTTGAACTCTCTCTTCCCCGTCGTGTTACGACGCCTTAGTCAACTGCGCTACTCAGGCCAGTGAATGTGTCATCGCTAATATACATATAATAATAATGACTACATGCTTCATTTCAGTAGATTGGTTTACGAAAACCGTCATTTCAGCAACTAAAACGGTAATCTTTCAACAATAAAAAATGGGTATTTATACCATTCAAGATTTTCAGACGAGTTCTCTAGGAATTCAAATGTAAAGCATGCTTATAGCCACTTACATGAGTCACAGTCTGTTTACCATATACATATATCAAACCCTTATAAGGGTCGGCTGCCTTTGGCAGCTGAATAATGAGGGAAAACAGAACTGACGAGTTTTGAATAGCAACACATTTGTTACACATGCACCTGAATATAGAGTGGGAATGCATTATTGTTGACATAGGCAAAGCTTTTCAATTTGTTTCATCTGCTCGTGTGTCAGGTAGTTGTTTGAAATTAGTACCTCTATTCGGATCACTGAGGTTCATTTAGGGATTGAATTCGATATTATTTCGTCTTTCTATGGTTTATGAAAGAAATTGTGTAAGTTTTAAGTACGTGAAGCTCGAATTATACAGTAAATACGTTGAATGTGTTCGAAATAATAATTTATAGCTGTAATACGTGCTGTTGGAACACCGACCTTGCCAACAAAGCACGTTTTTTTAAAGTAACTGACGACAATTAGCTCGAAAACGTTAAAGAAACTAATCCGCCAAATAACGGAAAAATTACGTTACAAAACCGTTTATCAAAAGTCTGTCCAGCTGTTTAAGTCATATAATAATGTATATTTGCCAATTTAAAGTATAGGATATTTTTCACGGGTATTAAAATACCCGTGATTGAAAATATGCTGAAAATGAATTATGAGTAGATAACTCTTAATTCGACGCTACAGTTCTGGGGTTTTGCCTGACTGGTCAAAGCCGTTCATATTCTCTCTCTCTCTCTCTCTCTCTCTCTCTCTCTCTCTATTGCCAAATGACCGTTACAAGTCGGTAACCTTGTCTTCATCAGGCTTTCTGTTGTGTATTGTCTTTTTCATTGTATAGTAAATTTTCTCTTCGTTTGTGGTACTGTGTGGATCTACGGTGCCATAGCGTTTGGGTGCTGTGATTTCTAAATGACTTTGAATCCATTTTAATGTAACAAGTGCATGTCACATTAAGGTTTAGCCTTACAGATCAATTCACAATGTCATTTCCAAGGAGAGTGCATAAGGAAATCAAACAAAATATTGGAATCTTAACCAAATGCATTTTTTTTTGCCACTGACTGTTCCAAGGTGGTAGCCCTATTGTCAACCCTTTTTGAGTTTGTGACGTCATATGCCTTTATTCCTTATTAACATGCCATTCCTGTTTGTCATTTTGAGTGTTTTTGGGTTACTGTGTGCTGTGAAAGCTGCATTTCCTGTTCAAATTTTATACGTATTTCTTTAGAGATTGCATAAGGAAATCAAATAAATATAGCTTTGAAATGTCAACCAAATCTTTAGATAATGTTTCATTCTTTCATCTTTTTATAATGATATATATGTTCTAAGAACATCCCCAACCCAACTGTGTCGAAATATCCTGGATCCTTGTGAATACAACTATAGACCATTGATTAAAGTATCAATATATACACTAACAAAATTATGTAAGCTTTCTTTCAATAAAATACAAACATCAAGAATCAAACATTTTTAATTGTTTATACCCTACTTGTTACATTACTACAACTACATCATCCACTTCTGAGTGCCCACCTCTCTGCGGGTTCGAATCTCACCGGGAGCTCGACGTGTAAGTGATGTAGTGTCGATTCTTACGGATGGCGGGAGGTTTATAGTACTGGTTCTACCCAGGAAAAGTTTGTGGTCCGCCTCCACCACAAAAAATCGACCGCCATATATGACTTTACATGTGTTGAAAATGACGTAATACACCATACAATCAAACAAATCAGAGTGCCCATTAAGGATGCCAGTACTATATATGGCAACATTCCTTCCTTACACAGTGACACAGCTGCTGTTTTAACATGGAAACTAACGTATTTATATCTGTTTAAAAGTTGATATAGTCCAGATACGAAGTCGCCACAGAACACTTTCCACAGAATACTTTCTTCAGAATACTTTTAACAAAAATATGTATTTGTAAATATATATTGCTAATAGAGTAGATTGTCCAATGGGTAAACATTGCCATCATAAAGAAACCGTATAGCGCATGAGTTGGTCACGTCCATAAACGAAATACTTTCCTATCAAACTTAATATGGATGTCCATAACAATATTACAATACTACTTGTAGATAGAATAATATAACATAGCAGATATAAATAGAGGATATTTGTGGTTTTGGAGTGAATATCAGATTTTATTTCATCGAGAAGTGTAAACTTTATATTTTCACGAATGCGAAACATGAGTGAAAATAATGAGGATTGATCACTTCGAGACAATATAAAATCTGTTATTCACGACGAGACAACACATTTTCTTTTTATGTTATTCTTTATAATCAAAGTGTACTCCAGTATGTTGAAAAATAATAAAAAATTGACGTCATTGGCTTAGAATGATAAACTCTGGGATTAATTTATTGTTGTCTATTAAAAATTCAGGCGACGTCTTGATAAATTTGCAATAAACGCCAAGATTCATTCATAAGAACTTATGATTTTTCTACATTATATACAACTTTACCACACTTTAACCACACAACCTTATCAAAGACAAGCTTATTGTTCTCATTCAAAACTTTTGCTAGGGAAAATACTACATTTTTGATCAGAACAATATTAAACCGTTTTTTACTAACGACAGTTTGGACAATTACACTATTTGGACCACCATGAAGATTATGAATCACTTATTTTTCTATTAGGTAATATTTTCGTCTGGTATGGAACTACCGTTTATAGACAAGTTGTTGGTATCCCTATGGGTATGAACGGTGCACACCGTGTTGCAGATTTGTTTTTATATTGCTATGAAAGAGATTTCATGTTCAGTCTTTCACCAGATACCCAGGCAGATGTTATGGAAGCCTTTAACGACACCTCTCGGCATCTGGATGGCATATTGGACATTGACAACCCTTTTTTCTACTATAGTTATTAATATATATCCTAAAGAACTTCAACTTAACAAAGCCAATATTTCTGTTCTGATATTGACGCTTCTTATCTCGATTTACATCTCTCTATTAAAAATGTTGAAATAATTAGCAAACTCTATGACAAGAGAGATCATTTTAATTTTGATATTGTTAATTATCCCCATTTCGATGTGGATGTTCCCCGAGCAACTTCTTATGGGGTCTATGTGTCTCAACTTCTTCGTTTTTCTAAAGCTTGTACTCGAGTTGAGGACTTCCATATTCTTTATCTTTGTAGAACTAAAAAGCTACTCCATCCGGGCTACCCTTACCATAATCTTTGTAAAATAATTGCAAAATTTTATTTACGTAACCCTGATCTTTTTCAAAAATATAAAAGTAATTTAAGAACTCTTCTGCCACAAGGACTATCACAACCTGACTTCTAAAGTGATATGATTTACAAACTTCGCAAGCTCCTTGGTCATGATCACTTTCATACTATCTTTGTTAAACTTGTTAAAAGGTTTATCATTACAATACAATACTTCGTTTGAAGGGGTATACATAGTTAATGCGCATATATGTATTCTACACGATATATTATTTTAGTCACTCGAGTCAGCAATCAAATATGCTCATTGGCGACAGAGACTAGAAAGAAATGTGTGTGAAACGTTTTTATGAAGTACGTATAATACAGCCGTTAACAAACACATCATATGTGTCCGTCAAAGTTTATTTCATAATGAACACAAAACATGACTTCGCTGTGAAAGGAGCAATATCAACTTTTATAACCTCAGTTATTTTGTGAATATGACTTGACCTTCCAATGGCTATGCACCATGGAGGAGTTTGGCCCTAACACGATTTCTTTCGGAACATGTGACCTTTATCCTTTAAGGAATCGCGGGCCCTATACATTTTCTGACGGACTTTATAGGTGGAAAATTTAACAGTAATGTCTCTTGGTTTGCCTGAAACCACTTTGCCTACACGATGCGACCGGACAATATCTTCGATAGTGAGAGTGATATTAATATCCTTGGCAATGTCAATAATGACAACATCTGTGCTTTCGTCCGGCGACTCCGCAATACCGGAAACTCGCAGGCAGTGGCGGCGAGTATACTGCTTCTCGTCATCGTCAGCTTGTTCCAAACGCTCTAGACGTTTCTCCAGTGAAGCATTTTCTGCTTCCATCTGCATAAGTCGCTTATTGAGTTCTTCAAACACGATGTCAAATTTAGTTTCACCAAATATGTTCATTTTCGATTCGATTGTTGAGTTCATTGGCGGTGCATTTGTAACTAAGTCTCCTTCATCTAGGGATATGTGATTAGCATCAGCCAGAGTGGTAGCAGTATCTGTTTCAGTGTGTGTCTCTTCATGGTGAACAGTCGGGGATGTGGTAGGCCAGACTGAAAAGATGACGAACCCGCTGTTATAACACATGGTTAGCGCACATTTAATGCGAATCTTAAGCTCATTCGTAATACGTATGTTTCGCGCATATGAATGAATCGCCTATGCATAAAACATGCGTTTAGCGCAAATGGAATGACCTGCTTGTAATCGCATGTAAGGGCATATCGATAGGTCATCTCGTGATATATACTGGCGGTCAATGAAAATGCACCATTCGATGTTATGGAGCTTAGATTTTACAGCTAATTAAAAGTAATTTATAATAATAAGTGTATATTTTGAAATTGAAGGATATTAATTAGCAAATGCAAACACTGATTGTCTCAGAATTCCTAAGCATGGTGCTAAGCATGGTGTTTAGTGTTCATTTAAAGTCGCATAAGTAAAAAGCAAAATATCGCTCAATTTCAAAATTTGCACTTACTTGAGCACTGCAATTTAACACCCATAAAATCTACTGTTGCGTTTTCATTGACCGCCAACATACCATTGCAATCAAATTAGTAAAAATTAATTCAGATGGTCATAGAACCGCCTCGACGTCAGACACACTTTAGCGCCAAAACGTCATAAAATATGTGACGTCGTAACGTCGCGTGTGTCGTGCTCGGCCGTTTCCAAAGGTCCATTATCATACTCTTTTTTTACACATAACGTTGCGTATAAAAGAGTTCGTGTTTACCTCTTTACAAAATAGCAGTTTAGGCCAACATTTTAACAAACCAACAACAATGTTTTGTATAACGTGCATTATTTTTATAAGCTGTCACAAATAAAAAGTTTATGACTCAGATCTGGGTTAATTTGTAATAAATAAAATAGTTTCAGTTAATAAACTTGAGTAGTGTTACAGGTTCAACTCAACCAATCAAAATCGTTCCAGGTTGTATTACACATGTGTAATACAATAGAATATTAAATGGATGTTCGACACTGCTAACAAGGGACGTTATGTGATAAATATAAATATCAATTAAAACAAACTTTACCTTGTGATGTATTCTTACTTTCAGCCAAAGTAGTAGGAGGGTCCATGTCTGTGAGTGGCTGGTACGAATGAATTGTCGTTGAAGCAGTAGGACAGACTGAAATATGACAAATCAGATATTGCAACATATGGTAAGGTTTTCTTATATATACTTTAAGCACGATCAATGCTGCCTTAAAGCCCGTTTACATTATCAAGCAGTTGGATGAAACTCTTCGTCAGAGTCAATTTTGACAAAGCTTTTGGATTTGTGTATAACTATCATTTTGAAGGAAAAAAATGAAGAACTTGGATGTAATAGAAACAGTTCCTATTTGAATTTTGATGGCATATGATGATAATCAAAAGCTTAGAAAACAATAACGCACTATTTAATTGTAAATACACTTTCATACAGCTATTGCGGGAATCTTAATACAGAAATGGAATATTCAAATAAAAAAATGAGATAAATACACAATTTTGGGTAAACGATGAGATGTTGGATTAGTTAATGCATTTGGTGCAGGAGAAAGAACGATACGGATATGATCCCCCCTATCCTATTCTTGCAGAAGTGTATTGTAGGCAATTTGCTGTTGCCTTCTTCGTAAGAAGTCCTGCATATAATTCTTTGCTTAAACAGAAACCTTCTTGATTTTAAAAAATATTTTATTCAAGAAATGTGATGAACAATGTGTCAAATAATACATGGACAGAATTTGAAAACAAGCTTTCTATGAAAATCTCTTTAACATAGCACATAACACAAAATAATTATATTAAGCTATAAACATGGCTATATAAGACCTTTCCTTTCGAAAAGAAAGTCTAAAACAATATATAAAACACTGAATATTATTTCTTCAAAGTTTTATTATTGATAGAACACGCGTTTGTCACAAGCAGGTGAGCAAAGTTGGGATGTACACTTTTGCAAATTCTTAACATTAAATACAGTACTGAAATGGCTCAAATGTTCACAAAGTATCATGATAATTCTTGCAATATTACGTGGAATTAAGTGTGCAGTATATAAATTATACAGCGGAAATTCCTGACTTGGATTTCCTTTTTCCTTTAGTATATATAGGATCTTAAACGAGTACCCATTTCATATAAGATTCAGGCGCTTAGCTTCCTATACGCAGATACGCAGTTGCGTCCGAAAACTTTGAAAATAAAAAGAAACATAATGCATTTCAAAGCAATTTTAATGTTTTGTTAGTATTGCGATTAATCATGCATATGACCAAAACTGGTCTAGCTACGTGCCTGAGATTTATGAAACGAGTTATGTTTTATTTTATTTTAACGAGCATTGTGACGAAAATTATTCATTGCGAATGTAAAAAGAATTATTATTATTTCAATTTTAACGAGCCTTGTGACGTGTTTAAGTTAAAATAATTCATTGCGAGTTTCATAAATCTTACATGGAATCGAGACGAGTTTAAGATCTTTTTATCACATAACATTAAAGTCAAATATGTAAAACATAATTCAGATGGACATAAAACCACAACGACGTCAGACAATCGTTCGCGTCAAAACGTCATAAAAGCACATCATTTGACGCCAAAACATTATGTGACGTCATAACGTCACGTCACACACAAGGTTGGGTATCAAAAAGTTCATGTTTTATATCTTTGAAAAAGGGTATGTTCTGTGGAAACGCCGGGAACGAATTATTCAGCTTTTTTGATAATTTTGATACTCCGCGACAGGGATTACATTTTTTAGTGTTGCCAAGTTAACAGAAGTGAACGCTTTTTATGCTTAAATTCGAAAAAGTCAGCGATTGTTATAAGCTTTAAAATCTTTTTTTTAATAAAGCAGAAAAATCCAGTTTGTTTACGTTTTTTGCGCGTGACGTTTTTTAGTAGATATCCTTCCGCTGCGGGTTGGCGTTCCCACAGGTTACGCCGACTTGTAAAATTATACAAACTGAAGTGTATAACGTTAATTATTGATTTTAATTTTTTGGTCAATAATAAGTTCATGACTTAGATCCGGATGAATTTATAATAAATAAAATAGTTTCAGTTAACAAAACTTGCGCAGAGTTACACATTTTATGTATGTCATGCTCAACCAATCAAAATCGTTCCAGTGCTAACATGGGACGTTATATGATAAAAATATATTCCATACTATTTCACGACTTCCAGAGGTATTATCCCCTTAAAGAAAATATGTTTATTATTAATTTTTGTATATGTAGGACTATAAAAACACTTGTGGTACATACCCCACAACAAGGTCCTATAAATGGGACATCCCGTCAGCCTAATAAAATGTCCCAAGGAAAAATCCACACTTAAACCGATTGTATTTTACAAAGAGTCTCAGATGTGTTTATAGACATGGAACATGCAATGGTGAAAATTACATTTACTGATATGTTAAAAAAAATATTCACCACAACTCGGCTCCCCTAAGTTCTAATCACAGCAAGAAATCCTGAGACAGTATGAAATACGTAATTAAACGAAGATGACAAGTTATTATCAATTATTTATGCCACGTATACATTAAAGAGACTCTACCTATATATACGAGATTATAATATCAATATTAAGTTCTCAATAATATTTCACGTGTATGTAAACATGGCTTTTTGATGGGTTATGTGTTTTCTGTAATTCAGTAGGTAATCTTGAATTATAAACTGTCCTGCCTTTATTCTATTTAATTTTCTCGGCGATTTATGTTTGTTACGAGTTGCTGGGACATGCGCTATGCGCTTCTGTAATACACTAGTGTATTTCGAGAAATAAGTCATGACTTAATTACACTCCCAGAAGCAATGTTATGTGATGAATCTAAATATTGCCGTCATGTTACTTGCGAGATAAAAGACACACATATGCCTTACCTGCATCCTCGTTGAACTTTACTCCGCCATTGTATCCATAAGCAATTGACGGACTATCAGAATATCCATAAACTATAGCACCAAACGGGATCTTCGCAATGTGTCGAAGTTTGTGTGAGCCTGGTAGGACGTCTATGTACACGACTGTTTGGTTCGCGTTTTTCTGGATATCGAAGCTATGAATAATCGGTTTATTGTCAAGCATAAGGCCGGTGAACTCATCTGAGGGTATCGTTATCGCAACTTTATTATAAGTATAGCCATCAGGCACATGTATTGTGTACTCATAGATAAATTGGTCAACAGCCGGAATCATGGTCAGGAATAGAGGTTTGTTATCGTTTCTAAAATACAGGACAACCCTTATTTTTGTGTCTGACCTTATTTCCATTCCATTCCATGGCTTTAATTCAAAATATACGCCACTGTATATATGCATTTGTATAGTACCGTACGTTATGTGTCCGTAGTAAACACGCGCACATATGATGACAAACCAAATGACGGAATTACAAAGTAGTTTGCTCCATGTACAGAAGGCAGAACTTGTTTAATCAGTAAGTTATCCGGTATGTATAAATAGCTTCTTGTCCTGCCTGGAGTAAGACCAGAAAATACTGCAATCGGTTTATTGCTAGTAACTGTAATCCCACTTAAGTCTTTAAAGCCTTCGAATTGGAAGGTTTCAAATCTATTAAGTGTAATATCTATGTCACTATCTAGAACGTATCCCCTGAGAAAAACGTTGGTCGAATTTTGAGACGATTGTATTAAAATCTGGTTGACGCTGTTGTAGACAATATTTGGTGAAACCGACGAAATCACATATTCTGTCGATAAGGCATCGATTGGAAAAACGACTGATCGTGCAATGACCGAGCCATATTGACTTTCGTGATAGGATAATACGACTGATATTTCCTGATCAAAGTTATAACAATGCTTCTTCCGGTTTGCGTCCCGTTAGCTACGGTATGCATGAATGATGAATTGAACGGTATTTCCTTTGAGCCTTCGATGATGTAGTCAACGCCTTCTGTGGTAGAACCAGTGTTGACGGAATGGGACACAGTAACCACAGCCTGTGATGACCCAACGGTTGCTAAAATAATTGAGGGAATGATAGTGGGTGTACTGTCATAAAACCCGGTGCTCTTCATGTGTGTAACGTTCATGAAGGCCAACATGAATTGCTTTCCTGTATTCGCTGAAACAACAGAAAAGCATTGAACATGTAAACATGAGAGAGTATGACAAATTTAAAGAAAAAATATAGATGCAATCTTAAAAATATTGAATTAAAATAAAGTTTAATAGTTGTTTGTCAACACATTATAGAGACCATACAGATCAGGACAATTTGTTTCTGAGTCACTTGTCCAACGTAGTATTTGAAGGATCAAATTGATAAATTGTAGAAGAATTGTCTTAATTTCTACTCGATATGCATCAATTAGCACTTGTCATGGCGAGGGGACGAGTGGAGTTTTCATGCCCTGTCGTCAGTATTTGCGGTGGTGCCTTTATGGTAAGAGCGTACGACTACGGGAGGTCGTGGGTTCAAGTAATGGTCGGGTCACACCAAATGCTTTATACAAATGGTAGTTTCTTGCTTGACGTTCAGCATATACAGGATAGTGCTTGGTCGACCCGGTATCAGAGCAATGCGACTGGCTGAGGTATCATGTCGTGGTTTTACAGTGTGGTACATACATGTTTGCCTGTTTATATGTTTGTGTGGGCGAGCACCCACTGTTTATATGTGTGTGTCAGAGACACCCACCGTTTTTATGTTCATGTCGGCGAGCTCCCACTCTTTTATATTAAAGCATTAAAGCATTATTATTTAATACACTCTACACTGGATTAATCACAAAAGCATCAACATTTATTTTAATATCTATTAACTATGACATCAGTATTTTACTGTTCATGTACTCGTATTTTAATTTTGACATTTCAGAGTTGTAAAACTATGTAAAACACTTACATTTCGTACATATTTCGCCTCCTGCGGATATAACCACTATGGACAGAGTTACCTAAAATATTAAGTATAATATTTCAAACATTCAGAAAAGAAAGTGCTTCATTTAGCTTATAAATCTCGCAGTATGTTATACTGTAGGTCAGCTCATAAGGGATTATATATATATGCTAACAAGAAATAAACTTAGTCCAGCAAGATTACTTTCCAAAATCGTGCAAATTATTCACTCATCACAATGTAGACCACTCGTAGGCATATACACAAGTGTATTTCTCTGTTCTCCAAATTCATTGATAATCAAGAAAATTATATTACTAAAGACCCATGAAGAACGCTTGAAAGAATATGCGAGATAAGTGATTTTCCTTATTCGACAATATCACGAACAATCAACCTCTGAAACGAAAAAAACCTTAGAGGTATATGCATACTCATTTAAAACCTTAAAGGTATATGCATACTCATTTCTCCTTATTTCTATAATATAACCAACGATCATGAACTCAAGATTACAAACATGTACCACGGAGAAGGATGCTCCACTCCCTGAAATGAAGAAGTATTGAAGACATATAATGACAAAAGTGACTTTCACAATTCCGATCTCTCATTTAAATGTCTCGGTCGTCCAGACGTGTGCAAGTCACGTTACTTAGGAGTTCGCTTAGACGAGTGGGGCATGAGGCTAGGTGATCGAGACAACTCATATGCTTAACACCCTCTTACACTTGAAGAAAACACTAATACTAGCTCACCTTTGAACATTATATTGTTTCAAATACTCAGCAAACTTGCTATAATAGGTGCATAGTAAGTATAAAGGAACATTATTACTTGTTGCATCTAGCTGAGTGTGAGCATGTTATTATTTACATATATAGCAATCCATCTAAAATGATCGAAGCTTCTAAATTATTAATTTATGCAAGTACTTTGATTAAAATAGTAAGTAGAACATAGTGGCACTTGCTTTTTTATTTTTTAGCAAATGACTAAGAAAGTTAAATTTGATCCCTGAACTCTACGATTATGTAAATGCAAGGACAGTAGGTACAACACTGAACTCTACGATTATGTAAATGCATGGACAGTAGGTACAAAAGTCGAACTCTACGATTATGTAAATGCGTGGACAGTAGGTACAAAAGTCAAACTCTACGATTATGTAAATGCATGGACAGTAGGTACAACACTGAACTCTACGATTATGTAAATGCATGGACAGTAGGTACAAAAGTCGAACTCTACGATTATGTAAATGCATTGACAGTAGGTACACTACGATTATGTAAATGCATGGACAGTAGGTACAACAGTCGAACAGGTAACGAATCAATCAAAGAACAAGTCCACCAACAACACTCATTCAAAACAACCAACAATTACAATGACAAACCGGAAGCAAAATATGCGACACCACAAGCATATAAGCTGGCCCCAATGGATACTATACTTAAACAAGAATGAACATAGTATCACATTCCTTAACAGCATCCGCCTGGCTTACGTTCTACCCAGGTGTTCGCCCGTGCCCAAAAATTGAATGAAGGGGCACTTGAGGTTTTCCTCCACCAATGAAAGCTCGAAAGTCGCCAAATGACCTTAGCTGTGTTGGTGCGACTATCAAATCCAATTCAGTTCAGTTCAGTTCCTTAACAGCAATAACATAAGAGTTGACCTCGGTGAACATGTAATTGAGAAACCCGTTGTGTTACGCATGCCCTCTCCAGTACAATTCAAATGGAAAACACCAAACTCGTACTGTTTTTGCTATTGTCCTGGTCTGAGATGTTAAACAACATGATAATCATAACATTTAAATAGATAAGTAACATATATATTACCATGAAAAACATATTCCAGTACATTGTGATCATAACTCCCGGTGTATAACAGCCGTACGCTAACGATATATTAAGCGTACTGACGCGTTTTATCAAACCAGAGCATTTATTTTAGACTTAAGTATATTCATCTCAATATTAATATAGCAACATGTAATGTACACTTAAGGATGTTGGCTGGGCAAGTTTTGAAATCTTCAAGTCTTTACATTTATTTTTTTAAATCATAGTTTTATTTGACAACATCATCGTTTCATTTTTTGCATTCTAGTAGATATGGATATAATGTAGGATTTAAGATGGTAACATTTCAAATTTAAAGCAATTTTTTTTTTCATATTTGTTCTGTTATTTGTGATCATTTTCTGTTGTCAACAACATAGGGGGTATGGGTAGCTCTGAGTAGAATTTATCATTTCGCTATGGAATCAATTAGATTTTTGTTTTTCAGTAGTGAAATACATATATAAAAGTAGATACTGAGCTAATTTTATTTTCGATCTCCATGTCAGTATTGTGTTTACTGTATTTTACATTGAAAATATGAAAATAACTCAAAAATGGGTGTAATTCAAAAAAGAAATAATAAAAAATCATTAGAAGCCTGGTGACCTATATATTTTTTTACTTGTTTTGAAAAAAATGTCATAGGACCTTGTCATATACAAGTTTTAAAAAAGTTGAGCATTAGAAAATACTTTTTTATCTTGAATTAATTTTTCGGTAAAAATAAAAATGGGTGGGGTACGGTCCATATATGTTTGCTTTTTAAAGTAAAAAGACGAATGAGGATTACATTTGTTTTTGTATGATTTGAAAGATATGTATATATGCAATCAAAAATTAATTGTTGTTTTTCAATGAACGTAATGTTATGAAAACAATTGTGAAAATGTTCAATGACTATATTTTTTCTCTTTTTAGTGAAATTTAGAAATGTGTGCCTTGTTCAATGACGTCTATTGGAAAAAAAAAAGTGTGGTGACCTAGCCTTTTTCGATAATTTTGAATCTAAATGATACCAAAGAAGCTTTAAATATGAATTTAAAAAAAATCACAGCACTACGTCCTTTCCCAGTCAACCTCCTTAACTGATCTTAATGTTGCCATGCCGTGAATATTTATTTACCCTTGTTTAATATTAAACAATATGAAACTGTCATTGATTAGTATTACATAGTGTTCTAGTATCAGTTAGTCAATAAGGAGGGAAAACAGAATTGACTAGTTGGTTTGGTGTAGCAACACATCTGTTACACATGCACTTCAATATAGAGTGGAGATGCATTATTGTTGACATACACAAAGCGTTTCAATCTGTTTCATCTGTTCGTTTGTCAGGTTGTTGTTTGAAATGGTACATTAGTACCTTTTTTTGGATCACTTAGGTTCATTTAAGGATTCAATTCGATATTATTTCGTCTTTCAATGGTGTATGAAAAACATTTGGTAAGTTTAAAGTATGTGAAGCTCGAATAATAAAGTAAATAATTTGAATGTATTCAAAATAATATTTTATAGCTGTAATACGTGCTGTTGGAACAGCGACGGTTGGAACAGCGACGTTGCCAACAAAGGACGTTATATTTTGTTTATAGCAACTGACGAAAATTATCTCGAAATCGTTAAAGAAACTAACCCGCCAAATAAAGGCAAACTTACAATACAAAATCATTTATCAAAACTCTGTCCAGCTGTTCAACTAATGTATATGTGCCGATTAAAAGTATAGGTTATTTCACGCATTGTTAAAATACCCGCGATTAAATATATGCTTAAAATGAAATATGAGTTGGTAACTCTTAATTCGACGCTCCAGTTCTGGGTTTTGCCTGGCTGGCCGTTTATATTGCGTCGATATAGTTTGAATTCTCAAAATATGTAAGTTATATGTAACATTTAACTGAGAAAATATTTGCAAAGATTTGTTTGGCGGGTAAATGTGCTCCCCCCATACTACCCTCCCCCCCCCCCCCCGCCCCCCCCCCCCCCCACGCCGTAGTAGAGAAACAGGTGGAAAGGGGGTAGTAGAGAGGTAGAGGGGGGTAGTAGAGGGGGTAGGGTGTGGGCGGTGTGGGGTACGCGCCGTCTGCCTGTGGTTTATTGCAGATTTTATCAAGAACGTCTCCTGAAGTATTAACAGACCATAACAAATTAATCCCAGAGTTTTCATAAGTTTTATCACAATATTGTTTAACGTGATCATTAACGGCAGTAAGACAAGAAGTTTGGAGATGTTTGTGGTGGTGCAGGCACTAGAATTCGAAATAAAGCGGGCCTTATACGGATTTTTATGTAATTTAGGAATCCGGTATATAGTTGGCAGTTTGTT
The DNA here is from genome assembly GCA_037043455.1 of Cyrtodaria siliqua. Taxonomy (NCBI): domain Eukaryota; kingdom Metazoa; phylum Mollusca; class Bivalvia; order Adapedonta; family Hiatellidae; genus Cyrtodaria; species Cyrtodaria siliqua. The sequence continues at coordinate 147,230 of JAWPHD010000146.1, forward strand.
TTGATTTTCGTCTACCCTAGCCTTGAAAGTAGTACACCGAGTGATATGTGTGGTCACAACATCATCCTCAGTAGATTGAACTGAAGTATACGAATTAGTGCTACCGAGTTGCAGAGAAAAAGCATTGACGTAATGTAGGCGTCACATAATTACATTATTAGCTGCTTTATCAGCAGGGACTAAAACAAATTTATTATGAAATTCTTGAATTCCCGATTTTACATTTCAAATGGAAAACAACTAGCCTCGGAGGAAGTAAAAAGTGGTTAGCATTATAAAAGTTAATACGTGTATCTATAATTTTTAAAAATTGACTTTTTCCAAGTAGAAAGAGGGTTTGGTTCCGCATGTTCTCTGCGACACCATTGTATACTAAACTCCTCAATGGATTGGGCGATCTGAGCACGACAGGCATTAAAATCGATAGTTGAAGGTAATCTATACTTAGGACCTTTCGAAAACAGATGCCGAATACGTTAATCACCAATATCAAAATCACCAGTGATGACATGGCCTGCTGGAGCATAGCAAACTTTAGATTTGTAACATTCACATTCCTTAGGAGTGTTATTTACTATATTAAGGTCAGAAACTTTCTAATAGTTTTTTTTATACTTAATATAACAAAGTACAGGACTTTCTGATTTTCTGAAATATTTAGGGATATAATCAACTACATGATTATCTCAAAAAATACTAGGCATGTCAATGAAATCAATACCTTTATTAAGATATAGTATTTTCAGGAAATGCCTGACGTGATCAGACTCCTTGTCAATATCGGGTTGGAGAACATGATGCGTGTAGCTTTGAATTATGGAAGCAGTGTTATACATATACGCTTGGAGTGGGGACCTAAAAACGACTTGAGTACAGTTAGAACGTGTACCCGTCTTGTACATGCATGTTATTTAATTGGAAACAATTATGACTCCATAAATCGTTTATTGTCATTTAAAATAAAGATGGAAAGCGTGTTTCTCTAGTTCCATCTGTATGTATTAGCTGTACATGTATGACTCATATACACACACATATATATATATATATCATTATTACTTTTTGCTAGGGCCAGTTTTTGCTAGGGCCAGAAAACGGGTCCCTAATGTAGTATGAACACACGTGATAGATCTGAAAAGAATCAGCCGGGTCAACCCATTACACACATTAATTTGTCATGCCCTTATCATAATCATTATTCCATGTTGCACTCAGAGGCCAGACTATTTATCCAAATTGCCTCCTTATATGTATCATTATTGTTCTTATACTTTGCATAACAGTATCATTATATACTTTGCACTAGTGGCCGGTAACGGATCTCTAGTGCTGTGTTAAAATGAGCTTGGTCTAAATTCGGATCGCCGGGTCGATTCATTAAACCAATTGTCTGATCCTTCTTTTTTCTTTTTTTTTTTCCTTCTTTTTTTTAGTTAAGTATATACACTACTAATACTAATACTAATACTAATATCACAACCAGCAATGGTAACTTATCGAATGTATGATTTGTACGCATTTTGGATCGCCAAGGGCCTCAATATGTAATAGTGTCAATTGAATCGCCTTGTTTAAACGTAGAAGTGGTCCCGCCAATTCTGAATGAGTGGGAGCTTTGGTTGCTAAAACCTGAAAATCAGAGAGACTTCTTTAAAACAGCATTACATTGAAATGGATTTAAGTGGACGTCCATCAAAGTGACAAAACAGAGTCCCAAGAGTTTGTGTTCTATGTTTCATAAACAATTTCAAATGGTCGTAACAAAATCGTTTTTTCTCGGATATTGGAATGTCTAATGACAAAATGTCAATTTGCAGTGTTTCTCTTTGCTTTAAAATGTATTTTGTCAATATGCCATATATGGTGAAAAAGCGCAATGACGTCATCGTTCCAAGATGGCGGCCTCCATTTTTGTTCTTTGCACATTTTCAATAGGTCATATCTCCTTTGTTTTTCTTGGCATTTTGATAATTCTTTAAGCTTTTTTCAAGAGCCCTTTTATATAAATCGTGCTTGAAAATAGTGCATCAACCCCTTTAACATAAAAAGCAGAAGTTTATATTCATAAATCTGTCATTTAGAACATTTAAGCAGGAATTCAATGTACACGGTTATAAGCATAAACATAATCCAAATGTCTGAAATCCACTATATGTTCAGGTACCACTATTGGTCTGGAGCTTCTGATTGGTTGAAAAAGTATAGGAACTATTAAAGCATATAGTTATATTGTAAGGTAGATTCTGATTGGATGAAATTACTCATCTCAAAACAAATACCCATAAAACATCAAACTATTATGTTTCCATCAAAAAACATGTTCATTCAGGATACATTGACTGGGATTATCATTTTCATTGATAAAATTGTACTGAGAAAATATTTGCAAAAATATGTACTGGGGGTAAATTTGCAAAAAGGACAATTTATTTACTGGAATTCTTGGGGTGCCCACCTTCAGTGAACTATAAGAGGCTAAACGCATCACATTACACTCCCAATTTGCCTTTCCCCCTTTCCCTCACCCCCACCCCCTTTAGTTTGCGATTTAGTAATAGGCGTTGAAAGCCTATTGAGGCTAAAACGTAGGCCGATGGAAAATGAAATAGTGGTATATGATCATATGTGACATACAATGTGTCACGAAAACACACTTCAGTTAGAATATACTTTGCTGAAGTCCGTGTACTATGTCTCATGGAAGCACATGCACTAAAGTATAACTCCTTGACAGAGATATTACGATCTATGCATTAGGCATTAAGAAAGGGGGAATTAAGGGAAATGTGATTCTCAAAGAAACCTTATAAACTTTATTGGAATATTATCGTCAATGTATCAGTCGGTAACTTGTGGTGATTTTGGAACACTTCTTCTGAATGTTAGACCCTGTGTGAAGAATACAAACCCGTGTATTTAACGGGATTGCTCTGGCATGTTTCATAACAGACGTCTTACCTGTCTTTATCAATACATTCAATGGTAGCTCCATGAGAGGGTATTACGATCTATGAAGAATGCATAGGGACAATAAAGACAGATGGGATTATTCTGCAATATTTTGTTCATTCTTAGACTCATTGGGAAGGATCCTGATATGGGGCATACGTAGGATATATGGGTTAGTGTGTCAAACAAAATATATATTACGGGATTAGTCAGAGGTTTGTAAACCCTTACCGCTAAATATATATAATGGACTGTTCTTTCTTTGAATTAACACCATTTCGTTGATGTAACAAAGGGTTGTTTTAGGGGAAATGACTGATCAGCAGCCGGACATGGTAGGCCGATCTGGGTTTATAATGAACGCAGAGGCTATTATAGTCGTGCTTAACGGGTTAAGGGTTAAATATAAATTTGGATGGAAAACCAAAAATATAAAATATATATTTCATATATGCGACCGATATTAGAATACACTGCTATTGCGTAGGATGGCTGCACGGTTTATGAAAAAAATTCTTTAGAAATAGAATACAGTACGAAGCTGCCAGAGTTGTTACAGGATTAACGCGATCCATTTCTATAAATAAGTTAATCGCTGAAATCAGTTGGCTCTCATTAGCAGACAGACGTATTTCTCACAAATGTTTTACCGTTTTAAAGCATAAAACCACATGCTACCAATTCAATAGTTCAATTATTTTTGCCCCTCGTTAGAGAAGTAAATGATTTTAACTTGAGAAACGCAGATGACTGTGTCAAACCAATAAGGAGAACCGAGTTATTCTCCAGGTCTTTTATACCATCATCGTTATGTCTTTGCAAAAATCTACCTATTCGTGTTAAGGAATCACTGTCACTATACACATTTAATGCTCTCTAATTGAACACATTCGAATGTCCAACTTTTCCTCTCTCTCTAAATGTATTAGTTGCCATTGTAATTATTGTAATTTATTTCACTCAGCCATACGCATTTGGAATTTCAAGATGTTAACTGGGAAGGGTTTAAACTAATGTTGGTAGAACTTGTTACCCGACCCATTTGTCATAATAATATTTCTATTGTATATATGTGGATAATATTCTGTATGTAACACATTATTGGCAATAAAATATGTTTAAATCAAAAAATCCAACTTTTCCAATATACTACTTATCTGGCTCAAAGTCTCCTTCCATCATTCATGCTCGTTTAAGAAATGCGTGTAGCGATCTAAATAGTGACTTGTATTTAATCTAAATAGTAACTTGTATCTAATCTACTGAGTGACTTCTAAATAGTGACTTGTATTTAATCTACAGAGTGGCTTGTGTTTAATCTACTGAGTGACTTCTAAATAGTGACTTATATTTTATCTACTGAGTGACTTCTAAATAGTAACTTGTATTTAATCTACTGAGTGACTTCTAAATAGTGACTTGTATTTAATCTACTGAGTGACTTCTAAATAGTGACTTGTATCTAACTTCTAAATAGTGACTTGTATTTAATCTAAATGGTGACTTGTATTTAAACTAAATAGTGACTTGTATTTAATCTAAATAGTGACTTGTATTTAATCGTTTGCGCTTATCACCAAATTGTGACTGTGGATATGAAAGAGAGGACGTCGAACACTAAATATATTTAAATGTTATCGATTTAGTGAGCAAAGGCGTATGCTCTTTGTTGTTTTTAAACGCGACCGTTTCATCCTTTAAGTGTTGATAAGCGGTGTGCCTTCCTTTCCTTTACATACACCTGATGTGTTTGTGTGCTTATACGGATGGCGGGAGGTATACAGTACTGGTTCTACCCAGAAAAAAATGGGTTGATCTGCGTCTTCCACAAATAAAAGTCATAAATCGCCGAACATGTGCTGAAAATGATGTAAAACACCATCAAACAAACAATTTATTTGATTGAAATTATAACATATATGTTATATGTTATAATCTTTATTTTACAAGTCCTTTTTTTCTGTAGGATAATTCAATGAACGACAAAGTCGAATTCTTCTGATGTTTGTTGTTTTAATATTTCTTTTTTTTATCTTCATATCACATATTGTCAAACAGTAAGTTAGTTATCGGAAAACCAATATATCATGTTATCAATGTCTAAATGTTGGAAATATCAAACATTAAAAGTTCTAATATGAATATTAACAAATCATGAAATGGATAGTCCAGTTTTCATTAACACACGGATAACCGCTGTAATTCAAATCCAAACCTTAACTAACTTCACCCCCATCCTACCCCACAAAAATCCCTTGTATAAAATCTGCATTCCATAACCCGGACAATATAAATGTCTAAGTACTATTTGATGCAATAAACGTCAATTTATCTATACTTAAACTAATACCCCTTAGGTATGAATTGCTATCTTGGTCAACTTCCTTTGTGACCTAATCTTTCATTTAAATCTAATTATTTAACATATATAGACGGCGTCATATCAAACATACTTAATACAAATAAAAGCCGATTTCAAATGTTATCTGTGAAACTATTCACACCTGCATTTAAAACTGTCCAAATTTTCGCAAACATTATACAAAAACATCCATTTTACCGGAGCTATCCATAAACATACAATTACAAAAAAATACACTGTAACATATACATTATATGCCTAGCCATGTTTACTTTGTGTATTGTTCTGTATAAGGGAGGATCGTAACTAATGCTGTAAGAACTTGAGGTCCGACCCGATTGTTTATTTTGGCAATAAAAGATGTTTAAATCATTAGTACGAGACGCTTGCTTAGAGTCCTCCCGTCCCTGATAAAGGTCGGGTTGGGCTGGATGCAGGTATCTCATTTCACTGAGACGTTGTGAGTGAGTCGGCGCTCTCTTCGCCCATGTTGGGGCAAACTCGACTCGGGAGAGAAAACTTGGTAGTGAGGTAGAGGAGGGTGTAGGTCGTATTGGTGGCCTTTTTATAACAATGGATTATCACTCGTGCAGACTAAATAATGTTGGATATATGTATATATATATTGCTCATGTATAGTCCCTTCCGGCCTTATCGCGGGTTAGCCCTTACCGCGGTTATTTTGTTTATGTCAGCACCGGCCAATACAGTGCCACCTATCGCCGGTTCCAGTCGAGTAATTTTGCTATGAGACATCATGCACAAGGCAATATTACCCCAACCCTTGTGTTGAACAACCCCTCCTAATATGTTATATAAAGATTGCATGCTTGTTTTCTATCTGTTAAAAGATTGTCTGCTAATATATTGTTATGAATGAAATTCCTTTGTACATGTGACAAACTGTCAAAGATCGCCCCCAAAAATAAGAGGGTGTGGTAATATTGTCTTGTGTGTGGATTTCAGGTTACATTGCACCATTGATTTTCCTTCTTTGTTTTATATAGGACGAATGTATATCAAGAGATAAAAAAATGCGCATTTTTCACCGTAGAAAATTTTAAAACGCATATCAATTAAACGATCGAGCGTGCGCCAATGTAAAATGCAATAAAAACAGGGGGTCATGTATCATGTAAGAACAAGCCAATCTGTTGAATGACGTCACGTTCTATTTTGACACGTCACAGATAGATTTACCACTTTCGCTTTATTGTCATGTCAATTATAATTAAATATCTCAAACAAACACTAATCAATGTTCACAATACATCATTTGGATGAATTATAGGTAATAATAACAAAAGCAATCAAAAGTATGCATTTTGTATCACTAGTAAGGTAGGGATCCCATCTATCTTTATTATGCACCATTTGACTGTACACCACAGAAGCACAAACGCAATGGTGCAATGTAACCTTCACGTGAATTTGATAACGATAGCGTTTACTTACCGGAAGTCTCGATATATTTAATGATTTTGTTACTCAGGGATTAAGTGATATCTCGTAGAAAAATTACTCGACTGGAACGGACGATAGCTGGTAATGGTATTTATGAAGGAAAACACATTATAACATGTCTTAAATATAATCAAAATATGTTAAAAATGAATTACCTTTAATAATGTTTTAAACAATTTGAAAATAAATCTTACGTTGTGATTAAAATATACTAACAGACAATATTTAGTGACATTTTATCAGTATTCCTTACATACTGAACTCCCTCCAGGGCCTCGTTTATATAACGCGGTAAGGCAGTTATGTCCCCTGAATGAACTCGTCAACATTAGCTGCGGATAGAGTTCTACGGATTGTGTTGAAAAGAAATAAACTATAATTTCGACGTGTTATAATGTAGAAAAGGGGTCAGAGTGTGTCATATTACTATAAAAAATAAGAGGTAAGTGACTTTTATAAAAAAAAATATTTTAGATGGAAGTCTTAGACCCTATCATTTTGCAACGTACTGCATGCTTGGTGGTGGACCCTTTTACAGTTCGCCACTATGCTTTCCTCTTTAATTGTACGATGACCGGACAGGCTTTGGACCCTATGATGACGCCTACCTAAAGCCCATTGGCGTTTGATGTTTGTCCATGATCTTTCTTGTCGTGCCCTTAATGGTGTATTCTCTTACTGCTCTGGCTTCTGCCAAGTCATTGAGTACCTTCATTGTGGCTTTCTAGGCTATTGTTTTTTTGTATTATATTTACACGAGCATATTTGTGTTTTACTTATATTGCCTATTGATGCTGCCTTGTTGGTTAGAGATTAGATCATGGCGGGGATTTCTTTATTTACACTGTCCTGTTTTAATGGGATGACAGTGGGGTAAGTGTGAGGTTTGGTGCACCCTAGAACCGGTTTAAACCCCCAGTGGCCTACTTTGCCACTGACCTTTCCAAGGCGGTAGCCCTATTGTCAACCCTTTTGTGTTTGTGATGTCGTATGCATTTTTTATTAATTTTGCCTTTTCGTTTGTCTGTTTGCGTGTTTGTTTTTGTGTTTTGTGGTTGACTGTCGTCCTTGAATGCTGCTTTCCCTGTCCGATATTTTTATCCTTCTTTAGTACCGCGGTAATACCAGATACATTCCTATAACAGATACCTTCCTATAGGTAAAACTCTCAGAACATGCACACTTGTTTATCTTTCCTTTTTAATTTAATGTGTTTTATTTCACCAGATGTTTACATTTGCAAATCATATAACATTAAAGTTGAACAGTGAAAAGCGCATATCATGTATACATGAAGCAATATCGCGCCGCGATACCTGCAATATCGCGCCGCGATTGACACGGCTTCTTTCATAAGTACATTTCATATTTATGAAACAATTATGAATTATTTTAAATTAAAAGGAGCCGTCTGGCGAGTTAAAATTATAAGAAGCGGACGTTGAGATCTCAACTGCAATTTTCATGCTCTTTAAATGCATACAAGGATGAAAACTCATTTATTAGGAATGTAAAATTGCCATATACGTATGTCTGGGAATAATGAATCTGTAACTGTTAAATGGCCTAATATGTATCTTTTTACAGAGCGCATGATTGTATAAAAAATATATCGGTGCGTCAATACCGCTACACCAGTACCGGTATATTGTGGTGTAGTACCGGTATATTGTGGTGTAATACCGGTATATTGTGGTGTAATACCGGTATAGTGTGGTGTGGTACCGGTATAGTGTGGTGTAGTACCGGTATATTGTGGTGTAGTACCGGTATAGTGTGGTGTAGTACCGGTATATTGTGGTGTAGTACCGGTATATTGTGGTGTAATACCGGTATAGTGTGGTGTGGTACCGGTATATTGTCGATGCACCTGTGGTGGATTTTTGCTACCGGTTCCATGGTTTAATTTATCGGTGCTCGATAACATTGACAAAAGATCCTTACTTAAACTGAAAACGATGTCTGGTAAATGCAATAAAACACTGGAAATCGCATGTAAAAATAAATAAAACAAATCGGGTTGTGGGTATGCCATCGGACCCCATACAAAGGGATCTGCCTCGGGTAAATTTCAGGGCTGGCTACGGGTCTGTATTTTGAAACTGTTAATAACATTTATTCCTCCGATTGTTTTACCCGTACATTTGTGAAAATGTGAATAATTTAACATGACTGCAATTATAAAAAAAAACAATTGACTTGGTATTTGACCTGACACTTAATATATCCTGTACATGACCATAGCCATCTACCACATCTTCCCTTTTACGCGTAAACAGGAAGTCAGTACTATGTGAAATAATACCAGAAGAGGCCACAAGAGGATTTTAAGTGGTGGTATGTATGTCAAAGTTAAGATAGTTATTGCGACCCTATGTTCGTAACTATACTTCTCAAAATAATTTAAGGACCACAAAATAGGACAGTTATGATTATTTAATATTTAAAATTATGGATTTCATATTCATATAAAAAAGTTAATACATGCCGTGTGCAAAGTAACAGTTGTAAAATATTAAAACTAAACTTAAATATTGCAAAAAGGCAGTACGTTATTTAATTACATCACATTGAAAATCACTAAATAACCTAAAATCTAAACATGATCCTAAAATTATTTTGAGCGGTATATATATAAGCTGGTTATAAAATGATTGAATACAAGCATAGCTATATGGTTAACTATTAATTGACTTCGGAATAAATAGTTTGGACATAACCAAGCAGGTTTGCAAAGACAAATTATTTTAAATTTAAAAATCATGCAGCGTACACATAGTATATATGCTTAAAACTTTAAAATGTTTGATTATAATATCTAATTATGTTTAATTAATTTTCGCTGTTAAATAGAGAATATTATATCAGTGCCTTTTACTATCAAGTTTATTAGGCGAGGCTTAGAAAACGAATAACGGCGAGGCTCTACCGAGCCATTCTTCGTTTTCGTGCCGAGCCTAATAAACTTGATAGTAAAAGGCGCCGAGCCATTCTTCGTTTTCGTGCCGAGCCTAATAAACTTGATAGTAAAAGACACTGACATAATATTCTATTTATCATGTAGATTATCCACATTACTATTATTACCTATTTCTCAGAATGTTACGCTTATCGAGGACGCCGCCATGTTGTTGCTTTTTGTTTGTTTTATGACGTCAGGCAACGTTACGTGCATTCCGCATTGATTTGCTCTATTGGTCAACATGCCTAATAAAGCAAAATTGATTAAGTCACCCCTTTATTAGGCAGAAAAGTGCATATCTGCATAATAAAAGTATTTATTTATTACATTCTCATGAGTTTTAAATAAGCGAAAACTGGATTTTTATGTGACGCTCTTCTGCTATTTATTCACTATTTATGGATATCTCATATCGATTTATGGATATCCATAATTTATTTATAGATATCAATAAATCAAATTATGGATATCCATAAATGACATATAAGATATTCATAAATGTCGTGAATTAATGATATCCATAATTAAGTTTATTTTATATCGCGGATATTTATCATAAAGGATCAGCCATTAGTTCCACCACAGACATATTTTTGTGACTAGGTCTGTGGTACCACAGAGGAATAAACTGATTCATGTATCTATTATGTCCCATGATTGAATGCAGGGGCGGATCCATGATTTCAGCTTAGGGTGGTGGCTGGAGGTTTCAAATAAAAGAATTTAACAATGTGTTAATTAAACCACTCATTAGCCATTATGAATCGATCGAGCGAAGCGAGCGGAAAAAAATATTATACCGAGGGCGTGCATCGAAATTGTTTGATATTTTATCTACAGTAACATGGACATACATGTAAGATCCGGAATTTTTAGGGGGTGCACACCACCCCTGGATCCGCTAGTGGAATGGAAGCCTAGTCTGAATGATTATTTCTTGCATACCGGATAAGGTTATCCGCTTTTTACATGGGTGATGGAACACCACTTGATCTTATCAATGGTGAAGATCAAGTGGTGAAGATAAAAATGGCGCGCTGATATCAACAGTGACAGTTGCATGACGTCATTGTGTAAATAAACATGCAAAACGTTAGTAGTTGGCGACGACTCTGTGCGCAGAATGTAAATGATATGCAAGAAAAACCAGCAATCATTGGTATCTGCTTCAGATCGGGTAATTCCAATCCTCGGTATAACTGTTTTAATCAGAACCTCCAATCGGAACTGCCTCGTTGGATTCCGTCGTACGGAAATTGTCGAAGAGTTCCGTTCGAGCCTACCTCGTGTTGGAATTCGCGATCTTCACCGGATACCCGTGAATGATTCTTTTAACCACTAATCATTAGGTTCGAAAAGTTCATAAAACCGTCATCTCTACCACTAGTATATAAATATCACATCCTCTTGAGGGTGCTAGTGGATATTATCAACCCGAGAATGAAATGTCGACCGAGGCAACCGAGGCACCCTCAAGAGGGTGTGACATTTATTTTTTTATACTGAACAAATACTCCTAATATACTAATATACTCGATAATGAAGAAATATATATTGTTGTTGTTGAAAAAATCTATTTTTATAACTGAGCTTTTTAAAAAGCTAGCTTGATGATATTTTGCGCTATCACCCGAAATATCAACCCGGCAGGGTATGGGTTTTTACATAGAGTGTTTACAATGAGGTATAATAATACACTAAATATGCTCATCCTTTTCAGGCTGCAGCCAACTCACAACTATGAAAGCTTATCATATCAGTATCGTGTTGCTGTTTGTATTAGTTTTGATTAATGACGTCAGAGAAGTGACGTGTAGAAGAAGACCATGCGTCACGAATAGAGGAGTTTGTCGGGATACAGGCCCATTCAGAAACGGAAAGGGCCGATGTGCTAATAGTGGATCGAGAAAACGGTGTGCCATGGTTGGAAGGTATTGCAGGTGCGCAGGAAGGCCTTTTATGCGTCCAGAACAATAGCAGGGCCGTTAGGCGTCCGGATCAACAGTAGGGATGAACTTTGTGTTTATGCGTCCGGATTTTAATAGTTACTGCAGGGATATACTTTGTTTTTGTGCGTCCGGATTAACGGTAGGGATGACATTTGTATTGTATGCGTCCGGATTAAAAGTAGGGATGAACTTTGTGTTTATGCTTCCGGATTAACAGTAGGGGTGAATGTAAGTCTTTAACGGGTCAGGATAAATAGTGGATAAAACATGTGATAGAGATGCAAGTGACGTATAAAGCATATGTTGACTTCTTAATTAAATACTGTGTAGATGCAGATTAATAGCTGAGTGAATATACATAAAAACAATGAAAATATGAAAGAATCAAGTTGATATATGAATAACAATACAAACAGAAAATGCAAGATGTTTATAAATAACACCTTGGTATATATTACGTCAAAGAGAGCGACTCGGAAAAATGTTACTTTACATGATAAACTATGCTCGTATAGTGAGACAGGGCAATCTCGAATTGTTTTTAAATCTCGCAAAACGCGTGCGTGCGTGCCTGCGTGCGTGCGTGACTTGCATATTTTAAAAAAGTTATTAATGTTTTTTTGAATACTTGGGGTTAATTTGTTTTCATATTACGCAGTATAGGTTATTCCACGATTAATATATTTAAACACATTGCTGAAAAGTGAACACTCTGAAACATGTTTTTCATTTAATTATATATAAACCGTTTTAAAGTTAAAATAATATTAGATTAATAAATAGAGGTGCTGGTTTGAATTTCTACATTATATACTTCCAGGTTACCTTGTGTCCCTTTAAATGTTTTTACCAGTTGAATCGTACCCAGTATTATGATAAATGATCATAAATACGCAAATCACAAAATCTACATCTATTATTGTCTAAAACTGTCGTCACTAAAATACGATTTACCTGAATTAAACGTGTTGTTGTATATATAGGATTGATCTTAAGGGAGTTTCCATTCCATATTACGATGGATATCAAACAGTTCGTGTTTCATGTCTTTAAAGATGGCATTGTACGTGAGTGCGTGTGCTTTTAAGTTTTATAGTCTCTCGTGTATTGGTGCACGAAGAATCCCGATGACAATAGGCACTTCAGAGGTGACACTCCGGCATCCTTGTCAGCCCACATGTGTAAGATCAGGGTTTTCCATGTCTTATGTAAAACGCGGACATCATTATCCTGCGTATGCAAGAACACTATTTATAACAATACGTGGAATTCAACGAACTAACACTAATCGTATCAAGAAGTTTCAGTTTCTAGAATTGATGAGGGGTACCGACCCCCTTTTCGTACGCCGGATTCCGACCCATATTAGCCAGTATTCCGTACGCCGGGTTGTGGTACGCCGTACGCCGACATCGCAGTTTTTCATACGCGTACGCCGTATTTTTCTCAAAAAATATTTTTTTCCATCCAAAAAATTAAAAAAATGCTAATTTATGTCTCAGATTGCTGGAAATTCCATTTCAGAGCATCTAGGTTTCAAAATTTTCCAGGGGGGCATGCCCACGGACCCCACTAGAGAGCTCGGCCACGCATGGTTCAAATAGCCTCAGTAATAACTTGATTTGCTTGATACAAGTTACAAACATGACAGTATTATAACTGAACTTCCGTTGGATACAACCAATCAATATACTGTAACACTTCTTCGTCATCTGGTTTTAGAATCACTTTCACACAGGAAGAGTGAGTGAGTGTTTCGATTGCTTTAGGTAGTGGTACACTCTTTGAGGTTGTGATAAAGGTTGAAGTGTCAAGTAATTGAAATGAATTGTTATACATTGTTTACGTTAATTTGAGCCACCCCAGAGAGAATGCAACGTGACTTAGGAACTCCGAGAGCCCTGCACTTCTCTTACTATCGAATGGATTCCAATGCTTTTTTAACGTTCTTGGACGGTAGAGCCTTCCTATGCGTTGTTAACGTTCTTGAATGGTAGAGCCTTCCTATGCTTTTTTAACGTTCTTGGATGGTAGAGCCTTCCTATGCGTTGTTAACGTTCTTGAATGGTAGAGCCTTCCTATGCTTTTTTAACGTTCTTAGATGGTAGAGTCTGTCTGATACATGGGATTGCCAGTTAACGTCCCCATCTGACGGACAAGGCTAAGGGGATTGTCTTGCCTCGGAACACATCGAAGTAATTCACTGGTGCTGGGTAGACGCGAACGAGTGTCATAGTAATGCGCTCTAACATGTAATTAGTTACTCATGTTCTGTTTATGCCATTTAATTGTGTAGATTATGGATTGTCTATATTTAGATAAATTACATATTGCATTTGTAAAGATTTGTATTTGTACATCGATTTGCCCAATGAAACCATGTCTTCTGGATACATCCTCAGATGTTTTTTATTTTGTATGTGTTTCTTTAGTTAGTTTCTCTGGATGTTAGAGAGCTATGTTAGATGGGATATAGTTTTGTTTACACTGTCTTGTCTATTTGGGCACTGAAGACAGGATAATAGCGAGGATTGTGCGCATCTAAAATCGATTCAAGCTAACCATTAGGCCTCATTGCCTTCTGACCGTTCCAAGTCGGTAACCCTGTCTTCACCACTCTGTCTGTTGTTTTTTTGTCTCTTTCATTGTATTATCAAGTCCTTGTTTGCAGTACAGTGCGGACCTACGATGCCATTGCGTTCGGACGCTGTGGTTTCTATAGGTGCCTATATCTCATAAATACAAACCGGACGTATTTTCAAAAGTCTGCTTACGATGTTATTCTATTGGTTTGATAAGGTCATGTAATACATGAAAATAACATACACGCTATTTATACTGAAATGAAAAAGAAACGCATATTCAAATCAAAGCGCTGCAGTCACTGGAGTTGTTCGGTTCTCAAAATGTTCAGAGGCATAGACACCAGTAGATTTATTCAGTACAGAACACACACAGTGGGAACCAGCATGAGGAAAGTCAACTGGTCTCCCAACCAATGGGCATTGACTTGTGTTTCAGCACATCCCTTATGAACGTGTTTTCGCCCATTTGTATTATTGAGCCGTTTTATATAATATGATTTATGTACTATTAACTAATTAATTACGTTTTATGTACAAATTAGCATGATCATGAATCGATAAGTGTGCATGCCCGATTAATTAGCACCATGTACGTTCGATAAAGTTTTTGAGATAATTTCATGTGTAGACTGTCACACTGCGCATGTCCGTTTTTCAAACAAAATAAGGATAGTAGTAAGCCAGTTTTCACAAGTAGGAAAATGTCCTTGTAATCTGATTCAAGCGTCTGCATCGATAGTCTATGACTAGAATACAGTAGGTCTATGTGTACATTACATTGGGAAAGCCCAGTCTGAAAGACCATTTCGTTCTATTTAACTTCTGTAGATCATATGAAAATTATAACTACTTGTGCATCAAGAGAAATGGTTGGTAGTTGTTAGACGTCTTTATCGTTGAAAAGGCTCCAAAATCGCCTGTACTAGTTGTTCTACGCACCGAACAACTTAACATTGCCTAGACTACGCTATTATGATTACAAGCCATTTCAGTATTGTGTTTAATGTTAAGAGATTGCAACGCTTAAAGCCTAAGTTTGATCAGCTGCTTGAGTCAAGTGCGCATTCTGTCGATAATGAAACTTCAAAGGTGTAACCATTGGTGTGTTCGGTGCTGTTTAAACCTTGTTTCCGGAAGGACAGACCTAATGTCGCCCTGTACCATTCGATTAACAGTAGCATATTAAACATACAATATATAGCGGAAATACCCATCATGCGTTTCTTTTTCTTTTCAGTATATAAGCATGAACGTTTGTGGCCGGGATCATTACTTAATGTCCACGTATTGCTTATTTCCCATAGTTTAACCTCATTTAATGTTCTTAAGTGGGCGACGACGTAAACATTTTTGAATGAATGAATGAATGGTGTTTTAGGACTCACACCACTAGTATCTCCCTTGAATACTCGTGCCCTACAGATGAAGGAGGTAGATAAAAAAAAAAGTTCGCTTTTCTACATTTTACAGGATACATTGGTTTATCTTTACCAGGTTCTAAATCTACAGATTTTTAGGAAGAGATCACAGAAAAATGCATGTTGATATAAGATTTCTAGCTAATTCTGCCTCATTTTACACATCATGGGTCTAATCTCCACGGGGTTGTATTTTTGTCTAAATGTTGATAGGTGTCACGCAAACATGAAATTAAAAAAAGTTCAATCTGGTAAATATTTGTTAAAAGTTAACAACATGCAGATATTGGATCAATGAAGAATTTAAGCATAAATACATGTTGCAAAATCTTTTTATCTCTATGCCACGAACAAAAACATTACAATGGGACCCTATGGAAAATTAATTGTGGTGTGAGACGTTTACGGCACGTCGACACATAAATAGGTCATATTGTGCGCAAAAACCGACGAAAGATGAAGAAATTAAGTAGTAATTAAAAATCAATGTAAATATATAAAGATAAAACTATTAAAAAATAAGGAATGATAGTAATATAAACTATATATGTAAATCCACAAATGCCCGTCAGTTGACGGGCTTGTAAACAAGTAAATATATATAGGAAAACATTTTTGATAAAGAATAGTATTAATCAGAAAAGGTTTCTGTCGAACTCAGTACTCTTCTAGGATGTTAAACATTGGTCAGCATAAGGTGGCTATTACGGAATATTCCTCAAGGGGTTATATAGAGTTTAATAACCAGTGTCTTTGGGATACGGGAAATAGCTCTACTCTGCACTCGTTCTTATATCGGGGCCATTTCTCTACCGAGGGAGATATTTTTTGTATCTAAAAACAATGGTTATTAAACTATATATTACATAATTTAAAATGATATTTTATTTCTAATGATTCACGCCTTTTTACACCAGTTTGCACGAGAACGCCAAGACAACTTTACGTCATACAACAAAACAAGTGGAACCGGAACTCCGTATTCCCTAGTGGCGGAATCTGACGACGACGTCCGTAAAATAATCGGGACGTCACCACTGACGCAGGCCGAGCAATGTTCCGTACTGGGAAATATCTCCCATAGTTTTTCTATTCCCAGTATTTTCTATACAAATCACAGACAAATATGTAATATATTGATATAAATAGTCCTCAGAATTCCTCAAGGAGGTTACTAGTGTATCAATATAAATATTCCACAATATTTTACAAATATTACGGAATATTTAACATGACGGTTATATCAATGTATATTTTCCTTAATAATATTTTGGTTGTAATTATAGTTACCCGTTTTGTGGCTAACTGACCTTGTATGCTACATATATTCGGTAAAAAAGAAATTGGCCAGAAGTTGTAATTGAAATTGTAAACCGGAACATACATGCAACTATTAAAATGCTTATATCGCTAAACTGATATACAGTTTATTTATTAAAATCCAAAAACTTGTTTAAATTTTAGCCGCAAATGAAAGAGATATCACAAATCACGTAGGGGGTCATTACTGAAAACGTGCAGAATTGTATAATAGCGGCTGATATAATCAATGGCGACTATAATGTATATTTTTTACACGGACCCTTGGGTATTTTGCGATACTTTTCCCTATTGTTTTTCGTTCAATTTAACAATGTCGGCTTTTAAAAACTAATCCGCCAAAAATCGGCAAAAATTACCCTAGAATACTGTTCATCAAAACTCTGTCCGTGCGTTCAGGTCATGATAACGTATTTGTGCCAATTAAAAGTATAGTTTTATTCAAGGGTTCTTGTCATATCCATGATTGAATATGCGTAAAATGAATTTTGAGTTGGTATCTCTTACCTCCTATATTGGCGTTTGTGCCTGGCTGATTAAAGCCGTTTATGTTGTGTCTATAGAGGTTGAATTCTCAAATATGTAAGTTATATATATGTATATCAATATATATGTAGACGCGGGCATTTTTATAGAATATTGTTTAAGCCAAATATGGCCCCATGAACATGTTTACAAATCATACGGCGGGAGGCATACAATACTGGTTCTACCCAGGAAACATTGGTGGTCTGCCTTCACCACAAAAAAATCGAGCGTCATATATAACTTTACAAGTGTTGAAAATGACGTAAAACATCATACAATCAAATAAAAACAAACAAACAAACTGATAATACAATTATTGATTTAAATATGGTTAGATGGCAGTAGTACATGTTTTAGTAGTTTTTGCACACATATATATCACAGTACCTGTATATAGTTAACGAAACGTAATGGACTTATTTTACTGGTTAACTCTAATTCAAAGTAAGTTTTCAATAGAACGTAATATGTTTTCAAATAATAATTATTTAAGTTCACATACGTGCGTATTCTGACCTAAGCATGAACCATTCATTATAAATTGTATGCATGTGACTTGAGCATTCTTCAGAGTATTTGGTTTTCCATTGTATAATGTACTACTAAGTTTGCCTTGCTTTGATTACAAGGGTGTTTTAAAGAGTGTTTTCCGTAATATAACTAATTAATTAACGGATTAAACATTGTTCAATCGCTTTCTTTGTTCACACGCCGTATATACGTATATTCTTAAATTTCGTGTTTAATTTTTATTTGCATTCTTCATTAATTGTTTTAATTTCATGAAACTGACATTTTTTCCAAAAGCATTGTTTTATATACATCTTTCTGAATTCATTGTAGTTTTTACATTCTATTACAAAGTCATATTTGTCTTCTGACAAATTAGATGTTCACACTTTCCATCGTCGTATGGGACCCTTTCCGGTTTTTTCCATCGCCCTGTCTCAACTTCTAGTCTATATGAGGAGAGCCTTAGTCTTGTAAGGGCCGTTCGCAATTTATGTATACATGTATTTACAACATCAAGATATTGATTATAATCGAAAGTAGCTGTTATATAATAATATATCTATAACATAATACTCTTGATGAATTGTTTAATTCTGTATTCCAAATTTGAATAATATTATCTTTAAGTCATTGCTTAAATGCATTTAGAAATGGGGTTACATTGCCTGCCCCTTGTGCAAGCCATACATCATGGAAACCTGACGTTGATAATAATAATTTGACCTGTGATACCCAATTGATCATATACCTTTTTATATATATTTAGTTTCATCAACTATACATATTTTTAGCCAGTATTTTATAAGTAAACGTAATTTCCTAGTTTTATAATCCAATCTCCCCGTTTCTCCGTATATAAAGTTATTTTGTGTAGACACTTTTACCCCTAATAGTCGTTTGCAAAACTCAAATGTGTCCTTTCTACTTGTTGACCTTTATGGAAACCCCACCCTTCTGAAGAATACTTTAATATGGATGTAACAAGTTAGTGAAAGAAAATCAAGCATGTGTTTTATCGATAGGTTATTAAAGTTATTAAGATGTTTGTTAAGTTTAAATATTGCCTTTTTATGACTGACCAGTAACATATTATAAGTTTCAATATTTACATCACTATTGCATTCGCTACGATGAATCTTATTTGAAACGCTGCATTTAATTTTCCAATGAATACCATTACCATCGGAATACCTCATGATATGCACTTTAACGGTTTTTATTGGATGATGGGCGGAGCTTAACCTAATAGAATATTGCGCATGAGGGGTGTGTCTAAAATGTTGCCGATCGTAACGACTGTTACTTTTTACTCCATAAAAATCCCCGTATAATAAACTATTTTTTCGAAATAAATAGTAAATCTGACGTATATAGAGAAGAAATCAACGCCATTTTAAAGGTAAATATTTATGTAAATATAAGGAATGAAATGCGCTCTTTTGGTTTTCATTGGGGTATGGTGAAAAACATTTGGATGGTTTAAAGTACGTGTAGAGTCCGAAGGAGGACTCCACACACTTTAAACCACTCAAATATGTTTCATACCCCAATGAAAACCAAAAGAGGGCTCACATTCCTTAATAGAACGACCCACTAGACGTAAAGACAATAATTTATTAACAATTTCTAGCTCGTTTGCCAGGAAAAACGCGGATAATCCACGAGTGCCCATTTGGGCGTCAGCTTTCTGATAATACGGATTATGTCGTCTACGTTTTGCCTGGTAAAGATGAGGGATAAGATACGAACGCTTATTGTAAAGATGACCACTTACTTTCTCGATTTTGACCCAAACGAAATGGTAGATGTAATTGATAGATGTGTACTGAAACAATGATATATACCTCGGGATGGCATATCGTACCGCTTTACCGCCCGGCTATATACATATAAAGACATTGTTCGGAATGAACTGAATGGACGGGTGAGAAGATTTACACTTATACATCGATATTAAAACGCCGCGGACATATGTAGATATAGATATTACAAAACTGTACTTCTGTAATAAGGTAGAGCTAAATGTGGATGAAGTAACGGCTTACAGACGTGAAATAGCTATCAATCACAATGGTATGGTGCTCGGTGACAATGAGTATATGGTGGAGCGGTTTGATGATGGTGCAGACAACTAAACCGTACGAGTATGTGTTGATTATTACATGGTGGGATTGATTCCTACATCATAGGTCAGGGTTGTACTAACATGGCTCTCCATGGAGTATGGGTACTGCCCTACATCATAGGTCAGGGTTGTACTAACATGGCTCTCCATGAGTATGGGTACTGCCCTACATCATAGGTCAGGGTTGTACTAACATGGCTCTCCATGGAGTATGGGTACTGCCCTACGACATAGGCCAGGGTTGTACTAACATGGCTCTCCATGGAGTATGGGTACTGCCCTACGACATAGGTCATGAATGTACTAACATTGCTCTCCATATGGAGTATGGGTACTGCCCTACGATAGGTCAGGGTTGTACTAACATGGCTCTCCATGGAGTATGGGTACTGTCCTACGACATAGGTCAGGGTTGTACTAACATGGCTCTCCATGGAGTATGGGTAATGCCCTACGACATAGGTCAGGGTTGTACTAACATGGCTCTCCATGGAGTATGGGTACTGCCCTACGATAGGTCAGGGTTGTACTAACATGGCTCTCCATGGAGTATGGGTACTGCCCTACGATAGGTCAGGGTTGTACTAACATGGCTCTCCATGGAGTATGGGTACTGCCCTACGATAGATCAGGGTTGTACTACCATGGCTCTCCATGGAGTATGGGTACTGCCCTACGACACAGGTCATGATTGTACTAACATGGCTCCCCATGGAGTATGGGTACTGCCCTACGATAGGTCATGGTTGTACTAACATAGCTGTCCATGGAGTATGGGTACTGTCCTACGATAGGTCATGGTTGTACTAACATAGCTGTCCATGGAGTATGGGTACTGCCTTAGGATATAGGTTATGGTTGTACTAACATGTCTCTCCATGGAGTAAGGGAACTACCCTACGACATAAATTATGGTTGTACTAACATGTCTCTCCATGGAGTAAGGGTACTGCCCTACGACATAGGTTATGGTTGTACTAACATAGCTGTCCATGGCGTATGGGTACTGTCCTACGATAGGTCAGGGTTGTACTAACATAGCTGTCCATGGAGTATGGGTACTGCCCTACGACATAGGTCAGGGTTGTACTAACATGGCTCTCCATGGAGTATGGGTACTGCCCTACGATAGATCATGGTTGTACTAACATAGCTGTCCATGGAGTATGGGTACTGCCCTAGGATATAGGTCATGGTTGTACTAACATGTCTCTAAATATAGTATGGGTACTGTCCTACGACATATGTCATGGTTGTACTAACATGTCTCTCCATGAAGAATGGGTACTGCCCTACGACATAGGTCAAGGTTGTACTAACATGTCTCTCCATGGAGTAAGGGTACTACCCTACGACATATGTCAAGGTTGTACTAACTTGTCTCTCCGTGAAGAATGGGTACTGCCCTAAGATATGTCAGGGTTGTACTAACATGGCTCTCCATGGAGTATGGGTACTGCCCTACGATAGGTCAGGGTTGTACTAACATGGCTCTCCATGGAGTATGGGTACTGTCCTACGACATAGGTCAGGGTTGTACTAACATGGCTCTCCATGGAGTATGGGTACTGCCCCACGACATAGGTCAGGGTTGTACTAACATGGCTCTCCATGGAGTATGGGTACTGCCCTACGATAGGTCAGGGTTGTACTAACATGGCTCTCCATGGAGTATGAGTACTGCCCTACGATTGGTCAGGGTTGTACTAACATGGCTCTCCATGGAGTATGGGTACTGCCCTACGATAGGTCAGGGTTGTACTACCATGGCTCTCCATGGAGTATGGGTACTGCCCTACGACACAGGTCATGATTGTACTAACATGGCTCTCCATGGAGTATGGGTACTGCCCTACGATAGGTCATGGTTGTACTAACATAGCTGTCCATGGAGTATGGGTACTGTCCTACGATAGGTCATGGTTGTACTAACATAGCTGTCCATGAGTATGGGTACTGTCTTAGGATATAGGTCATGGTTGTACTAACATGTCTCTCCATGGAGTAAGGGTACTACCCTACGACATAAATTATGGTTGTACTAACATGTCTCTCCATGGAGTAAGGGTACTGCCCTACGACATAGGTTATGGTTGTACTAACATAGCTGTCCATGGAGTATGGGTACTGTCCTACGATAGGTCAGGGTTGTACTAACATAGCTGTCCATGGGGTATGGGTACTACCCTACGACATAGGTCAAGGTTGTACTAACATGTCTCTCAATATAGTATGGGTACTGCCCTACGACACAGGTCATGGTTGTACTAACATGTCTCTCCATGGAGTAAGGGTACTACCCTACGGCATAGGTCAAGGTTGTACTAACATGTCTCTCAATAGAGTATGGGTACTACCCTACGGCATAGGTCAAGGTTGTACTAACATGTCTCTCCGTGAAGAATAGGTAGTGCCCTACGACATGGGTCAAGGTTGTACTAACATGTCTCTCCATGAAGAATGGGTACTACCATACGACATGGGTCATGGTTGTACTAACATGTCTCTCCATGGAGTAATGGTACTACCCTACGACATAGGTCATTGTTGTACTAACATGGCTCTACGTGGAGTAGGGGACTGCCCTACGACATAGGTCATGGTTGTATTTACATGTCTCTCCATGGAGTATGGGTACTGTCCTACGACATAGGTCATGGTTGTACTAACATGTATCTCCATGGAGTGAGGGTACTACCCTACGGAATAGGTCAAGGTTGTACTAACACGTCTCTCCATGGAGTATGGGTACTACCCTACGACATAGATCATGATTGTACTAACATGTCTCTCCATTGAGTATGGGTACTGCCTTACGACATGGGTCATGGTTGTACTAACATGTCCCTCCATGGAGTAGGAGTATGGGTACTACCATACGACATGGGTCATGGTTTTACTAACATGTCCCTCCATGGAGTAGGAGTATGGGTACTACCCTACGACATAGGTCATGGTTGTACTTACATGTCTCTCCATGGTGTATGGGTACTAACCTACGACATAGGTCATGGTTGTACTGACATGGCTCTCCATGGAACGTGGGGTACTGACCTACATCATAGATCCTGGTTTCAAGGGTCTACACCATATATATGGCTGTAGTGGCATGGATATCCATGAAATGGTACTGACCTACACCATAAACATGGTTGTACTAGCATGACTTTAAATAGGGCCTCGGTACTGTCCTACATCATATGCATTGTTGTAATGTCCTGGCAATCCGTGGGACGTGAGTACTGCCCAACATCATAAACATGGTTGTACTAGCATGACTCTCAATATGGGTACAGTCCTACGTCATAGGCATGGTTGTAATGACATAGCTATCCGTGGAGATGGGTACTGTCCTACATCTAAGACATGGTTGTGCTGTGTACTATCATGGCCCTCCATGGAGATGGATACATACATGGCTTAACCGGCATGTTTTCCCATGAAATGGTACTGCCATAAATCATGGAAATGGTTGTACTGGCTTGTCTCAACATGGAGATGGGTACTGTCCTACATCATAAACATAGTTGAAATGGCATGGCTCTCCGTGGTGCGTGGGTACTAATGACAATTGGATTATTATTATAATTAAAATCTTATGGACTTGATATATGTAACTTTATGTGTATTGTATCCGTAACTTGAAGTTGTTGTCTGATTAAAATTTGTAAATCGTATCTGTCTTGGTGTCCTTGCAATCTCTACATGAACAGTGTGTCTCCACATGAACAGTGTGTCTCCAAATGAACAGTGTGATGCAATGCACTAACTATATTTGCTTGAATGTTTTATAAATAAATTATACTCCAGTGGTGAGTAACTTTGGATAGCACATATTAATGTGCAAATACATTTTATCTCATGCATTATATTTAGGCCTTT
The DNA here is from genome assembly GCA_037043455.1 of Cyrtodaria siliqua. Lineage (NCBI taxonomy): Eukaryota > Metazoa > Mollusca > Bivalvia > Adapedonta > Hiatellidae > Cyrtodaria > Cyrtodaria siliqua. Next base: position 171,287 of record JAWPHD010000146.1, read on the forward strand.
AAAGATAGAAAATATCGTTATATGTAAACTTTAACTGGGACCCCAATCCTTTAATACCACAGTATTCTGGCCTATAATGGAGGAACTACGGGTACGGCTCTGATGACACTAGGCATATAACGAAAGCACGAAATACTTCCTCTTTAAAGATGCTATAGCTGTATATAAGATATAAGGCTAGTGGGCGTGTATCTGAAGCCAGTGGGCGTGTATCTAAAGCCAGTGGGAGGGTTTTACGCTTGGTTTACTGCCAAATTCAAACTTGTGAAACATGGCCGTAAACCTGTATATAAGGAGAGAAACATATATCAGGACATGATTCCGTCCAGATTCTATTGTACCCATCTCTTCAAGATACCTAACTATGGAAGACGGATGCGGCCATTTCGACTTCGCGACTTCGCGACTTTTCGTCCTGTTAATACAACTCGAAAAGTCGAAGGCGAACAGTCGCCAACCCGAAAAGTCGAAGGCGAAAAGACGCAAACACGCCATTTTGGACGAAATTTCGACTCTCAAAGTCGCCAATCCGATATTGTAAAATTTCGATTTTTCGCCACGAAATTTCGTCCAAAGCGACTTTTCGCCTTCGACTTTTCGGGTAGGCGACTTTTCGCTTTGTGATAAGGGTTATTAACAAGGCGAAAAGTCGAAGGCGAAAAGTCGAAATGGCCGCATCCGTCTTCCATAATGACTATTGCAAGTGAGTCAACAAACGTGATATATATCTTGAAGTCGAAAAGTCGCCAACCCGAACGTCGCCAATCCGAAATGTCGAAGGCGAAAGGTCGCCAACCCGAAAAGTCGAAGGCGAAAAGTCGCAAACCCGCTTGATTGGCGACTTTGCGAGTCGAAATTTCGTCCAAAACGGCGGGTTTGCGACTTTTCGCCTTCGACTTTTCGGGTTGGCGACTTTTCGCCTTCGACTTTTCGCCTTGTATTAACAGGGCGAAAAGTCGCGAAGCCGCATCCGTCTTCCATACCTAACGGCTTGTGGACACACACACACACACACACTCAGGACATCATTTTAATGCGTCTTTCGTTGTAGCAACATCCATATAAAATATCTAGTAACAGTTCATCGGTAAAGATTAAGACAATAATTTATCAAGCTAAATTAAAGCAGTGTTTATATTAATATTAAGTCAACAGTAAAATATTAAGCATATCATTTAGATATTTAGCAAATAACAAGCATTAGCATATTTTAAAATGATATTTATTGAAGAGAAAACAACCAGGTTATCAAATCCACAAATACGACTTACATGTTAAGGTATATTCGCAATTACTGAAGTCTATTTTGGTAATTGCATTTTAATCGTTTAAAATATTTGGATTACTAGTGAATTATGTAAAGCAGCAAACAAATATGTAAATATCGGACATATAACGCCCTGAACAAATGGTTCTGCGTAATTGTATACTCAGTTGCGAAAGAAATTGGACCTTTGAACATTTTGCGTTATACCCTAACCTCTTTATCAAGCGACAGTCCCTTAATTAGACATATTGAACAACAAATGACAACATGATATTGGCAATGGAATGATAAAAACATTGGTACCAAACATGGCATAATCATTTTGGAATTTGTTAATTTAATTCTAAAAAACTTTATACAATTAAATCTAAACAAATCTCAAAGTCCACTTTCTTTTGCAACTGAGTATAGTATATGTTATCCCGCCAACAACAGACAAAGTGTACAACATATGCACACCGTTGCTAAATCTTCTGACGACGTGGTATATCTATAAATTGCATATTTTGAGAATCCAAACTCTATAGACACAATATAAATGGCTATAACCATCCAGGCCAAACCCCGAAAATAAGAGTTACCAACTCATAATTCATTTCAAGCATATTGAATCAATAGTATTTTAAAAAAAACGCGAATATGAACTTATACTTTTAACCACCACATATTTACTAGTATACGACCTGAATACCTGGTTAGAGTTTTGATAAACGATTGATTACTTTAACCAGGGATATGACAAAGTAGTGTTTTTGAGAAATGATTAACAAACAATATACACATTGAGCAAAAACTAGCACAACACCTGGAGTTTATTTTCTGACTCAAGACTGACGTCTGTCCCTTTAAAAAGACAACACAAAATGTATACTAACACATAATTGTAACAACCAGCACTTAGTCTTATATTATGCATATTTTACAGCGCTTTACACTGTTTGTAAACAAAGAAAAAGATCTGCTTAAAAACGAAATAATAATAATAATAATGATAATAATAAACACTATGTGCAAAGATGCACACTTACTTTTATAAGCAAATACATAAGTCTGAGCGCTATAAAATATGATATATTGAAAGGAAAAACAAACGCATAATCAAAAGATTGCCTATACTACAATATTATACACCTACTTCCACGTAATATTCCAGATATAGCTCAACGTGTTGTGTACAGAAAGGGGTTACAACTAATTACACAGAAAGGACAACTCTGTCATGTAGTAGACCTTTTAATCAAAGTATGCTTTGTTACACGAAATTCATAAATGTTGAAGTTTCGCTTGAAAAAGTCAAGCCATTTTAGTATTGCGTTTAATGTTAAGAGATTGCAACGTTTAAAGCCCAAGTTTTCTCACCTGTTTGATCCAAATGCGCATTCAGTCGATAATGAAACTTTAAAGGGATAACCATGTGTGAGTTCGGTGCTGGCCTAATTTCGCCCTGTACCATTCGATTAGCAGTAGCATATTAAATATACAATATATAGCGGAAATATCCATTATGCGTTTCTTTTTCTTTTCAGTATATATTTGAAAGTCCATATTAACAATGATCTCTATGATCATCTTAAAAAACTTGATTTGTGCTTCTTTTTTTTTTTAACCCTTTTGCCGCCAAATTTCAAATGTCGTCTGCAAAAATTTGAGTTCAAACCTTCTGGTGATATTTTATATATAACGTCTTATGAAAAATATTCTCAGTGGGTGGTGACCAGTGTAAACCCTGATCAGCCTGCACATGATGCACAGGTGGATTTGTGTTTACGCCGGTCGTAAAATGAATGTTTTCGACTATGGCAGCGAAAGGGTTAAATATGTTACGCATTCAATTACGAATTGATAAGACAATTATGCAAATACGGAAAATGCTGTGCTAAAACTGTCCGGACGATATTGAGTTAACTGTCCGGGGCTAATTTTAGATATTTTTTGTAAGAAACTGCGTGATACGAAGATTATCACTGCATATATTTAAGCTATATCTATTTTTTGTTCAAATGCTTAACTATATTTTGTACATGAACAACAATGACAGGTATTTACATTCAAAATGTCCTCTCGTCCAATGGAATTATTACCACAGTAATAGCTTTTGAATCTTGTATTATCACGAATATACATATCATATCTGTAGGATCTCCCGAGAGACTTTAATACGTCCATAGTACGCTTAGGCTCGGTCCTAACTCCAACACATATGCAGGCGGAGGCGCGATAACACACTGACATTTAACAAACAGTGTGTTTAGATGTATTTCCCTTTGACTCAAATCTGTGACACATGCAGTGTTCTCTTGATAACCATCAGGTATATCTTCGACTAATACAGTTTTCTCTTGATTACCATCAGGTAGACCGTCGACTCATACAATCTTATCTTCTCTTGTTTTAAATACGCCAGGTAGGCTATTTTGACAAATCCAGACGTCACACGTTCGCAATTATGCCGTCTTGCATTGTTACCACACATACATTTCTCTCCTCTCCTGACTGCTGACCAGGGAGGTTTACAAAACATGAGCCGCTAAACACTGACTGTAGGCCTTTGGCATATTCATTGACTTATACGCCCTCCGGTATACCTTTGACACATACAAACCTGTCATTTTCACATTTGAACACCAGCAGATAGGTAAACGGTATTTATCTTCTGTCTCAAACACCTGACACATGCATGCTTCCGCCGTCTCAAGCCAACGACACATACATAATGATTCTTCTAATGACTCAAACACCGTCAGGTAGACCAACAACACATGCATAATGATTCTTCTAATGACTCAAACACCGCCGGGTAGGCCAATAACTCATACATAATGATTCTTCTAATGACTCAAACACCGTCAAGTAGACCAACGACACATGCATAATGATTCTTCTAATGACTCAAACACAGTCAGGTAGGCCAACGATACATGCATAATGATTCGTTTAATGACTCAAACATCGTCAGGTAGACCAACAACACATGCATAATGATTCTTCTAATGACTCAAACACCGTCAAGTAGACCAACGACACATGCATAATGATTCTTCTAATGACTCAAACACAGTCAAGTAGACCAACGATACATGCATAATGATTCTTTTAATGACTCAAACATCGTCGGGGAGACCAACAACGCATGCATAATGATTCTTCTAATGACTCAAACACCGTCGGGTAGACCAACGACACATACATTATTTACAATTTTATAACCGCAACAACAGTTGATCGTTTGAGTATAATACTTGGTTACTGGCGGCCTGAAACGAAAGCAAGGAATCATTAGTATTTTAAAAATACTAGTAAAATGAATTATTTCATTTGAATAACGTAACTGAATTGTCATTGTTTATGTATCGGAATATGCATCGTTATAAACGAAAATGCGTTCGTATGTCGCAAAAAAACAAAACAAGTTATACATTTTAACTGGTGCGTAAGGACCTACAAAACATACGACTCTTCTCATTTTTCGATTGACAATAAATTGGGTATTCACTCCAAAACCAATACACTTTACTATTGTTTGGGGCGCTTGTTTCAGCCAAAGGCTTTTTTGACTTTTCAGACAAAATACATATTGTACCTATATGAGTTGTATATCAGTGAAACAGGCATTTTTAGTGGTAAATAAAAATACCTTAATTTTCAAAATCGGTTGATAAATAAAAATTTCATGCGCGAAAGCTGTTTTTAATGGGGCATTTTCAATGCAAAATTCTGCTGCATGAAAAATTTGAAAAATATGTTTATCCAAAAATGGTTTTAAATTGTTGAATATTCGTAAATTAAGACACCCTGAAATTTTTATAGCAAAATATGAAGGCTAACTGAAGATATATGAAATGTTCTTAATTTTCTGCTGTCCCGCCAACAAGGAATTTACATGGGAATAGCACCATCAAAAAATCATTTCGGCTGTAAAAAGTTGTTTCTCAACCGATTTTCAAAGCTAAGGTATTTTTATTTACCACTAAAAATACTAGTTCTAATGATATATAATTGAAGTACGTACTATTTAAATTGCTCAAGCTACTGCAGAAAAACCTTTGGCTGAAACAAGCGCCCCAAACAATAATTCCAAGTCGCTACTTTCGTTAATAAACACTGAACCAGCGCTTCACAATATTGGCCATAGCGGTATTATTCTCTGAAACATGTATATAGGTTTACCACCACCAATTACATGTAAACCTCCGAGGTGTAGTCGAATGTAGTTCCTATAATAAAAAGTAATCCCTCCTTTTTCGATGGAAATGGGCATTATAAGTAGGGGAAAACTGCCCGTTTCTATTCGATTTTGTGGTTATATGTATAAGAAGTGTATTAATAGGTTTTACTGGATCACTGATGAACATTTTCGAAATTTCGACTCTTTGCTTACACTTTGTGAGCAATGAAAACAGTCTATCAATAAAAACAGCTGTACCATTGACCTGTTTAGTAAACAAACAAGAACTTTCTTACATGTCTTGTGACCCCACGTTTTCTGGTGATTTTTCAAGTGGAAAAATAGTTTTCTATATGAACATTACACTGCTGCATTATCCATAGTTGAGTTGAATTTGCAGCAAATCATTAATATGTGACACTTTAACATTGGTGTCTATGGGAAAAATAATTATTGCTTTCATACCTATACATGGGCATGACATACACTGTCTTTCTCGAATAGGTAGTATCATGTACTTAAAAGATTTAAATATTTCTGTAATTAATGATATTATAGAGTTTTGTTTTTTTAACCATTTCGACATTATCGTTATTATAGTAATTATTATTGGCCATGTTTTTTTTCCAGACATATTGCGTGTCCTAAAATGTACTCAATTGACAGGATATAAACGTGCTATGTTATATTTCTATGGGTGAAAGATAGGTATTTCTCAGTGAAAGAAAAATCATAATCGCTAAATATTAATAGCAAACTCAGAACACAAACAAATAACTAACCGTGACGTTGCAATAAAGCGAAACGTTTCGGTTAAAAGCATACATAAACTGATTTAAACTGTAATAAAAAGATTAATAAACTACAGAATTCGTTTATAGGTCAATCCATCTCTCGATAGTAGGCGTGTTTTTTTTCACTCACTCGTATTAGCACATTCGTAAAAAATAACCACACCCCTTCCATTCCGTGAAGGATTTGTCTATAATCGACCCCAGCAGTTAAATAATCTCTATTTCATTAACACCTGTTGCCTGTTACTATCCCGAAGAAACACTCAGAATATGAAAATAAAATATATAGATAATCCCAGTGCTGTACACCTAAAACTTACTTATAACATGTACCAATGAAACAGGGAAATGCCTCAATTTTGTCCACGCTGCATGTCTTCACTATACTTTTGGTGCCGCATGGAATAGCTGCTCCACATGACTGCGTTTGTGACTGCACCGAGTCTCCACTGTAATAATACAAAGAGCACGCATACCGGTACATTAAAAAGTAATCCCTGAAAACTAAGGCACTGTTTTGTGTACGCATTTTGGCGATGCATCAAAATCATGTAGACCTTAGTTCAAACATACATCTCCATTATATTGTGCCATATGATGGAGAAAAAAAAAGATTCTCTGTTCTGGTTTTCATACACATTTCAATTACACGTTTAATGACAGGAACTCTATAATATGTTTCTTTCGTTCCAATCCTATAAACTGTGTACTGTACCAATATATACTGAACCAAACATCTAACGCACCAGTAGACAATACCTTTAATATCTCAATAACAACAAGCAATAAATCAACAAATTTCATTCTGAACGAGACAAATATCTTGTCAATAACGACTGTAAATTTAAAAAAAAATATTCAAATCACCTGTCTCCAACGGTACCAGTCGGCATGTAATAAGTTTATTCATTAAATGTATTGTCTACTGGTGCGCTAGCTGTTTGGTTCAGTAAATATATGTTGTAAATGTTTTGAAATAAAATATGTTTTCAACCATACACATTTTAAGGGTCAAAATGTACGTCCCGAAGTCCGTAGATTTAAGTTTATTCTTTACTACCTTCCTTTTAGAATATAGATAACCTTGGCGTGAATAAACTGTGTAGACATCCGTTAACACATGTATATGTACTTTAATTTCCAACATTATGACTTAAGTTTTCATAAACAGAAAACAATTAAATTAACAAACAAGGATCGCAAACATTTTCTTGTGATTACATAGTTGTTAATTTTCGTAATATTACATTCTATTTGTAGATTTTTCAAAACGAGGAATTCTACATTTTATTGACATATACGTTTACGTGAAATATAATTTAGATATAGTTTCTTCAATTTTCATGTAGTTAAAAGCATTTTTTGAAACAGCTTCTTCAATTATATAATGTTAACTGTATCGCAAAGTGTACATCACGCATTGCAGTTTATTATTGATTTAACATTGAAGAACAGCTAAAATTAGAATAGATGTAAACATGTTTACCATGTATGCAAATTATTTATGCAAATTCATTTATGATGAAATTTGGACTGTTCTCGTTGGACTGTTTTATGCAAATTACTTTAAATTCATTTAAATTCATTTAATATGCTGAAGTTTTGACTATTTTCATTGGACTATTTTAGTGGGGAAAGCTTTTGGAACAATCTTTGGGCGGTAAACAGACTCTGAGAGCAACTCAGCACTTGAGTTGTGTTCTATTTAGTAAAAAGTTAATTTTGAATTGGATGCTTTTAAAAATATCAAATATATTTGTGAGAGGATTTACTTATTATTGCGCTCATTTAAATAACAGTGGTATTGGATATTTGGACTAAACCGGAAATATTGGAAATTAATTTAGACTGAAAGGACACTGACTGTTTAGGATTAAAGAGACACTTAATGTTTTGGATTAAAGAGACACTTACTGTTTTGGATTAAAGAGGCACTTGTTCATGTGAAATAAAGGAACACTGGGTACTTTTATTTGGACTTAATTAAAAAAAATGCATTTGGTGTATTCTGTAATTGTATATTTTATGTAAATACATTTGTTAATTATATTTTTGTATTGCCGATTTTGCTTCATTTCTTGTTACATTTTACTCGTAACAGAAAGAATATATGTAAACACATATAAAACAATGAAAACAACCAAATGTATCATTTAGGTTACTTCATCATTGCTAGAAAAAAACAGTGGAAATATAATAAAAAAACATGGACATTAGAAGTGTTGTTAATACCTTTAGAATACTCTATATATGACATCGAGGTATTATTTCGAACATTAGTTTGCCTGAAAGGCTTCGTCTCCTGCAGAATGTTTTTATTTTTTGTTTTTTTTATTTGTTTTATCTATCTATATGAAAAGGAACCACCCGAAATTAATATACAACTGAAGTAAACATACTTGCAACTTGGAACATCTGAACAGTTTCTTGACCTTGTTTGAACTCCACATAATCCGCCACATGATACAGAACAATTACTCCAATTGGTCCAATCTGACCACGTGGTTATATCACCCTGGTCTGCCACGGTGTTGTTTCCGCCCACTATTGTTGTATTAGAAGCATTCGTTGTCGAAGCAACAGAAGGTTCTAGTGTTGATGGCACGTCAGTATCTTCTGCAAAAGGGGAAGGAAATCGACAAATTCTCTCAAAGCGTGATTAGCTGACGGACAAAGGGTGACATTGCGTTTGAGTGCAGTGGGAAGTCTTCTCATTTTTTTTTATAAAGAGACCATAATGGCAATATCAAAATCACATACGTATCTATACACTTACGGTTTTTAACGGCTAAAAGAGCCAATCCGTTATAAAATCAAATATTTACCGGCTGAATAAACAATCGTACATGTTCTTAAAGACACATTTCGAGCCTATTGTATTTGGGGTGGGGAGAGAATTTCTATAGGTAACTGTAAATCGTTGTTAGAAATACATTTGCACAAGAAAATTGAGATTATTAGTGTTTTGTCAAAGGATGAGGCCCGTCCCATAAAGAGTGTATACGGTAATAATGTAGTAAAAATTATAACCGTTTTGCATTTTATGTGCACTTGTATATATGTTAAAACAACTATGTATAGATGGATTTTTTTAAAAGACCCGTGTTAACAATTAATAGTTTTTGTATTTTTAGCACAATATACCCTATTATCAATTACTTCTCTGCCATTTTTTAGTAAATCTCAAATGCCAGAAACTCATCGGGACTTCAAATTCAAAAATCGTTGTCATCTTCAGTGTTTTTGATCACCTGAGCCGAAGGCTCAATGTGATGTTTTGGAATCACTCTTCGTCCGTCGTCCGTCCGTTGTCTGTCCGTCGTCCGTCGTCGTCGTTATCTTTTGCTTCTGACGACTTTTTCTCAGAAACCGTTTGTCGGAATTCAATCAAATCTTATATGAATTCATCAATCTGGAATTTATAGTTGCACCAACAGCTAAGGTCATTTGGCGACATTTCAGCTTTTTATTGGTGGAGGAAGACCCCAGGTGCAAACCCGGGCATTTTTTCGTGCACGGGCGCGCACCTGAGTAGAACCACCGACGTTCCGCAAGCAAGCTGGATAGCTTGATACTCATACTTAACAGTCCTGGCCCCATGGGGAATCGAACCCACAGCGGTGAGGGACATGTGATTTCAAGTCTGAGACCACTCGACCACGGACAACCCCAAGTTTATGTGAAGCATCATTATATGTTTGTTCGATTGGTGCACCTGAGGTCATAAATGCCCCCCGCAATGGGGCTTATCCGTTCCATTTTATCAAATCTTAAAAAATCATCTGCAAAAATACAAGATATAGAGCTGTGATATTTTGCCTGTAACATCGTCTTATGGTCTTCTAACTAGTTTGTTCTAATGGTGACCCTGAGGTCAAATTTGGACCCGACCCAGTGGTCACATATTAAACATAGACTTATATAGGGAAACACTTCAACAATATTCATCTCTGAAACTACAATAGCCAGAGGTTTAATATTTTGCATTTACCTTAAGGTTATGGTCATCTACCAAGTTTGTTCAAATCGTGACTCTGTGGTCAGATTTGAACATTTCCTGTTCTGCTTCCTTTTAGTGTATTTATATTCATTCATTCATAACCTTTCCTTATTCAAAATGAATCCGTACGGAACTCTATTATGCTCCGGATAAGATTTTTCAAAAAGGGGAGATAATTTAAAAAGTAGTGAAGCTAGAGTTATGGTTCCTACGAACTGCACTCCGTCTCATTATCCTTATCATTCACAGGAACTTTAATCAAGCATACTTTTTGAGTTATGCTCCGGACAAAAAGCGCATGGACGCACGGACGCACATACGGACGGACGGAAAAAGCGGCGACTATATGCTCCCCCCATAATAAACAATCTAGTGTTTTTTTTAGTTACAATATATCTTATATCAAAAACTAAGGTAATAGTAAATGAAAAAAAAAAAACTGTGATGGGGCCTCAATATAATGTCTCTGTGGTAATCAGTCAGCGAGAAGTAAGCAGTTAAAAAGCATGCTATCCATGACTTTTCAACGACTACAATCAGCTGGGAAATGTGTCTTTAAAGAGTTATCGGCAAGTTTAAGGGGTACGTGAATTTGTTAACAGGGGTAAAGTAGCTTAAAGGTGACACATTTGCTGACCGTAAAAAATATTATTATACCCTCAAATAAAACAACAACATTACAGCCAATATTTTAAAGGTAATTACTCTTTTAAATATACTCAGCTGCAAAAGAAAGTAGCCACTTTGAACGTTTTACTATACACCCTATCCTCTTTATCAAGCGACAGTCCCTTAATGATTCAACCTATTGAAAAACAAAGGAAAACATGATATTGGCAATGGAATGATACAAAACTTTGGTACCAAACATGGCATATTCATTTTGGAATTTGTCAATTAATTCTAAAAAAATATTATACAATTAAATCTAAACAAAACTCAGTGGCTTCTTTCTTTTGCAGCTGAGTATATATCGTATAAATGTAAAAATGACCGCCGAAGAATGACTTTCAATGTGCGGAGCCATCTTGATTTATTTTACGCTTCTATGACGTTATACCAGTCAGCCAATCAGAATGTGTGTTTCATCTATGCCACTAGTATGCTGCAAATGTTAATGAGCCAGTCAATCGAACTGTTGGATGTATAAAGTGTATAACAATATTGTTAGTTAGGCTTTAGTATCATATGTGTAATGCTTTTTGCAAACGTCACCAGTCTTTGTTAACGTAATAGCCTCAACGTATCCAGTCAACAACGTCGACAGTTTAAATTATTCTGTAGATTATACTAGTTGCTTTTACTTCTTCCACTTCAAAGCCATGACATCATTCACACAGAAGTCCTAAACATAGTTGTAACTTACTGATACACGAGTGTTTGTCTTCGGTTAGTTTGTAACCTTGGCAACAGTATGGTTCCTCTGAGTAACAGCGACTTTCTCTTTCAGCTACTTGTTCTCTAAAAACACATAATCAGTAAATGGAATTCGCTGCAGAAACAAATTTTACGAGATGTTTCTAAAAGTCAAACACACCTAGATTCTCCTATTTGCGTATTTCCTAACACATAAACCATTGTATAATTAGTAACTATATATAGTTTTACATACATAAACCATTGTATAATTAGTAACTATATATAGTTTTACATCAAACATAGTTTGGTCATCACTTAAATACGCCGTCTGTTGGCAAATGAATCAAAATTATCCCATCCATAAACAACAACCACTGCAAGTTGGATCTTCCATTGATTGCCGCTCTGTTAAGCCTTCTGAAACCATTTAAAAATTAGTGTTATATATAATTATATATCGTGTGTGTATGATCATTTTAATGGCGAATCCTTGCTCTTGACAGAGTACTCACATGCCGAATCATAGGAACCAATCAAAGGTATTCCGAAGTAGTCTCATATTATTTCTGAAATAGTTTAACATCATATGGGTTTAAATTGTTTTACCTTATATTGGGCTATAACTCTGAACCTTCAGATCAGCAGACAAATAGCAGACGACGCCCTAACAAACGGCGCCAAAGGCATGCGCAGTTGGTTAGTTGCACCACAAAGCTGTATTAAATAGTATATAACAAATGTTATTATCTGGAATATGATAAGTTCCTACCATTCTGCATGTGAGCGACCTCGGAGAAGACGATGAAGAAGTAGCAACAGTTTTACTTTATATTAGGGAAAAATACTTGGAACCTTCCAAGGCTGCACTCACTTGTATCCGGAATAACACCCGGACGGGTTCCACCAGCTACAGGTGGAGTACTTGACCAACGTGGTCCATTGTTGAAAGCACACCTTCACCACCGTGCGTAAACACACCACCTGATTATCCGTGACGTTGTTGTGGCAACCACCACAGCTATCTGAATGAATGATTAAATATAAATATAATTTAAATAAAGTAAAGTATGCAAATTTGGTCTTCGTTTTGCATTTTGACTGTTATTTTTTCATATTCAGCGTGAAAGTAGATATAAAAGCCGAACCGAAAATGTAGTATTCAACGACCGCAGACAACCAAAAGCACGCACAGAAACAACAATAAATGCAAATATGAATAAAAGGCCAGATATGACATCACAAACATAAAAGGGTTGGAAATATGGCCAAAAAAAGGTCGCTGGGGGAGTTTAAACCAGGTTCTAGGGTGCACCAAACCTCACCCTTACCCTAGTGTCACCCCAATAAAACGGAACAGTGTAAATAAAGATATCCACTCCAGGCTGTGTACTCCAACAAACAAGGCAGAAATAATAGACAATATAAAATGATCATGTATGTATGAATATCAAAAAAAGAAATGGAATGCCACGAATCAAATACTCAATGACTAGAACAAGAACAACCCGAAAACAAACCGATTAGAGTACTACGATATTTAGAAAAGCTACTTTTGAAACAACACATAACGTTGCTTAAACCCCCAGCGATATTTTTGTCTCTGACCATAACAAGGCGTACCGGTGATCAACTGTTTTGCATCTATATGTTCCTTTTAAATGTTCATTGTTTTGAATGGATTGTTTTAGGTTGGGCATAATGAAAGCTACATTTCCTGCTCGACGTCTATATCTATCATCACCTATTGGTATGAGTGTATGAAACTACACTGACTTACCGATTGTAACTGTGGACTTGCCACAAACAACAGTGAATCGGATAATACAGAATAGGATATATATAGAGTGTATACTGCAGATATACTAACGTGTTTATCTGTTTGTTACTGTGGACTTGCCACAAACAACAGTGAATCGGATAATACAGAATACGGCTATATATAGAGCGTATACTGCAGATATACTAACGTGTTTATCTGTTTGTTACTGTGGACTTGACACAAACAACAGTGAATCGGATAATACAGAATACGGATATATATAGAGTGTATACTGCAGATATACTAACGTGTTTACCTGTTTGTTATTGTGGACTTGACACAAACAACAGTGAATCGGATAATACAGAATACGGATATATATAGAGTGTATACTGCAGATATACTAACGTGTTTACCTGTTTGTTACTGTGGACTTGACACAAACAATAGTGAATCGGTTAAGAGCGTATACTTCAACTATACTAACTACTCTATTGTAACGGTAAACGTACAATAGAAAAAGAATGAATACGAACATACTCTCTTACCTATTGTAACTTGCAGTGAGAAACCAACATTTCCCGGGGCATATGATTTAAACAAGACAAGAGCGTGGTTTGAGTGTGTAATGATAGGTTGTTGAAGAGACAACTCTTGCACGCTATCGTCACAGCAAAATCGCCCTCCTGAAATCAAAACAGTATCATATCAAATTGACAACTTATGACCTAAACCATCGTCTTGAAATGTAATCAATTGGCATGATACATCCTAAGTATTGCAGTTTATCTTCTTAACTGGAGAAAATAAAAGATGTGGTATTGCAAAATGTCTGAAATGTATTGCTTATCTGAACATTTAATTGTTAAAAGAGCAAATAAATTCAGACATTTAGAAAACATCAGTTGATTTTGAATCGTCATTAAATTTTAAGTATTATTGAAACAAACTATTATCAAATTTAATTATGATCGTTAAAAAACTAAATATTGTTCAAATAAATTATTTTAAAATTAATCATATTAATGTATTTTATCATTTTTTCTATTGTTTGGGCGCTTGTTTCAGCCAAAGGTTTTCTGCAGTATCTCAAGCAATTAAAAAAATTCTGCAGTATCTCAAGCAATTTAAATAATACGTACATCAGTTATATATCATTAGAACTGGCATTTTTAGTGGTAAATAAAAATGATTTTTTGATGGGGCTTTTCCTATGTAAATTCCTTGTTGGTGTGACAGCAGAAAATTAAGAAATTTCAAATAACTTCAGTAATCCTTCATATTTTGCTATACAAATTTCAGGGTGTCTTAATTTACTAATATGCAACAATTTCAAACTATATTTGGATAAAAATTGTGGTTTTTTTTCAAATGTTTCATGCAGCAGAATTTTGCATTGACCATCAAAAACAGCTTTCGTACATGAAATTTTTATTTCTCAACCGATTTTGAAAACTAAGGTATTTTTATTTACCACTAAAAATGTATGTTTCACTGATATGCAACTTATTTTGTTAGTAGATGAATTTTGTCTGAAAAGTCCAAAAACCAAATGTATCGGATATAAACATGTACATATATTACTCAAAGTTTTCTAAGCACCAAACATTTTTCTCCATATTTTTAACCCAGATGAAGGATATGTATGGTTTCTTATATATGGTTTAAGTATAGATATGTTGAATAAAGAATGATAAAATACATTAGTCGTAAAACAAAATTAATTGTTGAGTTTTAGGCCGTTGGTAAAACCAGCCACCGTAAAATGTTTGAATCAGCTTATGCTAGGGTTAATCTCTCAAAGTTAAACCCTGTTTTCAACCCGAACATGACTACCTATTTTTATCACATAACTTACTGTGTGGAAGTGGTATAACACCATTCTATAATTTCGATATACCACTAGTCATATAAGTATGCAAATAAGCCTAGTATGCGCGCTGTCAACAAAAAAAAAGATAATGAATATGAACCAGTTCCCACGGTTTATCTCGGTTTCGCGTGTTAAAGCGACAGGCAAAATGCAAAAAGAAGTTGATATATGAGGTATGTAATAAATAGAATCTAACATTCGTTCTCATTCATTATTGAATTTATTAAACTCGTTAGCAAAAATGACATAATGCTCGACAAGAGCCTCGCATTATATCATTTGCCAACTCGTTTAATAAATTCAATAATGTAAGATCCTCTATTTAGCAAATGATAGGCCATAATGACGTGTTTTATTTAATATTGTTGTTTGTTTTTTCATTTGTTTATTTGTTTGTGGTAGAGGCAAACCATCCAATTTTTCCATAGTAGAATCAGTACTGTATACCTCGCGCCATCCGTAAGAATATAAGTTTAAAATAAAAGACCTCCACATTCTGACAGGAGGTAAACTCGGTGTTTATCGTTGGTGCTCAACTGACTTTAGCTCTTTATAGAACTAGTTTGGAGTGATAATTACAGGCTGATAATTACATTAAAAGCTTTATCTTTTGTGTACTTCTATGTATCTTCTTTTGGTGTCGTCTAATTTTAAAACACCAATATGGATACATTTAATTTAAATCATGGTCTATTTTTTTCATTTTTCATATAGAGATTGAGGATAAAGTCCGAGTAAACCCCTTTATTTTCACCTACTGAATATCTCAACCTACAGGAAGTTGACCAGATGTGAAAGTTATGAATAGCAAACACTAGATAAAAATGTAAACATATTAAAATGAAAGTTTCAAGTGAACATATTTAGGATTATTTTAGTTATTTGAGTCCATGTGACCGAAGTGTGTTCTACACTCCAACAGGGCATCTGAACATATTGTTACAGAAGAGAGGTAAGTATTATAATCTATCAAGGGAGACTATTCGTTACGAGTAAGCCGAATGACACTTTCATTTTCTTTCACTAGCGTCGAAAGTTCATGGTTTTAAAATGCTCATGACAAATTTTAATTTTAACTTTGTTTAGACATTATTTTTATACATTCGATATTATAATTGAAAATGAGGAATTGTCAACATTTTGTCATACCTGTTACTCCCAGGTTATCTGTAAATCGAACTTCAACAAAATCTTGACACGGTTGGTATGGATTATCGGAATCACAATAACCACTGTCCATGTAGGGTTTTATAAACTTCATATGTATGGCTGTTCCATTCGGAGACTATAAATATAGATAAAATGTAGATAGGAAAGGATATGATACGACACTATAATATATAGATAATCTTAATGCATGTTCGTGTTTTTCTTTTGTTTTTTGTTGTTGTTGTTGTTGTTGTTGTTTTAGTTTTTTATTTATCATTGTTATTCATTAATTCTTCCACGAATGGCATTGCCCTGGACTCGTATGGTAGTTTACTCAATCATTTCAAGTTAAGTTTGTTGGCGTTAAACTGTTTTCTCTTAAAGTGCATGCGATAAATCAACGAAACGTAAACCATACTTGTATACTGGCCAGTATAACGCAGTACAACGGACCATGTCCACAAATTACCTATACGTTAACGATAAATATGACTTTTGTTAATGTTACGCTGACTCGTATGTTTCTCAAGAACTATTGCACTCGGTCAAACTAATTTGGGCCATGATGGTATTTTGGGTGGTAAAAATAAGTATAAAGTCGAACAGGAAATGCAGCTTTCACAGAAGACAGTAAACCAAAAAAAAACACGCAAAACGACAAAAGGAAATCTCCATAAAAATGGCAGGTCCAAAAATGAATTTGTTAGAGGCTACAGTCTAGCGTTGGTTTCTTTATTTACACTGTCTCGTTTTATTGGGATTACAATGAGGTACGAGTGACGATTATTGCACCCTAAATCGTGGATTAACACCGTATCGGCCTTTTTCCACTGACTGTGCCACGTGAGTACATCTATTGTCAACTTATTCGGCATACGAGCTTTGCTTCTGTTTTTCTCGTACTTTGCTTCTATTTTTCTCGTACTTTGCTTCTGTTTTCTCGTACTTTGCTTCTGTTTTTCTCGTACTTTGCTTCTGTTTTTCTCGTACTTTGCTTCTATTTTTCTCGTACTTTGCTTCTGTTTTTCTCGTACTTTGCTTCTATTTTTCTCGTACTTTGCTTCTGTTTTCTCGTACTTTGCTTCTGTTTTTCTCGTACTTTGCTTCTGTTTTTCTCGTACTTTGCTTCTATTTTTCTCGTACTTTGCTTCTGTTTTTCTCGTACTTTGCTTCTATTTTTCTCGTACTTTGCTTCTGTTTTCTCGTACTTTGCTTCTGTTTTTCTCGTACTTTGCTTCTGTTTTTCTCGTACTTTGCTTCTATTTTTCTCGTACTTTGCTTCTGTTTTTCTCGTACTTTGCTTCTATTTTTCTCGTACTTTGCTTCTGTTTTCTCGTACTTTGCTTCTGTTTTTCTCGTACTTTGCTTCTGTTTTTCTCGTACTTTGCTTCTATTTTTCTCGTACTTTGCTTCTGTTTTTCTCGTACTTTGCTTCTATTTTTGTCGTACTTTGCTTCTGTTTTTCTCGTACTTTGTTTCTGATTTCTCGTACTTTGCCTTTGATTTTCTCGTACTTTGCTTCTGTTTTTCCTTGTTACTGTTGTTTGTTTTGTATGTATGTTTTTGGTTGGCTGCGTTCTGTCATTCAAGCTACATTTCATGTTGGTTTCTTTATACCTACATATTTATTACTTAAATTTTAGGGGATAATTTACTTGATTAGATTTACATTTACTTTCTTAGCGTACAGTTCCCTTTCTCAGGAAATAAATCGATTAGATAGCGTAACGTATTATAAGCTGTTCTCCTTTAGATATTGACCTTGACAATAAGTAAGACAGGACTATAATCGGAATTCTTCTGTATAGTGTTAGTGTGTGTCAAATTAGTTTAGACGAAGCCTATGAATTCGTGTATCTCACAAGGGTTATATATTTAATATCTCTAAGCCACGAAGCGCTCATCTGCTTGATACTATATTTGTAACAGTTTACTGTTTTTGTGTTCTTCCATTTCAAAACATGCAACCGCCTGTAAATACCTCATTTGTATTGAAATTAAGTTTTCGTTAACATGGCATACAAATCATACAAAGTATATATTTATATATGAGGATTTGCCTATGCATACATACCAATTGGGTCATTATTTCACCATTTCTGACAAACAAACAAAAGGTATTTCAAATATTCTTAAAAGAGTGTCACTGAGTTAAAATGGTTGTTTTAAATCCAATCATAATAACTATACCTTTATCAGCCAATAGCACTTTAAGCCTTCTATATAGGTGTTAGGATAACCAGGTGATCTTATCACTTCCAAGGAATCCACCCGTAACTGTATTGTGCCGCCACACTCATCTGAATATATAATGACATTATTAAACATCTCACACCAAATAATAGAACAAATCTTTTATTATATACAATCTCAGGTAACATGGGTTACAACAAGAGAGAAAGGTACATTACATACATACAAATGGTACAACTAAACTGTATACAAGGATCAGTACATATGTTAAATATGAAGGGGGAAAGCATTATCAATGAAATACGTCTCATGTACGACGTTACTTGGCATTTTGTAAAAGAATTCTGACGAAGACACTTAGTTTTTTTTGGACTTTGACTGCGGGATGGGTTAAAAGCTCCTTGTATTTAATGACATTCGTGTGCTGATAGAAATAACGCGGTATGTAATGTTTGCGCATTTGATCAAAATGTGGACATTTTAATAAGTAGTGGAATTCGTCACCTATGTCGGAATCGCATAGTGTACAACGTCTGAGGTTATACGCAGTGTTAGTAAATCTGCCAGTTTTAACGGGGAACTTATGGTTAGTCGTACGGAATTTAAATAAATAAATATAATTGCTTCTTGGTAATTTAAGATATTTTTCGAATGCTAGGTCATCTTTAAAAAGGTTGTAGTTTTTCCCTTTCGACGAATTTTGTAAGTCTGATCTCCAAGATTGTGTAAACTGGTCAACTAGCGTTTGTTTAATTGAAAGGTGAATGCTACTATGTTGTAAATTATTGCGGTTTGTCCATATATCTGAATTGCCGGTTTTATTGAGAATGGATTTGATGTGTTTTAACCACTTATATTCGTAATTTTCAGTGTTATCCATTGATTTGTAGCAGAGGAAACTTAGCTTTGATTGGTTTCCAATGATAAGTTTGTTCCAGAATTTTATCATACGGGTTTGTATAGTTATAGCAATTGGATGTCTACCTAGTTCTGCATACAACATATACGAGGGAGTGCTTTTTTTGCTATTTGTAATTCTTTTTAAAAAATCTGTATGAATACGTTCTATGATGTCTAAATTTTCGAATCCCCAGACTTCGCAAGCATATGTTAAGATCGGTAATATTGTATGGTCAAATAATTTTAGTTGGTGATCTAAGGGGAGGTCTAAATTATTAATTCGTCTGTAAAGTAAAAACATTGCTTTTTTGGCTTGTTCAACAAGATGTTTTCGTGTATTAAGGAAGCTTCCAGAGCTAGAGAATATGACGCCTAGATATTTATACTTGTTTGTGAGTTCTATTTCATCTGGTCCGAGTTTAAATGAGAATCGCGCCGTATTGCGAGCACCGAATACAATAATCTTTGTTTTGCTCGTATTTATATTCAATTTCCATGTTTCGCAATATTCATAAAAAAGTTGGAGGCATGATTGGAAACTAGTAGGGTTGTCAGAGAGGATAATAGTATCGTCTGCATATAACAGTAACATTATTTTTATATAAACATCGGCCTGAGTGTTAACAGAAATTCCCTCTTGATCAGCATTTAACAAATATTCTTCTAAGTCGTTTAAAAAAATAGAAAATAAAATCGGCGATAAATTTTCGCCTTGACGGACGCCGCATTGACTTACAAAAAAGGCTGACGATTCATTATTAATGGACACACATGATTTAATATTTTGATACATGTTAAATATAACTTGAAACAGCTTTCCCTTAATTTCTGTATTTAATAATTTGCGCCACAGGCCTATTCGCCATATGGAATCGATAGAGAGTTGGTTGAATTAAGCATCGAGATGGGCGTATTTGTTTTGTAGCATGTTCATTTCACCTGTCTGCCATACTCTGACTTCCGATAACTGGTAGTTGTAGCATGGTCACTGAAAATTCCCCTAATTCTGACAGGTGTTACTTTCAATTAAATGATTTAAAACTGCGTAAATACAAAAGAAATTCCAGCGACCATGCCACAAGATGTATTTATTCGCAATATGTGTCATCAAGAACATGACCACTGTTTTCCCCCGTAATCAGTATGTAGGCCATTACGTGGCCCCGCTTTAATTCCAATAAGCGACGGGAAAGCTTATATTAGCAGGATTGTATAACGAATATTTATATAATAAAACAGGTTTAAAAACACATTTTACTGAAAAAATGCGATAACATGTTTAAAATGACCTACTAAATGTTTTAATTTTACAAATGCAAACTGTGTAAGCCAACATTAAGGTTTTATTTCATACCCCCGCCAAACCCCTTCCCCAAGCAGCGAAAACGGGGTTGAAAGTTAATACTCGGATCACGTAATACTAATGACATTGGAATTTGAATTTAATCATGTAATGAATAAACAAATAAATAAAGGAGTATTAACAATTTGCTAATGCGTGTAATAATGCGTGTAATATTACACGCATTAGCAAATTTTTGAATATTTCTTTTGCTTAAATATATTAATATCAGCTTAAAAGGGTGTTGTTGTTGTTGTTGTTGTTTCAATTTTATTTTAGATTACAGGTAAAGTATTATTTTACTTTTGTAATAATTCATGTACTATTATTTCGACCACCTACTGCATTAAAACATTGGGGGAAATACATAATAGGAAGAAATATATTAACATGTGAAATACGCTTTACTAAAAGGAAAATCAAACGTTTACGCTAATAAACTGAAAACATAGTAAACTGTTTACATCTTTGGCACGGTATTTGTTCAAGAAATCGAAAAACTAAATAATTATTTACGACGTACAATACACTTTACTATTTTATTTTTAAAATAAAATCAAACGCTCACGTTAAAAAGCTGAAAACATAGCTATGGTTTTCATTTAATAACGTTAACGACTTTGATAATATAATCGTACTTGATTTTGATCAAGTTTATACATGTACCGTTAGATGGCGCCACTTTCTCACAGTTATCCCCAGATAAACCTTGCGGGCATCGACAACGAGAACAGTTTTTGGGATCCTGATATCCGTCGTGCAAGCATGTGCCCAACAAACTAGTTGCGTTGCAGCTGTCTGGAATTCAAAATGTTCTGTTTTTCGTATTTCAATATTTTTTATTTCTCATAATACACATATGCACAAAATATATGCACAATAATATTTCGTGTATTACAATACAATAGTCACAAATACATGAACATGGTTATGTAAAAGATAATATTATTGAACCTTGAAGAAAGACAAAAGACTAATATCAGATAAATCATATTTGTCATGCAGTTACCTTTCTTTATCTAATAGCATAGTGTGAGATTATGAACATTACTCACATGCCGTCGTTAATAAAACATATTTTCAAGAAATATGTTAAACAACTCAGTAGGAACAGCAAAGCAATCTATGGTGATACGTAAACATAGTTGGTGGCAGGACGCGAAATAACATAACACGAGGATAATCGACGTTCATGCGCAGAATAACATATTTGATGATATAAACCACGTGAACTACACGTTTAACATTAAATATGTGGTTTCTTTTATATTATGTGTTTAACCATTTGGTGTTTTTTATAAAAGAAACAAACTGACACGAAATCACGAACTATTTCTCATAAACCAACTGTAAAATAACTGCCTAGTTAACAATTACGTACACGAAGAAAAACAATACATGTACGCGAATTAAGAAATGAATAAATAAATGCAAAGAAACAGTGTATTAATGTACATAAATATACCATGCAATACGACCAACTGTGCGTACCTATTACATATTCGTCAAGGTATTAACCCTTAACCCTCTACATATATGTAATGGGCTATTCTTTCTTTCAATTAAGACCATTCCATTTATGTGACAAAGTTACTCGCAGGCTGATCTGGGTTTACAATGGAAGCTAAGGCTATTATAGTCGTGCTTAGCGGGTTAATGGTTAACTGTACATATAGCACGCTTGTGTTCGCAGAAGCGATAAATACAACATAGTTCACCGTCGCAAAAATGAGATAGAGACCTATAGAAACCACAGCGTCGAAACGCAATGACATCGTATGTCCGCACTGTACTACAAACAAGTAACAATATTTAATTAATTATACAAAGAAAAGGACAAAATACAACAGAAAGGGTGGAGAAAACAGGGTTACCGACTTGGAACGGTCAGTAGGCAATAAGGCTACAGGTTAGCTTGAATCGATTTTATGGGTACACAATACTCGCTATTATCCTGTCTTCAGTACCCAAATAGACAAGACAGTGTAAACAAAACTACATCCCATCAAAAGGGATTCTCTAACAATAAAGTCCACATCCAGAGAAACTAACAAAAGAAACACTAAGAGGTTATTGTAAAGTTATATAAAATACAAAATAAGAAAGATCTCAGGCTGTATTCAGAATTGTACTGAACAACCACAGCAGTTGCAGCCAAAGAGGAAACCAATCTAGGGTACGACCAGAAAACCGGAGGGACGAAAGCTCATGCACCTACCTTCCTTGGTCGAGGGTTCAGTAGGTGCAATCATAGAGTCCCAAGAGGTTGTCCAGTCATCGCACATGGGATAAGTGAAGCGTATTGACTGACTGTAGAGAGGTCAATCACTAAACGTGCAGTGCGTTGTAATACTAAAGGGTCGTACCCTTGCTGGCAAGACTCGTGTTTAAACGGTAGTAAAGTTGACATTGGTGTGTGTCTAATGCAAGATTAGACAAGTATTGTTGTATTCGGTTACTCTTACTGGTAGTAGTAGTAGTAGTAGTAGTAGTAGTAGTAGTAGTAGTAATAGTAGTAGTAGTAGTAGTAGTAGTAGTAGTAGCAGTAGTAGTAGTAGTAATAGTAGTAGTAATAGTAGTAGTAGTAGTAGTAGTGGTGGTAGTAGTGGTAGTAATAGTGGTAGTAGTAGTAGTAGTAGTAATAGTAATAGTAGTAGTAATAGTAATAGTAGTAGTAGTAGCAGTAGTAGTAGTAGTAGTAGTAGTAGTGGTAATGGTAGTGGTATAACATACACCAGCATCGTGGTTTACGTAGAAGTACATGTGCTGTACCAACGAAATATATACACCGTTACAATAAAGCAAACAATTCCATATCATATTATACCATTGCAATATGCCAAGTTGGCAAGTTTGACGTCATGAAAAGAGAGTTCCTCACGCTGGCCCATGGTGTTCTGTAACAATGGGTTTTTACTCTGCATAGTTACGGTGTTGGTTTTGGAAAACGACTGAAAACATAAACAAATAAACATGTACATAAAGACAGTAAAACTTTGGTCGGACATGTTCAGAAACCATGATTACTAATGTAAGTTCAAACATTCAACAGGAAATGAACAAAAATAACAAACACACTGATTTACAGCAATAAGTATTTAATATTACTGTAGTTATATTATTTAATGAAAAGTGTGTCACATTCCAAACACACAAATGGTTACTGCCTTGGAACGGTCGATCACAACTGGAGCCGCTTTCAGTTTAAACCGTCTTTTCGGGTGTAAATCAAAGTTTGAAGATATAGCAATTGTTAGCTTAACGTCTGTCTATTTTATGAACATTAAATCACGATCCTAACAACAAGTTTAAAGTAAAATTGGGAAACAAGTTAAAAGGCAATTTACGCGCAATGTTTCTCGAAAGAAAAAGGTTTTGAATAGAACTATCCTTACATGTAGCGAGTACGCGGTATATAGTGCGTAAATTATGTTTATTATGTTTAATCAGGGCCTATGTTCAACCCAGGTTTAATGCGAAAACAAAAAAAATCTAAAATAGTTTATTAAAATACTCAATGCTGATCGGCTATTGATGAGTTTTTTAGATTCCTATATATACCTTTGACGTCACTTCTTTCAACCGTTAGGACGTCATTTAAACGTCAGAAAACATTTTTAAAAACACGCTTGCATTAGTGTAAAGCAACGTAAAGTTCCAACAACAAATTGCAATTGTTAAAAACAGGACAAAGATATGTTTTCTTCTTTCAGTGTGTTGAGAGCTGGACATACAATGTCAGTTGTGAGAATTTGTTTGTATAATGTTCTTCAATCTTTCGAAATTCTGCGTATAAAATACATAAAATTGTATGCCAGATAAGAAATACAATATTTCCAGCGGGTTTATATTTGTGCGAGATCCAAACCTGGTGTATGGGACTTGAAACACATCGAAATTCAACCCTACATTGAAGATTGGCAACGCAAAATGAAAACAAAACAACTCGATGAAGCTCAAAATAAAAATCAGAACAAGTATGATTGCTTACTTGACCCCCGTAATGCATCACAGATCCAATATCGTAAAGTATCCCGAGATTGTTTATCTGGCCCCACGTCTTCTTCGCAAAATTATACTCGTTCCCTGAAAATAGTAATGAAAAATTTTTTTTTAAATACAGTGAAGGTACAAATATATGAATCAGATCATAATTCGTGTTATAAAATACACTTTTTGGTTTAAATTATAATTAAACAGAATATAACTCCCGAAATCAAGAGTCCGAAACAAAACGTAATACCCCGTGGTACTCCATGATTGCACCTTCTGAAAGCCTGAGAGGAGAGGTTGGTGCATGAACTTCCGTCCCTCGGGTTTTCTGGTCGTACCCTAGATTGGTTTTCTCGTTGACTGCAACTGCTGTGGTTGTTCAGTACAATTCCGGATATATCCTGAGGTGTTTCTAATTATGTTTTGTGTATACGTTTACAATAACATATACGTGTATATTTTCCTAATTTCTTTTGATGTGGACTTTATTGTTAGGGATTTCCTGATGATGGCATGTATTTTTGTTAACACTATATTGTCAATCTGATAAATACAATTACCTGTGGATTAATTTACCTGTTCAAAGTTTTCTACGTCATCAAATAAAACCTTATTCTCGCTTTTCACAAATATTGCAATGTGTGAATTGTAAATATCTATTATTGTGTATTGATTTCGATTTAAATAAACATAAACATGTTCCTGAAATAAAACATGGCCGGAGAACTTTAAAATCGATTTAAGCTAACCAGTGGGCTTTATTGCCTACTGGCCGCTTCAAGTCGGTAACTATGTCATTTCACTCTTTCTGTTGTGTATTGTCCTTTCATTGTATACTTTTAGTTAATTTGCTGTTTGTTTATGGTATAGTGCGGAGCTACGGTGCGTTTGGGTGCTGTGATTTCTATCGGACCATTCTTTTAATTTTAATAGAAAGAAGTGATATCTGAATCAACCGTTTCAATATATATATAAAACAGTTATAGTCTTCTTACAAGTAAAAACATAATGCATGGTTCATATACATTCGTATATATTCCCTTCTATATTTCCCATTACTAGCAGTATGTGTGGTTTATATCAATATCATACATGCAGCTTACTATAACAGTTGATAGTTCTGAGACACATTAAAGACTAAGACAAGTAAAGGAACTGGAGACGATCGTTGAGAATTATGAGTACCAAATACGAATAAAACGAGCATAATTTGTGTTTCAGTTCATATGCACGAAACGCGACCCCATGATCCACTCGATTAAATTAGTGTTAATGAAATAGTTTGGTTTGAAACACTAGACGTCTCGACGACTCGGCCACACGGGAATGTTCGGTTTACTTTCTCATCCGACGGACTCGATTTTGGTTTTGGTTGTAAAAATCATTAATATTCGTACGCTTGTTTTAACTTTATGCCCACCTGCTAGCATTATAGTAGTAATCCTATTTAATTAATGATGGTCATTCATCCACTCGTCGTATTGTTCAAGCCAAACATGTTCATAAACATTAATTCGTATATTTGATAGAGCGTCATCAAAAGAAATGACCAATCAGTGACCAGAAATAAGAACTAACCAATACATTCTGGTAGGTGATAAATTCGGTCTTTATCCTTGATGTGCAACCAAGTTTACTGTTAAAATTAAGGTATCTACAGTGAGGTTATTTTAAAACCCTGTATATTTCAAGCACATTCATGCAAACTGATTCAATAAATGTATGTTTTAAAATCAAAATCTTGAAAATTATCATCTTTTTACTCTGCCAAAGATTTTTATTTTACTATAGAACCTAAGGATAAAAACCGAATAACACAAGTTTTATCACCTACTGAAAATAAAATAAAATCTCAACATCTCTACAATTCAAAATTATGAATTTCATAATTTTGAATTGTAGAGATGTTGAGATTTTATTTTATTTTCATGGTAACATGCGGCCTATGTACATTTCAAGTGAAACTGAATCAGTTCTATGTCAGTCATATTTCTGGAAATACACATCTGATGGTACTAGAATTAGAAACACGGTGCAGACATTAAACATGATGTTAATTGATTGTTTCATCAAATAACCGCAACGAAAACAATAGCATGCAAGCAGGCAACAATGGCATGCAAGGGGCATGACTTATTCGTCAATGACCCAATGTATTTATGCCAGTATGTATATTTATCTCCCTCTATTCGAAGATATACAGGAGGTTATTTGGTCGCTATATGAAATAGGATCTGACGCAAATCTAAAAGCGTATGAAGTTAATTTCCTCAATACTTGAAAACACTTAAGGTGACATAACTACGGTGTTCCTTTAAGGCCATCGTATCATCACTTATCGACGTTGACAAATCGATGGGCGATGGTACGATGGCGATGGTACTTTGCCGATATCGCAATAGACCATCGTTCCATCGCCATTGTAGCATCGTATCATTACAATGTATCACCGTGCCATCGGACCATCGCCATCGTACCACCATACTATCGCCATCGTACCATATATGATAACCTAATACTATTATTAGTTATTGGGTTTGTTACTGACCCCCTACAGAAATATGTGGGGTCAGTAAGATTTATAGGGGGCGAGGCGATAGCCGAGTCCCCCTATACATCTGACTGACCCCACATATTTCTGTAGGGGGTCAGTAACAAACCCAATAACTGATTTATTGCATCGAGCACCTTTTTTAAGGCAAACGCCGATATTTAACCCATTATAATGGAGCGTCAATGTCATTGAGACGTTCGCGCAATTTGACGTCATGACATTGACGTCACGACCGGTACAGTTTAAAAACATTATTAAATTTACTTATTATGTTTGTTACTAACGATTTAAAGAACTATTTGCAAATGATTTAAACTTTGAATCAAAATTGTAGTCCATATTGTTTTAGTGACCCTCTATGAAATCTACTGACCCACTATAGAATAATAGAGGGTCAACATGTGACCGCTCTAATCCAATGAAATTCCTAGGATTTTGTGCGAGGTGCAATAAAATGTCATAGTTCTCAAAATGACGGCTTCCATATCCAGTCAAATGATCATATATGTATTGTTTATTATTCGATTTTGATATTCTTTCACCGTTCCCAACGGTTTTCAAATATCTATATAATAAAGGCCAGTGTTCGTTTCTATAGGATATTTTGACAAATCCGATGGTATATAGGATTTGATTAGTGATTTTACACTGAACAAGTAGAACCATTAACTGTTGTGTAAACATATTATACCGAATTCAATATTTTCCGTCACTATTGTGACGTAGTCGTCACGATCCTCGCGTGCATGCTCGTGCCAAAACCCTAGCGCGTGTCCGATTTCATGGGCCACCGTGCCTTTCTGAAATAAATAACATCTTGTAAGTAACAGTGAAACATATAAAAGAAGAATTTAGGACATGGTAATTGTTTATATTTCGAATTCCAATGCCTCTGGAAAAAATACGCTATGAAAAATAGGACTTATAACATGGCATGTTGGTTCTATTTATATTTTGTTAAAAACGAATTCCAAGCCCTTTGAACTATTTTACGCAGCATCGCTCTCATTGTTTTAGAATTAACATGACGCCAATACTTCTCCAACCTAGTGTAGATGTCGGAGTATATTAACAATAGATTGTATTATAATACATTTTCACGTGCTATTGTTTGTCGGAGATATCTTATTGGTGGGAAAAATGATTGACAGCTGGTGTCACGTTAATGGCGGTACCTCCTGTAGGTGTCCGGCATGTTTTTCGTCATTTGTTTAGCAGCTGTTCAACATAGTTATCATTATTATTATAATATTTAAACCTTTTCGCTGCCACAGTCGAAAACATTCATTTTACGACCAGCGTAGACCCAGATCAACCTGTACATCATTTGCATCGTAAATTAATTTCTTAAATTATTTACTTTGATATACAGTTCACAAATGAACGCGATTTCATTTCATTTTCTTATACATTTGATATTTCTGGACATAATGCACACATAATTGTACATTGAATGCTTAGGTGCAAAAATGTGAACAGTTTTAAAATGTGAGACTTATCGTAAGATGTTTAATAAAACGGTGTCCAGTCATTAATTAATCAAACGATAATGGAATTTATATATGAACTATATCGATAAGTACGTTATGTATATATCTGGACACAAACTGTTTGTTTTAACAATCAATGCAAGTTACATACCCGTAAACAAGGTTCGCCTATAGATATAATTTGCTCTACCGTTTTAGTTGGGTCGTTACCCACAAAGGAGTAGCATCTGTAAAGAGAAAGTATACGTAAACGTTAGTATGAAACGTATTCAGTTAACATCAATTATACAAAAACTATTTTAATTAATTTAAGTGGCCATATAACCTCAAATCGTAAATAACGTTCACTACAACCACTTTAAAATAGTTTAAAATTGTTTTCAAAATAACTGAAAACAATCAAATAATTTGGCAAAATAGGAATTAGGAAAACAATATTGCCGTCTGCGGATCTCGAAGGCGATGACGCTGTGAATTTGTCTTAATTTGTCTACCTAACTAATGAAATCTGATACAATATAGACATGTTTCAACGGAAACTATCCATCTGTAGGTTTCTCGAATATTCATATTAATAACAACAGCAACAAAAATAATCATGCAATTTGGAGGTCAAGCCAAACTTAAATATCAGGATTTTCGATGACTGGTTGAACTTAACTGAACGGTTAAATTAATGCATACCCACTTCCGTTGATAAATGACAAACTTTTGCCAGTTGTATTTGCGTTGTTTGTGAACGCTATGCATGTTTCTTCTTCCCAATGTCTTATCCCTACTCTGACAGCCTCTCGCATAGTCTCGGCTACAATGAAAGATATATTTATTTTAATATGCTTTTATTGCAGATATGTTGCACTATATGTATTAGTGATTTAAATATCCCAATATCACTAACAACATATGCAAATTGATTGAACTGCACGTTATTACAACATTAGTTCTGTCCCAATATCACTAACAACATATGCAAATTGATTGAACTGCACGTTATTACAACATTAGTTCTGTCCCAATATCACTAACAACATATGCAAATTGATTGAACTGCACGTTATTACAACATTAGTTCTGTCCCAATATCACTAACAACATATGCAAATTGATTGAACTGCATGTTATTACAACATTAGTTGTCCCAATATCACTAACAACATATGCAAATTGATTGAACTGCACGTTATTACAACATTAGTTCTGTCCCAATATCACTAACAACATATGCAAATTGATTGAACTGCACGTTATTACAACATTAGTTCTGTCCCAATATCACTAACAACATATGCAAATTGATTGAACTGCACGTTATTACAACATTAGTTCTGTCCCAATATCACTAACAACATATGCAAATTGATTGAACTGCATGTTATTACAACATTAGTTGTCAATTGTGGCTGAAATGGGTTTAAAATTGTAACGATACAGTTGGATATGCCTTTCAAAAGGAAAACCAAAATTATTTAAACAATTGTTAAACACTACTGTGCTATACGCCTCCCACAAAATCTCGATAAAAACTCCGGTTTCCTGATCAGACTGACAAAAAATGCTGACGACAGCAGAGAGACAAAACACACCGACCGATATATCAAAGTCGAAGAGAAAATTAGCATTCAAGGCACACAGTCAACCAGAAACACTCAGAGAATCAAACAACACTTACAAATATGAATACAAGGCAAGATGAGGCATCATCAACACAAATTGGTTGACAGTAGGGCTACCGCCCTGGAACGGTCAGTGGCAAAATAAGACCGCTGGTGGGGTTTAAACTAGGTTGTTGTGTGCACCAAACCTCACACTTACCCTACTGTCAACCCAATAAAAACGGGACAGTGTAAATGAAGATATTCCCGCCACGTTATATACTCGAAGAAAAGTATCTGTTGGTTACCCGGTGCCATATACCAATATATGTTCTTTCATTATGTTTAGGCGCTTTATAATACAATATATGATAATCTGTTTATTTTAAGTCGATCCTCTTCAGCCTCTGAAACACCTGATGTACCCTGTTTATTTAAGCCGATATTTTGAAGCTATCTGCAGTCTATAAATAACGTATTACATGTGCACATATCTGTATATTTAGCCGTACGACCTTCAATTCGCCAGGATCGGAACGGTATTATTTGGGCATATTAAACATTTATGAAAAAGTGTCAATTCGTAGGGATGGCGGGACGTATATAGTACTGGTACTACCCCGTAATAAGTGGTAGGTCTATTGATCCATGCCCCAAGATGTAGGGGAGCTAACTCCAGAATGTGCACTTACTGTAGTTCACATCTAGAAGGTAATTGATTGGTAAAGTCCATTTCACCCCGCTGTCCTTCAACAAAACCTCTGTATCTAGTTTCCGTTTCTTGCGTCTCCTGTTATTCGATACAAGCTGCAGTGCCTGATTCTTCTGCAAAATTATGTCACCTTCAAACACGTATTCCTGTAGCAACGGAACTATCTGCAACAGAGGAAATGAATACTAAAGGAAAAAGAAAAGCAACTCGGGAATTTTCGTTGTATAATTTATATCCTGTACACTTAATTCCACGTAATATTCCAGAGAAATAAAAAGATGTTTTGTAAAAAACAAAAGAAGTTTGCAGCTAGTTAGGGAAAGGACAAAACTGTGCCGTTGTAGTTTTTTTAATCACAACTTTTTTTGTAACACGAAATTCATAAATGTTGAAGTAATGCTATGAAAACTTGAACCATTTCAGTGTTGTATTTAATATAACATTCTAAGTTTGCTCCTCTGTTTAGGCAAAATATTACATTCTAAGTTTGCTCATCTGCTTAGGCCAAACGCGTATTCTATTAGTAATGAAAATGTGCAGGCATAACACTTGGTGTATATTATAATTTTTAAATGTAACGAGAAAGGAAGCAAAACCAAAATATAATAAACAAACTTATTTACATAAAATATTCACTTACAGAAAACATAAATTCAGTTTTTCATTAATATCCAAAACAGCAAGTGTCTCTTTAATTCAAAACAGCAAGTGTCTCTTTAATCCAAATGTTAATTGTACTTTCAGTCCAAATTAATTTCCAATATTTCCGATTTAGTCCAAATATCCAGTATCACTGTTATTATGAATGAGCACAATAATAAGTAAATACCCTCACAAATGTATTTTATATCTTTAAAAGCATCCAATTCAAAATTAACATTTTACTAAATACTAATCTTTCGAACTGAACTGAACTGCTGAGCTGCTCCCATAGTCTGTTTATATACTTCCAAAGATTGTTCCAAAAGCTTCCCCACTAAAACAGTCCAACTAGAACAGTCCACATTTCATCATAAATGAATTTGCATAAATAGTAAACATGTTTACATCTATTCTAATTTTAGCTGCTCTTTCAGGTCAAATCAATAATAAACATGCAATGCAACATGTAAACACTGAGATATAGGTTACAGTGTATTATGTATTGTTTTAGTCCATTTTTCCGAAAGGAAATTTCTAACTTAGCCATATACCATTATTTCAGGCGCAGCATATTATACATACGATATACTCGTATAGCGAATACCCGAGTGGTGTTTCTTTTTTCCCTTTAGTGTATATAGGGTAGCGGAGATGTCGTCTATGAGCACACATAATTTAAAGGGACACACGGCAATCTTGATTTTTTTAAAACTCACAGCGTCCCGCTTGTTTTTCAGGATAACTTACATTTGTTCAAACATTAATATTAATTATACGAATAGTAATAAGCAAATTGTATGTGCATTTTATTCAATTTTGATATTATTACACCAATAATATATTAAAACTTAAAGTAAAATATGACGAAAAAATGAGTACTTAAATTTTTATTTATTTAAATGTAACCAGGTTAAAAGTAAACATGATCCTGGATATATAAGTCAAGACACCCATTTCAAACACTTCAAGATTGCCGTGTGTCCCTTTAAAATATTTTTCAGCAAGAACAACCGGCTCCGTAATCATAAAGCTTCTTAGCAATATCAAGTTAAAATGTAACAATTTTTAAATATAGATATAAAAATCGAAAAGGAAAAGCAGCATTCAAGGACGACAGTCAACCACAAACACACACACAAACAAAGAACACATATAAAGATGAATAAAAGGCCAAATAAGACATCAAAAACACAAAATGGTTGACAATAGGGCTACCGCCTTGGAATGGTCCGTGGCAAAAAAAAGCCGCTGGGGGTTTAAACCAAGTTCTAGGTTACACTTACCCTACCGTCAATAAAACAGTGTAAATAAAAAAATCCCCGCCATGAACTATTCTCTAACCAGCAAGGCAGCATTAATAGGCAATATAAGTAAAACACAAAGATGCTCGTGTATATATAATTACAAAAAACAATAGCCTAGACAGCCACAAAGAAGGTACTCAATGACTTGGCAGAAGCCAAAGCAACAAGAGAATAAACCATTGACAAGACAAGACTGCAGACAAATATCAAACGTCACCGTTCTTTTGAGCTTTAGGTAGACGTCATCATAGGGTCCACAGCCTGTCCGGTCATCGCACAATTTAAGAGGAAAGCATAGTGGCGAACTGTAAATGGGTCCACCACCAAGCATGCAGTGCGTTGCAAAATGATAGGGTCATAACCTCTTTTGATAAACCTTTTAACAAATTTAACAAAGATAGTATGAAAGTGATCATGGCCAAGGATCTTAGGAAGTTTGTAAATCACGTCACCATAGAAGTCAGGTTGTGATAGTCCTTGTCACCTTGTTTTATCTTATTAAGACATCTTCTTGATATTTTTTATTAATACTATGGATATCTTAAAAGAGATGCTCTGCAGTGTCGCTGAGAGGTTAATAAGGATATTTGAAAATATGTAAAACAAATCTTAAATTTTGACTTAAGTAATATTGTCTACTTAAGGTGTAACACGCCCATTGAGTTTTGCATTGAGTTATGTATGAATTAAAATTTAAATGCCATGTTGTCGTTCATATCGAGGCCCAATTTAAAAAGGAATAACTACCATTTTAATCACACATGGCTCATATGCCGCCACAAACAGAAAAGTGGGGGTCATGTATCTTCTAAGAAAGAACTTATAAAACACAGAGATGCCAAAATATTGTATTCATGCACTCATTTCCGTATAAGCAAAACCAACTCAGATTTCACAATTGTAACATGACAATGCTTGAAAAACGTAACAAATAGATCAACAATATGATATAAACCAAAAATGGCACTTTAAATTAGTGAAAATGCATTTTTTTACAAAAAGAAATGAGAATTTACTAGCCTCCATTACGCTACCCTAGGCCGACGCTTCCTGTGATGCAATGGGTGTGCTACACCTTAAGTAGGCTGCTGGAGTTTATTACCACTAATTGGATGGTATGGCAGTTATCTTGCCTTGAATCTGGTGAGGCGGTCAGTATAGAGATGGTTTGACGGTTATCATACACGGGAAATGGAGAGCACGTGGCCGTTATATGTCCTGGAAATCGTGCAACTCTCATCATGTGGGCTTTAGTTTGTAAAACAAATATACTATTTTGGCCGGTATATGTAAATTTCACAACAAATAATGGGTAGGAGGAGGTGCATGAAGCCAAAGGCAATTGTTTAGTTAAAGTGTAATTTTATTACATATTAAATAGTGGAATGTTTAATGTGGAATTGTTTAAGTATTGTAAATTGTTTAATGTAATGTTCTAGTCATGGGTTTGTGATTTTATACTGGAGGCGAACATTTCTTCTCTCTTTTTTTAAATACTTTGATAGTAACTTTGTTTACTCTGATATAATATCAATGCACATCACTGTTTTATAGTGAGGAATCGATTGAATGTTAAACAAGACAACTGTGTAAAAAAAAAAACATGTTACCACAATAACTTGTTTTAAGAGAAACATGGGAATGAAGGAAAACACAGATTGATATCAGTAGTTGTGTCTTCCCATTTCGCTAATTATTGTGAAACATATAAAAAAAATAAAAAAGCTAAAATTACTTGAATGTTTTCAACGGTTCATTGGCACAATATATGTTATTTATAGTCGACCCAGAGAGAAAGGAATTATACATAGAAATTCGGGAGCATGCCCTACTCTTACTAATGAATATATTCCTATGGCTCTTTAACGTGCTCGGAGAATAGACATCGATGCACGGGACAGTTCGATTCACGTTCCCATCAGACAGACGGAGCTAAGGGAAAGTGACGTCGGGGTAAACATCCACACTTGATGAAGTCGCAAGTTGAGATTTTTTCACCAAGGATGGTATCGAGTATAAATACTTCAAACAGTGAAGACATTTGACTATGTCTCATGCTTTCAACAAAACTCCTACGTGCAAGCGTGCAAAATAATATGTAAAACTCCATCAAACACCCGCGACAGTCACATTTCGGTAGCCGGATCACTTACAGTTAACTTTGCGTAATAATATTGAAACGAATGACGTCTTTAATAAAATAAACCATTTAATTTATCGGAATTACGGAAGAAAATTGGAAGCGTAAACATTGGTAAATCAAGTGGTCTAGATGGTACAGCATCCGAGATGATTAAAATATTCAATATGTCATATGAATCATGCTTCAGTCATTATATAGGAGCTAGACTAGGAACCATGGGTTCAACTTGGTCGTACTCGAAAGTAGTTATAAATAGAATATTGAGAAACTTGTCATGAGACATTTTGAATGGTAAAGTATACTCTGTAAAAGAAGTTTCGGACCATGGCAGTGTTCGAACCCGTACAATGATCGCTGAACCATGACATTCGACCATAACCCTTATTATCTCAGTTGATAATTTACAATAGATCAACAATCAACAATAATTATCATTTACAATGAAAGTTTGCGAAAAAATAATAACCTGTTTATTGGTTACTCGAATGTCCGTAACTGTTACTTTGTATGGACTTTGCAACATCTTTTACAGACCCTTTGTGTGTTCGCGATACTTTTTTAAAATCAAATATTGTTTGGAATTTAATGTTTCTGGTACCAAATTAACCGGGTAGGGTAGACCTTGGTTTCTAAAAAAGATACTTAAATTGTGTCTACTAGTTTTAGTTTTATATGACTTTATATACCCTGGTCCAAAACTTTTTTTACCGAGTATAGTTAGAGATGGTATGTACTGAATGTGTACCAGTATTTCTGAAACATTTGCCTTACTTCTAGCGAAAACGGCTTTAAAAACCAAAGGTTTGCACTTTCTATGTGGTGTGAACTTCGGTCATTTTGACGCCAAATTCAAAGAAATCGGCAGTTACTTTTGGTTTGGTTCAGATTGTGGACAAAAAGATAGGTCAGCTATTTGTTTCTGCGTGTCATTTTTATGATGCATTAGCTGGTTCCCATGCATTGCATGATATAGGTCCAGTAATCTCTAATGATATTTTTTCATTGAACTTTACTACAGGAGCCTATGTAAAAGATATGGTTGTCTACGTTCTATATTATGAGATACTTAGATACGCATATCCTACTGCATTATTAGAAAGTATACTTCGCTCCCTTTGAAATTCAGATTTATTTACCGATACACATATCGTAAAAAGGCATAGAATTGTTACGAAGTTTAACTTACAATTCACAGAAATTAAATAATGAAACTATTAAAACCATTTTGAATATTGAAGCTAAATAACATTCAACGACAGACGAAGCACAAGCATGGCTTCAAAAATAAAATAACGGTTACTAATTTAATAAAACAAGTACGAATGCTTGCTGGGTTTATATTCCATCTTTTTTAAACTTTTAAAAAGTTTTCGTTCCGTTTCGAATAGATGAATAGTTTTAGCAGTATTGGATAACTAACGAGTAGGAGCTAAAACCAGTAATACTTCTCCTTCTGTGTAACACAGTTGACTGAAAATGCAATCTTTCGGAAACTTCGAACATAAACAATATAAGTAAGAGTATTAGACATTGTTCTGTTGGTTCAGTTCACTGAGACTTAACTGAAAGTAGATACAAAATTCGAAAAGGAAAAGTATCATTCAAGGACGACAGGCAACCACAACCACACACAGAAACAGACAATGATTTAAAGATGAATAAAAGGCACGATAAGACATCACAAACACAAAAGGGTTGATAATAGGGCTTAGTTACCGCCTTGAAACGGTCAGTGGATGCAGCACTCCTTAAGCCCCTAACACCGGCTTACACTATATTCTACGTTAACGCCTAGATGATATCAAAGGACCAGTAACACTGATACGTGGTCGGGCAGACTAGGTTTTAATTGCAATACTTTTAGGAGACACGGACGTAGGCATGTTATTTTCAATAGTTACGTCTATGACCTTGTTGATGAATTAAGGTACCCCTTGGTAAAATGGAATTCAAACTGCAGACACTAGCATGCATACAGTATCTTTAGCATGTCTGAGCAAATGTATGTGATACCGGTGCAAGGTTACAATCACAAACAAATGTTATAAAAAAATTATGGACTTTTGCTAGAACGAGCACGATAATAATACATTAAAAAAAAATAAACATTTCTCCGTTAAATGTATTTCATATTTTTAATGAGTAGTATGTAATATTGCTATGTTATCACTAAACTGTTATAAATATTGGTTAACTGGAGGTTAAAGGGTTACACGGCGTCCCGTTAGTTTTTGTCTTAACTTGCATTTGTTCAATCATCAATATTAATTGTTAGAATAGTTCAATGCAAATTAATTTTACATATTACTAACTTGTTATAATATTGCACCAGTAATATATTTAAAAATGTGCCAAAATATTGAAGAAAATTGAAATCTCATTTTTTTTATTAAGTTATATGCAAGCAGTTTTAAAGTCAAAATGAAGCAGGATAAATAAATCAGGAGCAAATTTTAATGTTAGAATAAAACTCAAGATTGCCATGTGTCCCTTTAATGTAAGACAATTAGAGGAAGTAATTGGGTCACACACACACAATATATCTATCATTCGAATATGGATCTGGGTATGCCATGTTGAATTGTACGTTGGTAAATGAGTACATTTAATTAAACAATGATTGCTGCGTGCATAGTTAAAAGGGGTACATCAGGCCTTTTTCTTTAAGGATTGTGCGGTGTAGAGATCCCACTTAAAATTGGGAAATGATACTATTTTCTATTGTGAAGGCCCACAACATAATCAATGCACCAGGGTCAATGTAATCATGCTACGCCCGAATTATGTTAAAGAAAACTATATGATGAATTCAAATGACCTGGGCAACGTCTTGCATATAGCATGTTTGGATTTATATGAAGTTTTTATCATGAACTGGAACGTTTCTAGGATGTTTTATTTTTATTGAAAATTCCTGCTTCAAGATAAAGAAAGGCTCTATTTTATTATTTAACCCTTAACCCGCTACATATATATAATGGACTGTTCTTTCTTTGAATTAAGACCATTCCATTTATGTGACAAAGGGGTGTTTGTGGGAAAATGACTGATCTGTAGCCGGGCATTGTAAATCCTGATCAGCTTGAGAGTTACTGACATACAACTTACTTTTAGCTATTTTGATCAGTTAATTATAAGATGTTTTTCAAATGTTAAGAGTATTATTGCTTTAGGTAATAGGTGAAATAAAGTTATTTAAAACATAAATGTTTTGTCAACCGCATATGCGAAGAAAACAATATTCCAAAAGTACAGTATAAATAATAATAATAATAATAATAATAATAATAATAATAATAATAACAACATAAAACATACATTATATACTTTTTTATGTTTTATGTTGTGTATGCGTTACAACTATATCTTGCGTTTTGTTGTTTTTAAGTGTGATTTATTGTTTATTGTATTGTTTGTTTTAATAGTACTTTTGTATAAGTACACATAACTATTGCACGAACCTTCTATCAACCTTGTATATATGTTTTGTATCCTCATGGGTTGTATGACCTTTTGGAATTTTGCTCATTGAATAAAAGAGCTATATATATATATAAAAATACAAAACAAGCAAACTATTTGTATTATGCGGTGTCTTTTCAATTGATGATAATTATCATATAAATAGAGGATATTTGTTGTTTTGTCGTGAATAACATATTTTATTTCATCGAGATGAAATAAAATAGATGTTATTCACGACAAAACAACAAATTTTCTTTTTATTTTATGATTTTACAAACAATTATTTAAGCAATTTCAGTAACTAAACCGTTTTACACACCTTTCTACGCGCCTTGTTCAATATGACGTAACGAAACGTTACGACGTCATTTTTTTTGAAACCGTTAACGTCATAGAAAGAAAGTAATTAAATAAACAGTGGATTTGAATGTATAACAGTTGGAATATCTTGTGAGTCGTGTTGCTGTGCATTTGTGTTAGTTGTACATTAAAAAAGTAGTCCCGGCAGCTACTGTGGAAATAAAACTCTATATTCCACAGTGTGGAATAACACTTTTATTTCACTGATAAAATACAGTATTTCATTGCTTATCATAAAATAAAATATGATATGGTTTACCCAAAAGCGATGAATGAACAGTCCTATATGGCATTCGTTTTCGGAAAGATCAACGCAACATTTGTAAGGAGGATAAACATTAAAATATAAACTGATTTATTAATATTAATGAGCAAAGTCCGTATTTATGATGACATCATATTATTAGGCAAGAATACTCATGGACATATTCTGGAACGTTGATGGGGGTAGTAAACACTTTTAACAGTTGTAATTATTTAGGCATAGTTATATCTAGCGGCGGTTCATTCATACCAGCAATTAATACACTTAAAGGTAAAGCTCTACGTGCAATGAATACCTTACGAGAAATATGAAAATCCCAATTGACATTATGTATAATTATTTTTACACTTAGAAACAAAAAAATGCTTTTACATTTAGCTCCATTTTTATTCCATTTAGCGACAAACGATTTTACATTTAACACGGAACTGGCAATGCTCTATCGAAACTAACACTCCATGATGTAAGCTGACAGAAAGCAAAAAGAAAGAAAACAATCCTAAAGAAAAACAAAATCGCGGAAACAAAACCGGAAAAAAAAAACACAGTTATATAGGGTTTTCTTGATTAATACATGTAACGTATATCATATTTACACTTGTGACTCATAGTTAGTATTGGCATGGGTCCCACGTATAAGATGTTAATGTCCTTGAAATAAGGGTTTGATTAAAAAAAAACTGAGCACTAAGGTGCGTAGGTTATATTATTTTATTTTTACAAAGACACTTTGCGCGTATCAGAAATTATCCAGTGTAAGTTGACCAACATGATGGTAACCCTTGACAACATCTATCAAAAAATATATTATAACAAAAAAAAGCTTTACCGGGAAGTCCGGGATGCACGGGAAGCACGGGAATCCCAGGAGGCAACGCGCAGTCCGAAACGAACTCGTTGTTCAACAATGCATCCCCGGTTCCAATCCCCGACTGCACGTTGCATGCGACATACTCCGGGGTTTTTTTCTGTTTTCTAACCGCACCATTGGAAGAAAAAAACTTCGTATAGTGTTTTTTATAAAATGATGTTACATAGATTGGCCTTGGGATTATATCATGTTCAAGTTTTAAACAACAAACAACGTTTTTTTAAGTGAGTTCATTTAAGTGGTATCTCACCGCTTCCGGCATTTTATAAATGTATACTCCTCAAATATATTTAAGGACCATGTTTTGATTTTAAAATGCTGTTATTGAACGACTTACTGTCTTTTTGCATTTTTTAAAATTTTAATTGTTATGCAACATGTATTAACTTTTTAAATGAATACGAAATCCATAATATTAAAGATTAAGTAATTATTACTTTCTATTTTGTGGTCCTTAAACTATTTTGAGAAGTATATTTACACTTAACGTTAACCTTCTGAAAACGAAATTAGTTTACGATAATGCAATATACGCGCTAAGTCTGTATTAAAATCTAAAAGAATGTCGGACATTGCCGCCGTCTTTTACGGTGTAACACTTTATGCAGATTATTATTATAAGTTTGTCATATTCATAATTCGCTCAACTAATGTTGATGTTATCTTCATGTTTAAGGTCATGAACGCTCACCAGACCGACAGATGACCAGCACAATTTAATGTGAATTCCTTCATAAGGTTAATGAGTGAGTGACCAACAATTGTAAAAGTGTCGATATCCCTTGGGGCAATTCATAAGCAGAGTGATTAAAGTTATTTGTAACACAATGACATTCCTGCTGGTGGAAACATATGGAGGATCTTAAACGAGTTCCCATTTCATATAAGATTTATGAAACGAGTTATGAATTATTTTAATTTTAACGAGCCTTAACGAAATCTTATATGGAATGGGAACAAGTTTAAGATCCTTTTTATCACATAACATTGCAATCAAAATTAGTAAAAATTAATACAGATGGACATAGAACCGCCACGACGTCAGACACACTTTAGCGCCAAAACGTCATAAATATGTGACGTCATAACGTCGCGTCTCACACATAACGTTGCGTGTTTTACCTCTTTACAAAATAGCAGTTTGCGCCAACATTTTAACAAACCAAAAACAATGTTTTGTATAATGTGCATTATTTGTAAAAGCTGTCACAAATAATAAGTTTATGACTCAGATCTGGGTGAATTTGTAATAAATAAAATAGTTCCAGTTAATAAACTTGCGTAGTGTTACAGGTTTAACTCAACCAATCAAAATCGTTCCAGGTTGTATTACACGTGTGTCATACAATAGAATATTAAATGGGTGTTCGACACTGCTAACAAGGGGCGTTATGTGATAAATGATTATTCTAAACATATTATATATGTATCGCGGGATAATGGTCTAATTTAGTTGTTTTATATCATATTTAAAGGGACAAATGGCAATCTTGTTGTTGTTTTTTCAAAAAAACTAGCGGGGTCCCGTTAGTTTTCATAAATGATATAAGACGAAATAGTGAATAATTAAAATTTGATTTATTTAAAAGTAAAAATGATACTGGATTTATAAATCGAGACACCTATTTCAAATACTTCAAATGTCCCTTTAAATGTGAGCGGACAAATGTTACTGTTTAATATACTGATCAAAATACAGTTAGCACATAAAATGCATGTCAGTTCCATAGACGAGATACGAAGCTGTGTTTGTTTGTGGTCAATGATAAAGGGACATAGGTATGACCGACATTAATGCTACAAAGACATTTGTAAACAAAGTTCGTGATAAAAATAAAGCAAACATGTTGAGAATATTATTTTATAGGTCATCGAAACTTGTTTTCATCAATTAAACGAGAGATAATATTTAAATTTTAAATGAGGAAAAAATATTTGTTGCGAAAAACAATCGTTTGTGAACACATTTTAGTTGTTTTTAAACAATGACAGAATGGCAATTCTTAGGCCAAAAAAAAAAATAGGTGTGTTTCCTATTGCATGCTCTAAAATAGGGTCGGTAGGTAGGCATTTTCTTTTCTTTTTTCTTTTTTTTTTTGAGCAAGATATTGTGAGATTCTACGTGTATTTATCTCATAAACCCCATACAAGTTGATGATATAGCTGAATGTTTCTCTGTGGTGACAGTTTACCTCGATATAGTGTGATAAATCATTGTTCAGAACAATTTTTTTTTTTTTCATAAAAAGTTTTAAAAATAGGATCGATCGGGCCATCGGAAACACAGGTTTTTTTTTTTTTTGGCCTTATCGATGCAAAACATTAAACGTGTTCAAAGCATCGTTTATATAGCGAAATAAGTTAATATATATGGGAGGTAGTTTTTTTTATTGGAAAATCACATCCTTTCCTAGCATTTCTAATATGAATGAATGAATGAATGAATGGTGTTTTACGGCACGTCGACACATAAATAGGTCATATTGTGCGCAAAAACTAATGAAAGATGAAGAAATGAAGGATTAATTAAAAATTAATGTAAATAAATCAAGATAAAACTATTAAAATATAAGGGATAATTTCTAATGATATCAATGTGTATACGTTTATCTATGTCCCTAAATATACGTGCTAAACTTTTTTTGTTCAGTATATGTTTAATAAGGTATTACTAGGCATTGATATCAGGCATTAATGGCCGATCCCAAGGTAATTTAAATTCTGCAGTTGACTCATTTACGAAAGCAATTCTGATGAGAACAGGCGAAAACTGGTTTCTTAAATTTAACAATGTATTAAAACAATCATGTGATCAATATATATATACACAGACATATTAATAATGTTATTAGGTCTGTGATATATACCAATACATTATCTTATTGAAGTTTCTATATTGATATTATTTTGTCATATGTACTTTGGTAGATTAAGAATACACTTTATATT
The DNA here is from genome assembly GCA_037043455.1 of Cyrtodaria siliqua. Classification (NCBI taxonomy): domain Eukaryota; kingdom Metazoa; phylum Mollusca; class Bivalvia; order Adapedonta; family Hiatellidae; genus Cyrtodaria; species Cyrtodaria siliqua. The sequence continues at coordinate 214,428 of JAWPHD010000146.1, forward strand.
TATAACACAACAATAATAACAATAAACCTGAGAGATAGAATTATATTAAAGTCATGTTTTTGTCCTAAAGCATAAAACATATTGGTTTTTAAACGCGTTGTCACCGTAAAAGTATATACGGAAGTCGAACAGGGAATGCAGTATTTCACAGACCTATTTATTAATATGTCTGTGAGTATTCAAAAAAACACACACATAGAAACAAGCAATTACAAGGATATAATAACCAGAGGAAAGGTATGCGATACCACAAACATAACACGGTTGACAGTAGGGCCCACCGCCTCAGAAAGGTCAGTGGAAAAATCACCGCTTTGGGTTAAACCCGATTCTAGGGTGCACAAAACCTCACTCTTACACATAAAATGTCTCATGGGGCGGGGTAAACTTTGCCGGAAACGAGACAAAATAAAACTATACACTATGTAAAGAAAGTCTACGGATTGCTGGATCTCCTCTCGTCAGTTTAAAATGTAAACCATCGTGTCTGGTGTTCAATGGAATATAACACCGAATATACACGTTCATTTGTAGATAATACCAATGCCAGACAGAATGTTCCATTTCCATTAAATAGAAACGTCCCTCTTTTAAGCTGTGATTTGCATATGTTTGACTTTGTTACACTTTATACACCAATCTAGATATAATTTCATCATTTTATACTTATCACTCAATCATTCTGATCAATATTAATAATCATCAAAAACCGAAGTTTGTCTGTTGCTGCTAAAACATGTTTTATTCAAATTGCGAAATCACTATATTTTTATTATAAAGGGAGGTAATCTGAAAATATTCGTTCTTAAAAGCTGTATAGCGCAAAAATGAGTGAAAAGATCAGCGTCTTTACTCTGTTTTTGTGGTGATGAGGTCATTCTCTGTTTATTTCAATATAACAAAACTGTGTTAACTCAAAGTTTTAACCACAAGATCCGGAAATGCTGTTTGAATCAAATCAAGGGATTACGTTTGCCCACAAGTTTGATTCAAAGAAAAAAAAATCATGACAGTGCTGGCCTTTAACAAAGCTATTGGCGTATAAGATTAAATAAAATATATTTCATTGTGTCTAAATCTATGGGTAAAGTCGGGGACGTTTCTATTTTTGCTCAGTATAGTTCAGCACTTTGAAAATATTGAAAGTAGCTATCCCACCAACAACAGGCAAATTTTACATGTGTACACCGTTTCTATACCTACTGACGGGGTAAATACATATAACTTATATTATTTTGAGAATGTAAATTCTATAGACACAACATAAACGGCTTTAACCAGCCTGGCCAAACCCAAAAGCTGGAGCGTTAAATTATGAGTTACCAACTCATAAGTCATTTCACGCATATTCAATCACGGGTATTTTAAGAATCTGTGAAAAACCCTAAACTTTTAATCACTGTTGGACATAAATTACATGAGAAAATGGTGGTATTCGATTTTATTTCAGTTGAAGAGGCCCTCAATACAGTTACCGTATGAAACATATTAAAACATAACTCAGGTGTTCATTAGTTGTGGTTTATTTTAAAAACAATGAATTATCAACACAGTTTTGTGTTTAGTACTGCTTACTTGTTAATTTGCTTTTTCTTTCTTCATAAAAGTAAAGTTTCAGGTAGTATTATATACTGTTATACCCTAGATACTGTTCAATATACCAATGCTTGACATAGAGAAAACTTGACTCAGGTCTCAGTTTATATTATCTGAGCTAATCGGTCATGTAGCATGTAAGCAGTAAATAAGCAAGCTTTCCATGCGTTTTCAGGTCTCACTACGCACTTGGCTCCCTTGTATGTGACTGTAGATGATTCTTACACCATAAAAAGTAGAGATGTGTTCTTCGGTTTGAGATATTTTTAATAATTGCCCATGGATATTTTCTTTTCCTGTTGCAGGTGAGAAAACAATAATGTGAGATTGGATGAGCAGCGATTAGACGACACTGACAGCAAAATGTGACACATTGGTGGGTGCTCAAAATGCGTATGAATTTAGGTGCAAACTGTTTAGTGAAAGCCGAAAAGAGTACCTTGCCTGATACCACTCACATTTAAAAAAAAAATAGTGGGCTATGTACCAGATTTTGTGGATTTTTATGAGCAGCAATAACTGTATTTTACCAAAATAATAATTTTAGACTTTAAAGGTCTCATTCAGAATGGAAAATTGGACTTCATTCCCAATGGCCAACACAGTAAAATCGAAGTGTGTAGTGAGACCTTCAATGATCACTTAGTGTTGGGAAATAGGTCCTTAAAATGTTTACTTATAATGGACTTGTTTAAGTGTTATTAAGTTGCATTAGGTCTAATTAAGTGTTTTCGCTGAAGAGTTTTTGGGTTTACTTTCATTCTACTGAGTATATTTAAACTGTGAACATGCTCATTCTTCTATTCTGTGTCATGTTTTACATGGAAATATGTTTGGCCATCCCTAACAGTGAAGCTCGACGTTGGCGAAACTTTGAAACCCGGGTTGATGCGCTAGAGGCAAGACTTGTGAGAGAATTGCGGTACACGACGGAGGAAATCGTTTCCCTGGAGTATTATGTACAAAGTCTAAACGAAACGTACTTGTCCGGACTAGCGCATATGCAACTTATGACTGGGGATTCGGACATATGTAGGAAAGCGGAGAGTAAAACTATCAAAACATCGGAGAAAGATATTGAGAATGTAAAGAATACCATGGACTATATAAAAGAAGGTGTCCTCGCAGAAAAGAAGCACGTTAGAGAAAGTATGGATGGATTTCAAAAACAAATTAATGAACATTCCACCAGCTTGGATGATATCAAAACAAGCGTCATAGGAATGGAAAATCTTCTCCGTTCTCGTACAAAAACAGTTGATGAATTAGAAAATCGTGTGCAACATCTCATTGACAATGCCATTGAAACGTTGAAACTCGCAATACAAAACAGAATCACCGCGAGTATTAAAAACCTTGAAAATGGCATCACCAAATCGTGCTCAAGTGGATGGACGCAGTTCAAGTCATCATGTTATTTATTGATTACAGCAAAAGTTACTTGGCACCAGGCCAACAAAGTTTGCGAACAAACTGGAGCACACTTGCCTGAATTGTACGACCTTACCGATTCAATTTTTATTAGAACAATGGCGAGCGGCGACTTCGATATATGGTTGGGTGGTAACGACATTGCGCAAGAGGGAACATTCATGTGGGTGCATTCAGGAACAGCTGTGAGATACGCTAACTGGGGATCTGGTCAACCGAACAATCACGATAATAAACAAGATTGTATGACCTCAGGTTACACTAAAAATGATATAATCAAATGGCAAGATGACGATTGCTCCGAACGAAAACGGTTTGTTTGCCAGACTGAAATATAAGAACGTAATCGAAGATATGTGTCAGCTATACACTAATTTAGATAAATGAGCAGGTAAAATCAAAATGTTAGGAAATATATTTATATCGATGCTAAAATTTTAAAACTACATTTAAAAAAGTTAGGATGATTTTTCTGGGTTATACCGTATGCAATATATCTTTAAGTCGCTTACATATACTTACGAAGAAATTCAGCAGGAACATTATGGAAACAGTTGTTAATAATCGTTTGGATATTGTCTATTTAATAATTTATAAGAGATTTGTTTGTTTGTTTGTATGGTGTTTTATGTCATTTTCAACACATGTAAGGTTATATATGACTGTCGATTGTTTGTGGTGGATGCAGACCACCCACTTTTCCTGGGTAGAACCAGTACTGTACACCTCCCGCCATCCGTAAGTATCGACACTTCCTGACTAACAAGTCGAGCTCCCAGTGGGATTCGAACCCGCAGCGGTGATAGGTGAAGATTAACACGCAACATCGTTAACCTCTTCATAAGAGACAGTACTGAATATCAGAGGGCATATATCAATTTATCTGTCTGTATTGCAGATCAGTCCGTTTAAACTGCTTGTCTTGCGAAGATAATGATTTGTTGATAATGATGTTTCACGTCTTTTTTTTAGCAAACATTAGGCCATATGACGGTCGATTGTTGTGTAGTAGAGGCAGAGCACCTCATTTTCCTGGGTAGAACAAGTACTGTATACCTCCCGCCATCCGTAAGAACCGACACATTTGAAAGTAGAGCGACGATAACGAACAAAACGAAGAAAATGAACATACATATTGACACATTATGCTTGTTATAGATCCCAGGTATGATGTAATGGCTCGGGAAGACAATAGTTCTAAAGGACTACTTCGTGGTCGGAACATTATGAAGTATTGCGGCGCTTCGGTCCTGTAGTAATCCATAGTGTCTTGTCTCTTTCATTAAACCTTATTGACCCTGTAAACATGACGTAACGGATTATATATTACGGGTCCACAGGCGCGTGACATTCAGTATTGATCCTTCTTATGTCAAAACGACCCTGCATGTGTCTTATAAAAAAGATGAACTGACAGAAATGGTAGTATTTGGACTATAACGACGTAGACATTTAATTAAGAAATAAGATATATCCAGCGGGTTTATTGTCCCAGATCAATACCTGGTGGGCGGGACTCGAAGAGCATCGATACCAAGGGTTGTAGGCCAGTGGTTTCAGTGTGTTTCGGTGCTGAGATTTTTTTTAATTGATATATAAAGCTTATTTGGTATCATTTAGATACAAAATTATCAACAAAAAAATGGGTAGGTCACACTTTCTTTTGCACTGGATGAAAAAGAATGTTCTAATACTCAACTTTTTTTAAAACTTGTATATGACAATGTTCTATCACATTTCTTTAGAAACAAGTAAAAAAATGTATAGGTCGTCAGGCTTCTAATGATTTTTTATTAAAAATTATTTAAATTACACACAGTTTGAAGTTATTTTGACATGTTCACTGTAAAATACTTTACATACAATTTTGACATAGAGATCGAATATAAATATAGCTCAGTTTCTACTTTTATATTATATATGCCACTATTTAAAAACAAACATCTTATATTTTCTATAGCAAAAGGTTAAGTTCTACTCAGATCTGCCCATACCCTCTATTCTTTTGATAACAAAAACTGGTCATAAATGACGCAAAAAATATGAAAAAAAAAGTTTGCTTAACATTTGATATGTGACCATCTCAAATCCTCACTTTTTTATATCTGATACTAGAATGCAAAAAAAAAAAAATGATTCAAATAAGATTATGTTCTTCTTACAAATAAAATTCTTAGACTTGAACATGTCAAAACTTGCCCAACCAACATCCTTCAGAATATCGTTTAAAATGATGTCCTAACGGTTGAATGACGTGACGACATCGGATGACTTTATAGGAATTTTAAAAACACCACCTCAATAACCAATCAGCACTTATTATTTTAATAAACTATGTTATATTAATCACGAACTATGGCTGTTTGACTAAACAAAATATACCTTTGGCATTTGTTTGGAAATTGTTTCCCTCTCCAGTAGGTTGATCATCTTCATTATTAATGTTTTGTCCCTGAGAGACTGTCCGTCCCGCAGATTCTCCGGCGGTCCCTGTAGTGTAAATACAAATGTCGATCACTTAAAGGAACACAAGCAATCTTGAGAACATTCCAATAGCAGAGAATAGATGCTCGACTGATACTTGGAGAACAGTCCAATATCAGAGAAAAGATGCTCGTCTGTTACTTGGAGAACAAAACCAATATCAGAGAATAGATACCTGCCTGATACTTGGAGAACACTCTAATATCAGAGAATATATGCTCGTCTGATGCTTTAAGAACACGCCAGTAACGGAGAATAGATGCTCGACTGATACTTGGAGAACACTCTAATATCAGAGAATATATGCTCGTCTGATGCTTTAAGAACACTCCAATATCAGAGAATAGATGCTCGACTGATACTTGGAGAACTCTCCAATATCAGAGAATAGATGCTAGACGGTTACTTGGAGAACACTCCAATATCGGAGAATAGATGCTCGTCCGATACTTGGAGAACACTTCAGTATCGGAGAATAGATGCTCGTCTGATACTTTAAGAACACTCCTATATCAGAGAATATATGCCCGTCTGATACTTGGAGTACACTCCAATATCAGAGAATTGATGCTCGTCTGATACTTTGATAAAACTGCAATATCAGAGAATAGATGCTCGTCTGATACTTGGAGAATACTACAATATCAGAGAATAGATGCTCGTCTGATACTTGGAGAACACTGCAATATCAGAGAATAGATGCTCGTCTGATACTTAGAGAACAAACCAATATCAGAGAATAGATGCCCGTCTGATACTTGGAGAACACTCCAATATCACAGAATGGATGCTCGTCTGATACATGGAGAATACTCCAATATCAGAGAATAGATGCTCGTCTGATACTTGGAAAACACTCCAATATCAGAGAATAGATGCTCGTCTGATACTTGGAGAACAGACCAATATCAGACAATAGATGCTCGTCTGATACTTGGAGAACTCTCCAATATCAGGGAATAGGTACTCGTCTGATACTTGGAAAAAAAACAATATCAGAGAATATATGCTCGTCTGATACTTGGAGAACAAACCAATATCAGAGAATATATTCTCGTCTGATACTTTGGGAACACTCTGATATAATGCTCGTCTGATACTTGCAATCTCTATATCAATAAGGTAATGGCTATCAAAAAGTGCAGAACTATTCCATGGCTATTTTTATAATGGTAATGCTTACCAATTTTTGTTCAGGAAAACGACTCAAATCGACACCGGGTTTCGGCGGGGCTGCCGTCGTCACCACCAATGTAATACTCCATATAAATAACACATATAATAATCCGTCGGGAATTCGTCGGTTGAGTATCATATTCATTAAAGAAATTTATGTTATTTCAAAATTGTCTGAAAAGTTACATTTAGCAAAGTTGATTATATACATTGGGATTTCGTTTATCCGTTATACCATGTTCAGAAGGAAATTGACATACGTAGGTTCGTCTTTGATATGAAGCTTATAACGAAAAAAAATCTTTTAAAGTCAGGCCTTCTGTATAATAGTTTGTTTTAAGTTTCTTATATTCAAATTATAAGCTAAATGATATGTTATTTTAACTGAAATGTATTTGCCAGCAAAAAGCTATACATTTAAACAAGATTTATTGTTTTTTAATCTATATATATATATTGTTTTTATTGTTTATCAAACTTGTGTTTTTAAACATCAAATAATTGCAGTATAGTATATTTGAATGTATGAAAAAAATGTTGCAGCGAATACCGTAGATTCACGTATTAATATTTTCAAACCAAATGTAACAAACGTTAGGAAAACTGCGAAAACAAAATTGACACAAATCACAGTATAGTATATTTAAATGTTTAAAATAAAGTGTTACGTCGTATACCGTGGCTTCACATATTATTACTTCAAATCAAAATGTAACAAACGTTAGGACATTTGCGAAAAATAGAATTGACACAAATCACATCGAAAGATAATAAAATCCCATTGATCAACCATACTGTATAAAATATGATATGTTTAACAACTTTGAAACCAAATTAATGTATTCTAGATTTTCCTTGGGGCCTACATATTTAAGCGTTCCGATACGCATCTACAGCTTTTTCCGCCCTGCGAGACGAACATGTGTTAAACTCATAGTGACTTTTAGTACAAAAATGTGGGTTTTAATCAATCCCAAATTGACAAGATATTTGCGGAAATTTGTGTCGTAATGACACCTGCGCTTTGTTTTTATCGATAATTAGTATTACTAAAATAATGTTGACGCACTTATCTTGATCATGCTCAACAGTCACACGTTTGGTTAGTGCATTATACCTTTAATGTAGTTAACTCCGAGTTAAAGGGACACACGGTAATCTTAGCATCGAAATAAACATCTGGATTTATTAATTCAGTATCATTTTGACTTTAAAGGGACACACAGCAATCTTGAAGTTTTTTATCAAGCTTAACGTCTCAATTTATTAATCCAGTATAAATTTGACTTTAAACCTGCTTGCATATAATTAAATAAGATTTTGAATTTTCATGTTTTTTTCTTATTATACCATGGGTTTATATTTATTATTGGTGCAGTTAATTCAGTAGTAATATTAATGATTGAACAAATGCAAGTTATATAAAAAAAAAAAATAACGGGTTACCGGGTGTTTTTAAAAAAAAATCGAGAATGCCATGTGACCCTTTAAACCTGCTTACATATATATTTAAATAAAAGATAATGGACTAAGGCGTTTTCAAATTATCTTCGTTAACTTATATTATTGGTGCAATATAATCAACAGCTTGTTATGTGCAAAAACAATTTCCTTTTAAAAGTATTCAAATAGCTATTAGGAGTTATTTAGCCTTGAGTTTTTAAAAAAAATATCAAGATTGTCGTGTTTCCCTTTAAAACGCACAAAGATGCGAAAATCATTTATCACTTTTTCGAAGAAGTTGCGCCAACTGCTATCCTACAGCGGTTACGTTACATATAAATCGTAGCATGGTCGCTGGCATTTCCTATGTATTTGCACAGTTGTAAATCATTTAATTGAAATTGTACTATCGGAAGTTAGTGTACGGCAGACAGATGAAATGGACATGTTACAAAACAAATAGAGTTTATTTAAATAAATCAACCAACTTGATGTCTATTATTTAAAAAGGAGTATTGCTTTGTTTGTTTGTATGGTGTTTAAGGAGTATTGCATAAATCTAAAATCCAAAATTTAAAATAAAAATAAATAAATAAATATAAATATAAAAACAAAATGCCGTATCAATCAAGATGTTGGTTTTCTCGAGTTGATTAGGACTTACATTTGAATTAGCCATTTGTTGTAATTTGAACAATTCTTAAATTAACCCTGGTGCGTAACCTAAGATAGCATATATCAGTGTTCAAATAACTTTCCTTGTAAATAAGGGGGAATATTTATCTCATTGATTATGTTTAGGACATTAACAGAATAAGAATAGAAAATATCATTAATGTTTGAGGCGGTTGTTTCAGCCAAAGGCTTTTTGGACTTTTCAGACAAAATACATCTCGTATCTAAATAAGATGTAATCAGTGAAACAGTCGTTTTTAGTGTTAAATAAAAAATACCTTACTTTTCAAAATCGGTTGAGAAATAAAAATGTCATGTGCGAAAGCTGTTTTTGATGGTGCATTTTCAATGCAAAATTCTGCTGCATGAAAATTTGAAAAATAATTTTTTTTAGAATGTTTATCCATAAATGGTTTTAAGTTGTTGGATATTCATAAATTAAGACACCCTGAAATGTTTATAGCAAAATATGAAGGCTAAATGAAGTTATATAACATTTCTTAATTTTCTGCTGTCTCACCAACAAGGAATTTACATGGGAAAAGCCCCATCAAAAATCATTTGGGCTGTAAAATATTTGTTTCTGAACTGATTTTTAAAACTAAGGTAGTTTTATTTAACACTAAAAATACCAGTTCTAGTGATATATAATTGATATACGTATTATTTAAATTGCTCAAGCTACTGAAGAAAAATCTTTGGCTGAAACAACCGCCCCAAACAATAGTTGTCAATTTCAAGTCGGTCCCCTAGACAGCAAGCCTGATGTACCCCTTGCAATGTGCTTGTGATTTACAAGCTTTCAACTCGTCGGTGAGGTGAAAGTTTTATGAGCGGACTAACGGACATACGGGCGAACGGACAATGGTTACAAGGTATGCCACATTCACGTCGCGGTCGATGCTCTTTATATTCTTACGGATGGTGTGAGCTGTACTGTATTGGTTATACCTAGGAAATGTGGGTGGTCTGCCTCCACCACAAAAAATCGACCGTCATATACAACATTACATGTGTTGAAAATTACGTAAAACACCATACAAACAAACAAAAAACAAACAAACATATGTTTGCCCGCAACTTGCATATAAACGTTACACAATTCCTAAGTACCCATTTGTAAACGTCTTATACTTTATTTCTAAGAAAACACATATACTTGAAATCGTTAACATTTGATCATGAGATCAGAGCCGACAAAATCGTTACTTTGCATTTCAAACGTATCTCCAATCAAGCGTGACTTAAAATGAGAATATTATTAACATATTCTAACGTATATACTTAGGAATTTTAACTTGTGTATAAAACAAAAGTAATTAAGATGTATTTTGCATGTTATTACATAATGTTGTGACATAGCTCTAATGGTTATCCTTGTTCCTGTTCATGACGTAATTATCATACACCTGAAGATCCGTGCAATAACTGCCGGTATATTTCAGCCATGCTATAAATGACTTTATCACATAACATGTGGAGTGGGAGTGTAATAACACCATTCAATATTTTCGATATTCCACTATTGGTATAACATAACGTTAATGACGTCATGGACGTCACGTTAATGTACGTAATAAATAGAAACTAACATTCGTTCTCAATGCAAGAGCCTCGCATTATATCATTTTTTCAACTCGTGTAATAAATTCAATAATGATTGAGTACTCACTCATGTAAGATCCTCTATGGTGTACACAACGACCGGTTGAAAAAAACATTTGAGTTATGATAAAAAATATGCCAAATCCTCGGAGGTATGCAGAACAAGCATTCTAGTGACAAAAAAGTACGTTAAACAAAACAAACCAAATTGCATTTGTTCTAAGAAATTATTTTTATCTAAAGATTTTCATAATCGATAGCTACGTAAGACTGTGCAAATAAAATGGCTGTGGTAAATTTATGTATTCGAACTATTACAAAGTTATTCCCTTTAAGGCATCTTTTTAAAAATTGGTTTACTGTTAAAAATCTTACCACCAAACTAAACAATAGCATAAAACTAAAAAAAATGTCCATGGAACATGGAGACAGTATAATATGTTTTACAGAAAATGATGTAAAAAAAAAATGAGAGCGGATCACCGAAATAATCAATCTCTACCCAGAGTTGCCGTTCCTTGTATACACACACATCCCTGTCAACGCCTCACCAAATACCAAGAATCTAGGCAAACGATGAAAAACGGTGGAAATACAAAATTTCTTGATGGCACTAATATTTTTCTGAATTAACTTTGTATGAAATGCTTATATTACAAAAGAAAAAAATGTTTCGGCTTGAATGTTTTAAATATACAGTAAATTATGCTCAGAATTATATTGCGGTAGAATAAAGGTTTGTACCTTGGCATATGACTCCGCCGTCAAGACTTTAAAATAGACACCACCAAATCGTCCCCATAGGGTTAGGGTACAGCGTTTTGCTTACCAGCACTTTCCAGTATCACATAGATCGTAACAACCTACCTTAAATTAAAGTACTAACTATAATATATATCAAAATGTAGATAATAAGTTATGTTTCTTTCGAGTATTTCGAGTGTTGAAGTTCTGTTCGTCATTTTTATAATTTAGCTATGGTCATGTGACAAATGTTCATGTGATCGCAGAATACTTTCTTAGACGTTGACAGAGGTCAATGTAATGGCCTCTGGGAGCGATTGAGAAATAATAAGTGCGTCTTCACCTCATGTGCTCATGATACGTACGTACGGACAGACGGACGGACAGACGGACGGACGAACGGGCAAAGATAATAGTGCATGCCCAATCCACGACGCAGTAGATGCGTAACAAGACTTAATATATTTTTATGTATGCCCGCAACTTGAATATACGACAACAAAAGCAATTTTAAAAGCGTTAGCATGTTATTCGAAAATGATATACCAATTTAACGGAGGAATGACGAACATGTTTTCTAACGACAAAGTTTGAAGAAAAGAAAAGCAAAATATCGTTGTTCTAAGAAGTCCTTTTTAATCTTCAAAGAATTTCAAAACCGATAGCTACGTAAAAATGCGCAACTAAAATAGCTGTGGTAAATTTATTTATTCGCACTATTATGAAGTTATTCCCTTTAAGGCAGTTTTAAAATTGGTTGACTATACTGAGCAAAAATAAAAAGTACCCTTTTTTCTTTCCCTCATTATTTAGACAGCAAAACAGGAAATAATAAATGATGTAGACCGTCCACCAATAACATATTCCAAACAAAGGATTTTTTTGAAAAGTTCAGTACACAAGGGAGTTATCCCCCTTTTTTTTAACCATGGATTTTTGGTAAAAACACATATAATCTACAAACATAACCTCAATTTGTCCAAGAAAATATTTTCTATACGTTGTTTTCGAAAAAAAAATCACAGAAAAACGCAACACCGATTGTGTAGGTAGCAACTTTTGATTATCAAAAATCATCAAATTACTCCCCCTTTTATGGTTTACATAGCATCCATAAGAGAGTATTGCTTGGAAAAAATTGAAACTGTTTAAAGAAATAGTTAGTACTCAGTGAAATGTGCTTAAAAACATCAAACATTGTTTGACTAAGGCTCTGTTCAAGCTGTCCTACGCCCTCAAAAACTGGCCTATGGGAGTAACAGCAAAAAAGGGGGTACTTTTTTTTTTGGTGAGTATAATAAATCACCAATTTTACTACGCATTCGATGATTTCTAAAACAAAGGATTGTTTACCTCTTACTCATTAACATGTGTTATGAAACATGTTTAGCCGCACGCTGGTGGTTAAATATCAGGTAATCACATTTGTAATCAAAGTGCAATAAAATTAAATGAAAATCGCTTTGAAGTTAGTTTTCATATAAAAAAAATAATCTACTACTATTGCGTTGTCACATGTCGCAGTTTCTGGTTGTTTCTGAATCTGCAAGTTTATCTTATTGTGCCGGTTCAGCAATTTAGTTCCTGTTATTTCTTGCATACCGGATAAGGTTTTTCACGTTATGGGTGATGGAATCTTATAGTTCTATACCTACATAATATTATATAATAGAGCTGGCGGTTCAAATAGTGTCGCACCCAAGCTAAATTTGGGGCATGCATTTAAAGGGGTTGATGTGCTATTTTCAAACAAGGTTTATTTTAAAGCTGAAAAACTTGAAAAACAGCTGGAAATATTATCAAAATGCCATGAAAAATAAAGGAGATATGACCTATTCAAAATTTGCAAAGAAACATAAATGGAGGCGGCCATCTTGGAACGATGACGTCATCGCGTCTTTTAACCATATATGGCAGATTGACAAAACGACTTTTAAAGCAAAGAAAAAACTACAAATGAAAACTAAGCATACAATTGATATATTTTACATCTGTATATTTATTTTTAATCAATTTGCAGTGCTTTAAAATGTATTTTGTCAATATGCCATCTATGGTAAAAAGGCACGATTCCAAGATGGCAGCTTTTAAATCGCAGATGATCAAGACTATTGCTCTGTAGGAGAACATCATGACCCCAAGAAAGATCAAAGCAAGCTGGCTCAGCTGAGAGATCTATAACATATAACAAGAATCACTTCGCCAATAACAATCATAAAAAGGCATACAGTCTTCAATCTTAACTATAAGAACAGCTCAAAACCATTTAATATGCCATCTATGGTAAAAAGGCACGATTCCAAGATGGCAGCTTTTAAATCGCAGATGATCAAGACTATTGCTCTGTAGGAGAACATCATGACCCCAAGAAAGATCAAAGCAAGCTGGCTCAGCTGAGAGATCTATAACATATAACAAGAATCACTTCGCCAATAACAATCATAAAAAGGCATACAGTCTTCAATCTTAACTATAACATAAGAACAGCTCAAAACCATTTGCTTACTAATGGTTTCGCCATTCAGTGCGCAGTACTTTGATTGTAATTGCTAAAGCGACTTCGCACGCGCGCGTTCAAAACCTGTGTATATCCAAAAAGGAAAACATAATCCCAGCCTAGCAACATTACCTTATGATACACACTGCTCGTTTTCGTTAAAAGGACATGAATTTATAGGGACTGTTTAGTTTTAAGCGGTGAAATGGGAAGAGTTTGTGCCCAGCAATATATAGTAAATGTATTAAATTTATAGCACATGCATTTTAAAAGGAAATCGAACAGGAAAAGTAGCATTCAATTGACAACAGTCAACCACAAACACACACAGAAACAAAGAACAACTTTAAAGATGAATAAAAGGCCAAATAAGACATCACAAACACAAACGGGTTGACAAATTCAATAGGGCTACCGCCTTGGAACGGTCAGAGGCTAAAAAGGCTGCTGGGAGTTTAAACCAGGTTCTAAAACTCACATTTACCCTACTGTCATCCCAATAAAACGGGACAGTGTAAATAAAGAAGTCTCCGCCATGAACTATTCTCTAACGAACAAGGCAGCATGAATACGCAATATAGTAAACCACAAAGATGCTCGTGTATATATAAATAAAAAAAATAGCCTCGAAAGCCACAAAGAAGGTACTCAATGACTTGGAAGAAGCCAGAGCAACAAGAGAACAAATCATTGAGGGCTCGACACGACAATATTGCAGACAAACATCAAACGTCACCGTCCTTTTGGGTTTTAGGTAGACGTCATCATACGGTTCACAGCCTGTCCGGTCATCGCACAATTAAAGAGGAAAGCATAGTGACGAACTGTATATAGGTCTATCACCAAGCATGCAGTGCGTTGCAAAATGATATATAGGGTCATAACCTCTGTTGATAAAACGTTTAACAAGTTTAACAAAGATAGTGTGAAAGTGATCATGACCAAGGATATTACGAAGTTTGTTTATCACGTCACAGTAGAATTCAGGTTGTGATAGTCCTTCAAGGCTTAAATTACTTTTATATTTGGAAAGAAGATCAGGGTTACGATAATACAATTTTGCAAAGGTTTTACGAAGTTTATAGTAACAGTAGCCCTGATGGAGTAGCTTTTTAGTTATGCAAATATTTAAGTCCTCAACTCGAGCACAAGCTCCAGAAAAACGAATAAGTTGACCCCATACGAAGTTGCTTGGGGAACGGGGAAAACTAACAATATCAAAATTGAAATCATCTCTCTTGTCATATATTTTGCTAACTATTTCAACATTTTCAATAGAGAGATGTAAATCGAGAAAAGAAGCGTTAGTATCAGAAATATTAGCTTTGTTAAGTTGAAGTTCTTTAGGATATATATTATTAACCATAGTAGCAAAGAAATGGTTGTCAATGTTCAATATGTCATCCAGATACCGAGAAGTGTCATAAAGGGCTTCAATAACATCTGCCTGGATATCTGGTGAAAGACTCAACATAAATCTCTTTCATAGCAATATAAAAACAAATCTGCGACAAGGGGTGCACAGTTCGTACCCATAGGGATACCAACAATTTGTCTATAAACGGTAGTTCCTTACCTGATAACAATATTATCTAATAGGAATATGAGTGCTTCACAAACTTCTTGGCAAGTCCACATAGTGTAATTGTCTGAACTGTCTTTAGTAAAATACGCTTTAATATTATTGCAGGCCAAAAATGTTGTTTTTTCTCTAGCGAAAGGTTTTTGAATAAGAGCAATAAGCTTGTCTTTGATAAGTGTAGAGAAGTCATAAGTGCTTATTGATGATCAAGAACGTCTCCTGAATTTTTAATAGACCAAAATAAATTAATCCCAGAGGTTTCATAAGTTTTAGCACAATATTGTTTAACGTGATCTTTAACGGCAGTAAGACAAGAAGTTAAAAGTTTGGAGATGTTTGTGGCGGTGCAAGCAGTAGAATTCGAAATAAAGCGGCCATTATACGGATTTTTGTGTAATTTAGAATCCAGTACATAGTTGGCAGTTTGTTCTACTTTTCGTCTACCCTAGCCTTGAAAGTGGTGCACCGAGTGATATGTGTGGAAACAACATCATCGTCAGTAGAATGAACTGGAGTATACGAATAAGTGCTACCGAGCTCCAGAGAAAAACATTGACGTAATGTAGGTTTCAAACAATAATTACATTATTAGCTGCTTTATCAGCAGGAACTAAAACAAATTTATTATGAAATTCTTGAATTCCCGATTTTAAATTGCGAAAGGAAACCTAGGTCTCGGAGGAAGTAAAGAGGGGTTAGCATTATAAAATTTAATACGTGTATCTATAATTTTAAAAATTGACTTTTTCCAAGTAGAAAGAGAGTTTTGGTCCGCATGTTCTCTACGACACCATTTTATACTAAAATACTCAATGGATTGGGCGATCTGAGCACGACAGGCATTAAAATCAACAGTTGAAGGTAACCTATACTTAGGACCTTTAGCAAACAGACGCCGAATACGTTTATCAACAATATAAAAATTACCAGTGTTGACATCACCTGCTGGATTTATAGCAAAATGTTGATGTTCCTTGGGAGTGTTATTTACTATATCAAGGTCAGAAACTATTTTGTTATAGTTGAAAATAATATTTTTGATAGTTTTTAGCTCTACTGGCCAGACGAGCTTATGCGATCACTTTTCGTCCGTCCGTCTGTCTGTCCGTCCGTCCGTTAGCAATGTTATACAATCGACATCTCATCTGAAACCGATTGAAGGATTTTGATGAAACTTCATCACAATGTTACTTGGGAGGGCCCCTCTCAGATTTGTGTTTTTCATGGCGGCCGTCTTGGATAAAACTAGGTCAAATTTAAGGAATTTTCAACCACATCTCCTCCGAAACCACTTATTCCATTATTGTGAAATACCATAAACATGTTCCTTGGGTTGGCCTCTATCAAGTTTGTGTTTTTCGTTATCGTCGAATAATCAAAATGGCCGCATCGGCGTCTCAAAGTTTACATAGAGTTATATAGGAAAAGGCTAAAAATTACATCTTCTTTGAAACCGCTTGAAGGGTTTTGATGAAACTTCATTACGATGATCATTCGGATAGTCCCCTCAGATTTGTGTTTTTCGCGGCCGCCAGTCCTCCAAAATGGCCACCATGGCTAAAATTAGGTCAAATTTAAGGAAATTTCAAACGACATTTCCTCCGAAACCACTTATTCCATTCTTGTGAAATATCATAAGCATGTTCCTTGGGTTGGCTTCTATCAATTTTATGTTTTTCGTTATCGTCGAAAAATCAAGTTATATAGTAAAACGTTAAAAATGACATCTTCTCTGAAACCGCTAGAAGGATTTTGATGAAACTTAAAAAAAATCACTATGATCTTTGGGGTAGTCCCTCTCAGTTTTGTGTTTTTGGGGCCTCCAGTCATTCATGATGGCCACCATGGCTAAAGTTAGGTCAAATTTAAGGACATTAACCAAACGACATATTACCACTTGATCCATTCTAAATAGCATATACATGTTCCTGTTGTTGGCCTCTATCAAGTTTGTGTTTGTCGTTGTCGTCAAATATTTAAAATGGCCGCAACGATAACCCAAAGTTTACACAGAGTTATATATAGGAAACATGTTTCTTGGGTTGGCCTCTATCATGTTTATGTTTTTGAATCACATGCGTATAGCGTCTCCGTGGCCGAATGGTTAACGACGTTGCATTGTAAACCTTCGCCTCTCACCGCTGTGTGTTCGAATCCCACTGGGAGCTCGATTTGTAAGTGAGAAGTGTCAATTATTACGGAAGGCGGGAGGTGTACAGTACTGGTTCTATACAAGAAAGTGGGTGGTCTGCCTCCACCACAAAAAATCGACCGTCATATATAACCTTACATATGTTAAAAATGACGTAAAATACAAAAGAAACAAACAAAACAAAAAAAGATGTTGAGTCGTTACGTATAGGATGTTCGGTACTGGAGGTCGAAGGTTAAATCACGGCCGAGTCATACCAAAGACTTCATACAAATGGTACCAGCATCTCCCTCGCAAAAAAAATAATAGTTAGAGTGAAATCGAGCGTTACAGGCTTAAATTTGAATCTTAAATCCTAGTGTCATAGTCGTAGGAACGTTCCAATTATTGGAGGGGGTGGCAACGTTTTGAGGAAAAAAAAATAACAAGCCAAAAAAGCACACACGAAATATGGACAAGCAAACAACACACCAAAAAAACACCCTTTTTCAAACTCATTTCCACCAAAACATACAGCATTATATAGGCAGAAAAGCACTTTTCTGAACACTAACCATTTTTTCTTCAAATAATTGGGGGTAGTGACCTCCTACGCCTATGAGTGTAACGCATTACACATTACTCTGTAAGCCCCGGGTTCAATATTCCGTGGTGCCACTGAGTTTCGTCGGTGCGTTCTTGGACAAGACACTTTCCCTTAGCCTCGTCCGTCGGATGGGGACGTAAACCGGGCGGTCCCGTGTATCGGTCTATCCTCCGAACACGTTAAAGAACCATAGGAATCTATTCGATAATAAGAGTAGGGCACGGTTCCCGGATCCCTATGTATCCTTCCCCTTACTCTGGGGCGGCTCTAAATAACCTATACTGTGTTGATGAGCCGTTAAACAACATTCAATTCAATTAAATTGTAATTAAGGAGCCATCTTTACTCATTCGTTATAGTTTAGTCCTTTGCAAAAGATTACACAGAATGTATAAGCAATGCTGTATTAAACTGGACATTGTCAGGTCTTCTACATTAGATGAAAGAGCAAAATGTTGAAACACATTGTTCTGGTAATTAAAAAGAGTCCGAGGTATTTGATAATTTCTAAAAATCATTAATTTACCCCAAAACAACAGTACTAAAAGTTTTAATGGACCGATGGACGCAAAAAAAAAATCCCCTGAAATTGACTAACCTTTGACAGTTTAAATGCATACACAGAACAGTTTTGAAAACACGCTTATTTTTATCAAAATGAAGTAATGTTCAAGACCTAGTTGCATATTTGGAACTGCACGTTTATCTGTATTCTAAAGGAAATGGTGACATATGTTTGTTAAGGAATCAATAGTCATGAAAATAATACAAAATAGTATTTTTGTGTGAAAAAAAGCATTTTATTGAAATTTCAAAATCTGAATTTTCTTATTATTTATTTTTGATGCAAAATGCTCCTAAATAATACATTAACACGAAACAGTTTCCATTTTCGGAATGCAGTGTGTGTTTAATATTTTGCGATGATGCAAACTTTGATCTTATTCAAATAAAGAAGGGATGGTCCTTAACTTATTTTGAGGAGTATATGTGTTTTTGTTAGATACTTAAGGGAGATAATTTCTTACAGCATCAAGTTACGAAAATTACTATAGTAACTTCCCTGTCTTGAGCCCTGTTGAAAATAGGCTATGTTTGTTTGTTTGACGGGCGATTTTTAGAGGGCTTATGCGATCACTTTTCGTCCGTCGTCCGGCAGTCCGTCTGTCTGTTAGCAATTTTATACAGTCGACTTCTCCTCTGAAACCGCTTGAAGGATTTTAATGAAACTTCATCACAATGTTACTTGGGAGGGCCCCTCTCAGATTTGTGTTTTTCGCGGCCGCCAGTCATCCAAGATGGCCGCCATGGCTAAAACTAGGTCAAATTTAAGGAAATTTCAAACGACATCTCCTCCGAAACCACTTATTCCATTCTACTGATATATCATTTACATGTTCCTTGGGCTGGCCTCTATCAAGTTTGTGTTTTTCGTTATCGTCGTTATTGAAGGATTTTGATGAAACTTAATCACAATGATATTTGGGATAGTCTCTCTCAGATGTTTGTGTTTCGCAGCCGCCAGTCATCCAAGATGGCCGTCATGGCTAAAACTGGGTCAAATTTAAGGAAATTTCAAACGACATCTCCTCCGAAAACACTTATTCCATTCTTGTGAAATATCATAATACATGTTCCTTGGGTTGGCCTCTATCAAGTTTGTGTTTTTCGTTTTCGTCTAATAATCAAAATGGCCACCACAGCGACCCAAAGTTTACATAGAGTTATATAGGAAAATGTTAAAAATGACATCTTCTCTGAAACCGCTTGACGGATTTTGATGAAACTTAAGTACAATAATATTTGGGATAGTCCCTCTCAGATTTATGTTTTTCACGGCCGCCAGTCATCCAAGATGGCCGCCATGGCTAAAACTAGGTCAAATGTAAGTAAATTTCAACCACATCTCCTCCGAAACCACTGATTCCATTCTACTGAAATATCATATTCATGTTCCTTGGGTTGGCCTCTATTAAGTTTGTGCTTTTCGTTATCGTCGAATGTTCGCCGCCACGGCGACCCAAAATTTACATAGAGTTATATAGGAAAAGGTCAAAAATCTTCTGTGAAACCGCTTGAAGGATTTTGATGGAACTTGAGCACAATGATATTTGGGATTGTCACTCTCAGATTTGTATTTTTCACGGCCGCCAGTCATCCAAGATGGCCGCCATGGCTAAAACTAGGTCAAATTTAAGGAAATTTCAAACGACATCTCCTAAACGACTTATTCCATTCTTGTGAAATATCATATACATGTTCCTTGGGTTAGCCTCTATCAAGTTTGTGTTTTTCATTATCGTCAAATAATCTAAATTATTCAAAATGGCCGCCACGATAAGCCAAAGTTTACATAGATTTATATATAGGAAACATTTTTCTTGGGTTGGCCTCTGTCATGTTTATGTTTTTGAATCACATCATACAAGTAGAGCGTCTACAGGCCCTCTTGGGCCTCTTGTTTGTGATAGAGGCAGACCACCCACTTTTCCTGGTTAGAACCAGTACTGTACACCTCCCGCCATCTGTAAGAATCGACACTTCCTCTCTTACAAGTCGAGCTCCCAATGGGATTCGAATCCGCAGCGGTGAGAGGCGAAGGTTTACAACGCAACGTCGTTAACCATTCGGCCACGGAGACGCCTTATGCAGGCCTACATATAGTCTAACAGCGTTGGCGATTGCTTTTTATTAAAATCGAATGAGAAACAATAGTTGAAACTATTTGTTTCGTGCATATTATTAAGAATTGATTGTATTGCACCAATAATATATTTATGCGTGTCCCTTTTGATATTGACACTCGATCAATGGGAGTGGAGGCGATGGGTTGTCAATTTCCGAATACGAATACAACCATCACAATGTGTTTTCGCATAAGAAATGAGGTTGCCATGGTAACAAAACTTGTAAAAAAAGTCACAAAATTGCTTGTCTTCGCGATAACTCAAGAACAGTTGGCGCTACAAACTGGAAACTTGGCAGAAATGTTTGTGTCATGGTGTAATTGTGTACCTACCCTTTTGGGTAGATTCGCATGAGAAATGTGGTTGCCAGTGTACCAAAACTTGTGAAAAATCACTAAACATTGCTTGTCTTCGCGATAACTCAAGAGCAGCTGGCACTACAAACTCGACTTGGCAAGATGTTTGTGTCATGGTGGAGTTATGCACCCTTTAGAGTAGATTCGCGTAAAAAATGTGGTTGCCCATGGTACCAAAACTTGTAAACAAATCACTAAAAATTGCTTGTCTTCGCGATAACCCAAGAACAGCTGGCACTACAAACTCGAAACTTGGCAGGAATGTTTGTGTCATGGTCGTTGAAGGGTCGCAATATGTTTTACAAACATATCTTGTTCCTGCTTTGCTTTATATGTGTATGCTAGTTTTATTATAGTCTTACTAACTTCTTTTTTTCTTTTCAGCAACTGACTTCGGGTGCCCTTGGGACCCGAAGCGCCACCTGCCGGGTCTGTTCCTGACGAGACCCTCGTCGCCACCATCGCCATCAACGCCTATCCCAGCTCGTCAACCAGCAGGAAGGGGAAGGCCCCCAGCCCAAAAAGGGCGAGGCGGTTGCCGGGTGAGGCAGAGGTCCAGTCTTCATCGCTGATCATGTGGGGAAAGGGACAATGGACAAGCCGCCTCTGAATGGGGTCAGGCTGTACATGGGTCATTTCACGGACGCGGACCTACCCCCGACGTATGTGCAAGTAGCCGACAAGATAAAGACTGGCAGTAGTGACTTGTTCTGTGATAGAGCACACGCAGTGTCCTGGACGTTGATTTATACTTTCGTCAGCTGATCCTTATATGGTTTTTTCATTTGTCTATGGTTAACAGATTGTGAAGCATGTAGTTGGCGATAAGCATGCTTTACAACTTCAATTCCTAGAGAACTCGTCTAAAAAAATTGAATGGTATAAACACATATTTTGGAAGGTTCAAAGGTTACCGTTTCGCCTGTGAATTTGACGTTTTCGTAGATCGGTCTACTCAGTATAGAATGCAGCAATGTTTCCGGGATCTTTATGTGGTCGGGATTTGTAAGGAGCAGAATGAAATCGTAAGTGCAACTGAATGAAATCACAAGTATTGGAATGGAATAAATGCAACTCTTTAAAAGTATTTTCATGGATGAAGATCCATGAAATTTATTAAATTCATGAATATATAACGACAACGTGTAGCGTTATATCGATTTAATTTATAATGCCAAAAAGAAGCGAAAAAGAAGCGAATCAGCTTGTCCACACTGTCACTTAAAATGATTTTTGATTATTTTGTTTATCAATTTGCATTTGAATGATTATATCAGAAAATTACATTCTGATGAAGGCTGTCAAGCCGAAACGTTAAAAAGTCTGTGTTGTTAATTTTGTTTAACTATCATTACGGATTATATCAATAAAACCTTGGCCTAGTTTCACAGTAAACACTATTGACGCATCCATTGCGTAGTTATTGATTTTGATAAAAACATCAACAATTAGAACTCAGATTTTCATGAATTATACAAACAATTGTTTCCATTCCTATCAGTTCACAAGCCCACAGTCATGTTTATATACTTAGCTTGTTTACGCTTGCGCCTTGCTTGTTTTAGTTATAATAGTATTATGTATTACTTACTACATATTCGTTATTCTATGCTATATGTTACAGGTTTAAAGACTGTCAAAGTCCAGTGACGTCCTATACGTTGAACTTGTTATTTTGATTTTGTGTCATCATTTTTATTTGTTACAACTATATGCTATATGTTACATGTTCAATTATCCATGTCATAAGATTGTAAAGGTCTCACAACACACTTCGATTTTACTGTGTTGGCCATAGGCAGTAAAGTCCAATTTTCCATTTTGAATCAAGCATTTACAGTCTAAAAGTATTTTTTTGGGAAAATACAGTTACTGCTGCTCATAAAAATCCACAAAATCTGGTACATAGCCCAGTTTTTTGTTTTTTTTTAATGTGAGTGGTGGCAGTCAAGGTACTCTTTTCGGCTTTCACTAAACAGTTTGCACCTAAATTCATACGCATTTTGAGCACCCACAAATGTGTCACATTTTGCTATCAGTGTCGTCTAATCGCTGTTCATCCAATCTCACACTATTGTTTTCTCACCTGCAACAAGAAAAGAAAATATCCATGGGCAATTATTAAAATATCTCAAACCGAAGAACATGCAAGGGAGCTAAGTGCATAGTGAGACCTAAAGGTCATGTGCCGTCCAATAAAATTAATTAATTGTTACTGGGACTTTTAGCTTTCCTTTCCCATTCCTGCTTTACTTTTAAATGATGAATGTAGAGCTATGCTCTAATAGTCCGGTTTAAACAAGAAGACAAAGTCCCTAACTTAATATCAAATGAAGTATTATGAAAAATGAGCCACGTGCGCACGGGAAACGGATTTTAGGTAAGTCCTGTTCTACTCAAGCTAGATTACTTATGAATAGCGCGATCGATAGCTATTGCCAAACCCTGACAATAGACGAACAGTTTATGGGACTGACAAAATAAATAAAGAACCCCGTGCATACGTGCACGGGTGACTAAAAGGACCCCGACCACATGTTTTGCGGTCAGGGTCCCGCTTTACAGAGTATCACATTATAGCTCGAACCCTTGTAAGCGTAACATATTCAATACTCGTCACAACAAATTGACTTTATTCGTCAGGGTTTGGGAAAATCTATCGATATTGATATGTACAATCGAACGAGTGAATGCAAAGTTATTAACATCAACATATACTCTGTAAAAAAAGTTTTGGACCATGGCAGTGTTCGCACCCGTACAATGATCGCTGAACCATGACATTCGACCATAACCCTTATTATCTCAGTTGGTAATTCACAATAGATCAACAATCAACAATAATTATCGTTTACAATGAAAGTTTGCGAAAAAATAATAATCTATTTATTGATTACTCGAATGTGTCCGTAACTGTTACTTTGTATGGACTTTGCAATATTTTTTACAGACCCTTTGTGTGTTCGCGATATTTTTTTAAAATCAAATCTTGTTTGAAATTTAATGTTTCTGGTACCAAATTAACCGGGTAGGGTAGACCTTAGTTACTAAAAACAGAAACTTAAATTCTGTCCATTAGTTTTATTTTTATATGACTTTATATACCCTGGTCCAAAACTTTTTTTACCGAGTATATATATACTTCTTTGATCAGATATCCCATTTTCCAAGATTTTGCCTAAACTTGAAAAACTATCGTTAAACGACCATACCATTCTTATGCCAACCTACTAAACAAAAGTTATTTGAGATGTTTATTCCCATAAGTTAGGCCAAGGCAGCCATTTGAAATTAAAGAAAAACAGGATATAACTAAACCATTTTACATAGGGCCTATGGAAGAAATAGCGGTATAAATGCGCCATCAGGATTATCTCAAAAACGACTTGAGATGACGATTTAATTTCTTTATTGCCATACCATTTATATGTTTACGCTGTAGGATACGCTAATGTTTCTCCTCCGAGGGATCTGCAGGCCAGGACACGGATTTGTTTCCAGACACAAACTCTAAATCTAGGTACCATGTGCCGCAGTTAAGTGTGACGGAACTTGAAGTCCTAGAACCAAGTTATATACCTAGTTGGACTCGGATTAAAAAGTTCTTTAAATCTGGTGACATATATATTCAATATGCAATGTTTCTCCGCTAGGGGGCGCTATATTGCCTTCAATCAAGGACTAGTTCCGGCACCCAACCCGGGGTCTGAACATCGGAATTTAATATTGGAACTCATATAATATTATGTTGTAGATCTATTCATTCTGAACAAATTTTTCTTTTCACTTAATGCATTATTTGTAATAAATGCCCCCGCGGTGGCATACATTGCATAATGTCCTAAGTGTTATACACACTCCATTCTACATACGCCATTCTGCTCAACAATACACTAAACATTAGATCTCGCCAAACCCTGAAGGATGAATTCAGGTTTATGAGTATAGCACGAGAAAAGGCCCCCGTGTACTCGTGCCAAGTGTACCAAGTTCGAGCCTTAATATCTCAACTATAACATTCATTGATCTTAGTTCTGAAAACATATAGTAAGAGACCCTGTCCATACCTTTCTAATAAAGAAATAATTTTGGAAAATGATACTTTTACACTTCGGACTTAGTCATTTTGGCATAAACATATATATAGGTTACAAATAAAAATGAACCTAAAGCTAATCTATGTTTGTAACGTGTTGCTAATCCAATTACTGGCCATTTTGCTTCCTGTCTCAACAAGCCAACACTTTTTTTAGGGTATCTTGAGCTAGAAAAAAAGGGCTATCAGTGCTGACGAAATGTAATTGGTGTTGGTACACATGTCTAAACGGAAGGCGATGGTACGATGGCGATGATACGATGGCGATGGTACGATGGTCCATCACGTCATCGCCATCGTACCATCGTACCATCGCCATCGTACCATCGTGTCATCGATCCATCGCCATCGTACATTCGCCATCGTACCATCGCGCATCGACTTGTAAAAGTCGATACGCGATGGTACGATGGTCCTAACGGACACCGTAGTTTCAGATTCATATCAAATGTGCATTATGCACTAACTACGACGCATTATTCGTTCAATTTGATTATTGTTAACGAAATAGCCTAGTGTGGAAAACTAAACGACATTGCTACGTTTGTAGTGTAATCATTAATAGTATTTCATGTTAAAATTACACTTTATTTGAATGATATGTGCAACTGTTAACAATTAAGATTACTATGTATGATTTATTGTTTCAGCCAAAGGTGTTTTGGGCTTTTCAGACAAAATTCATCTACTACCTAAATAAGTTGTATATCAGTGAAACAGACATTTTTAGAGATAAATAAAATTACCTTACTTTTCAAAATCGGTTGAGAAATAAAAAAATGCATGTGAGAGAGCTGTTTTTGATGGGTCATTTTCAATGCAAAAGAACATAAATGGAGGCGGTTGTTGGGAGTTGGGCCGGCATTGGATACATTTAATTTAAATTATGGTCGACTATATCTATTTCATATGCAGTAGAGTGTGGGGTTGGTGCATGGGATGGGGTGGGGTGGGGTGGGGAGGGTGCAAACAAAAGGGGGATAACAGGATAACATAATTTGATAATAACACATAGATCTAATATTTAACAAAGAATTAAAGTGGTAAAACAATTTACAGCAAATACACCCTCTGACTAGGTAATCACAGGTGTCCAATGCCGGCACCATACCCCCTACTATCTTGAACAGGTAAGTAAGCCTATTAAATTCCGGCGTTGTTGGAGAGTTGGTAGGTCGAGTTCTAGTAACATCTTGGAGACACAGCCCTCGTCGCGCGATTTGTAGTCCTTCTTTATGAAGCGTGCAGCCTGTCTTTGTACATTTTCGATGGCATTGATGTCCTTGGAGAGGTAAGGGTCCCAAATAGAGGATCAGTATTCCAACGTTGAGCAGACGAGGGAGATGTATGCTAATTTCCTGCATTGAAGAGGACAGTTTCTGATGTTGCGGCGTAAGAATCCCAGGGTGGAATTAGCTTTCTTGCAGATATTAGATATATGGATGCCCCATTGCAGGTCATCAGAAATGGTGACTCCAAGGTAAGGATTACAGGGTACTTGTTGAAGAAAGATGTTGTTTAGTTGATAGAAGTTGGATGGCTTGTTTCGGATGCTGAGAATATAACATTTCTTCGCGTTGAAGGGCATTCCCCACGTGGCAGCCCATTGTTCTAGTTCATGTAGTTCGTTTTGGAGTATGGAGTGGTCCTTGGTTGACCGGATTGTTCTATAGAGGAGACAATCGTCGGCGAAGAGACGAACTTGTAAGGTGACGCACTCCGGAAGGTCATTGATGTGGCACAGAAAGAGGAGCGGCCCCAACACTATGCCCTGGGGGACACCGGACTCCACTCTGAGTCTCTTGGAGTGTTCGTCTTCGCAAACTACATCCATCATCCTCTCTGTCAGGAAGAACGACAGCCAGTCGTTGAGCTCGCCCCGGATACCATAGCAGTCAAGTGTATGTAGTAATTTGTTGTGCGGTACTGTGTCAAATGCCTTGCTAAAATCGAGTATGGCCACATCTACTTGTTGTTTGTTATCGAAGGACTTGAGAAGATCGTTGTGTGTAACTAATAGTTGGGATTCTGTTGAAAAGTCGGAACGAAAGCCATGGTTGAGGTTGGTAAGTATCTTGAGTTTATCAAAGAATTTCATGATTTGGCTGCAGATGATGTGTGTATTCTAGGATTTGCTTGGTACGGAGGTTAGTGAGACGGGTCTGTATTTATCTGCGAGGTGTTTGTCGCCCTTCTTGTACACGGGGGTGATGAATGCGTTTCGCCAGTCAGATGTAAGTTCGCCTGTATCTATGGAATGCTGGTAAATTTCACGTAGACCCAGGGAGAGTTCTTCGGCACAGATTTTCAGGACAATATAAGGGATGGAGTCTGGACCCATTGCTTTTGCTGTATTCAGTTTCTCAAGTTGTTTCTGGACGCCTTTAGTGTCTATATGAAGATGTTGGATGTTGAGTAGGGGTTTCTTGGTGTTGACCTTCGGTTTAGTGGAGTCGTTGTCTCTGGTAAATACAGACTGGATTTGTTCCACCAGGATATCAGCTTTGGATTTGGCGTCTGTAATTAGGTTCCCCTTCTGTTTTAGTGGGGCTGTGCCTATGTTATCCTGTTTCTTGGACTTTACATACTTCCAAAATGGTTTTGAGTTGTTGGATTGGAGACCTTCTTTGATCACTTTATTGACGTGGTTCCATTCTGCAGCTCTAAATTGTCTCTTACACTCTTTCTGAAACTGCCTGTACTTTGACCAGCTGTTGTGCTTCTTAGCATACTTGTAGAGACGGGCCTTTTTCTTGAGAAAGCTGTGCAATTTACTGTTCACCCAGGGTAGCGACTGTTTACTTCTACAGGTCTTAGATGGTACATGTTTATTTATCGATTTAAGTAGTTCATTTTTTAATAGTGACCAGTAATCTTCTATATCTGATGTAGATAGAACGTTATTGTTTATAATTATACTAGCCGAGATGTTTTTGCAGTCAGCTCTGATGGATTCCCAATCAGCCTTGTGGAATTGGTAAATCTTACGTGGTTTCTGACTGCTATAGATTGGTCGAATATCTGAGTCGACGATGACCATGGCGTGGTCAGAGATACCTAGGGCGTTGACTGAAGACTTGGCCGAGGTAGGGTTGGTGGTAAAGACGAGGTCTAGTAGGTTCTCATTCCTGGTGGGTTCCTCATGGATTTGAACTAGGTTGTACTCATTCATGCTGTCAATTAAGTGTTGTTGAACACATCTGTCCTGGACGGTGGGTGCACTAGAGACGGAGAGGGTTTCCCAGTTGATTTCGAGGCAGTTGAAATCGTCACACACGATAAGGTGCTTTGGTTTAGTTGAGTTAAGACGTTTCAAGGATTCAGCAAGTTGGTCGAGATCCACCATATTCCTCTTAGGCATGTACAATTAGCCAACGTATAGAAATTTCTTAGATTTAAGTGTTATTTAGGCGTATTCTATTTCACAGTTGGTGATAAAGTCAATACATTCAATGGATGTCTAATTGTTCTGAACAGATATGAAGACTCCTTCTCCTCTAGTACTACTGTCGTTCCTAAAGACGTTATAATTACTTGGGAATATTTCGGCATTTTTGATGGTGTCTGAAGATGGTGGTTTGCCAGATTGGATGCCTTTCAGCCATGAGCCATGAATCATGGCTGAAAGGCATCCAACCTGGCAAACCACCATCTTGCCGAAAAATGCCGAAATATTCTCAGGCCTGCCAAATCTCCGGATAAAAATCCGCATTCACTCGCTCTCCGGATATCCGGATTTAAGTGTAAAATCTCCGGATTTTTCATCAAAACATAGAATGTTCATGATTTAACAGTTATATTTTCATAGTTTATCAGTTATTTCCCGAATTGGTCAAGTTACGCTCCCTCGTCAGGGGAGTATTTACAAGTGCCAAATCAACGGGGGCTGAATAAACAATTAACACCTAAGGGCATAATTATAGTTCCTGCAGAGATAAAACATGTGCAATAACAGCAATATATATGTGACTTCTTTAATTGGTCAAGCTAACTTAAATCGCAAGTGTGAGGAACTAGCAACTCCTTGTGTGTGGTAACACTGAGGGTGAAACCCCACTTTTTCGGATTCAGGCTGATTTAGAGCGTATTCTGGACGCAGAGGTGTGGTACGCGAGCGGCAGACTATATAGTATTTTGGACGCGGACGCGATTATCAGAATGGAAATGTATTTAAAACAAATTTAAATCAGTTAATACGATCAAATCCGATGATATATATGAATACGAAAATGTATCCCAGCACAGACTGCTTTAAGTCTGTACCTACATGCAAATTTACACAGTTTTCTCCCTTAATCGAAAACCTCCATTTGTAACGATGTTACAGTAGCGAGCCCACACACACACCCACCCCACAAAAAACTGTGCTAGTAGTTTACACATCTGCACTTTGAGTCATGTTTTTTGAGGCGGGGGCGTCCGTGGACGAGTGGGTAGAGTCTCTGACTTGAAATCACTTGCCCCTCAACACGGTAGGTTCGATCCGTCATGGACCTAGGAATCTTTATGCGATGAAGCTATCCAGCTGGCTTGCGGAACGTTGGTGGTTCTATCCAGGTGCCCG
The DNA here is from genome assembly GCA_037043455.1 of Cyrtodaria siliqua. Taxonomy (NCBI): domain Eukaryota; kingdom Metazoa; phylum Mollusca; class Bivalvia; order Adapedonta; family Hiatellidae; genus Cyrtodaria; species Cyrtodaria siliqua. The sequence goes on from JAWPHD010000146.1 coordinate 244,102, forward strand.
CCCGTGCACGACCAATGGAAGCTGGAAAGTTGCCATATGACCTTAACTGTTGGTGCGACTATAAAATCCAGTCAAAATCAAATACTGAGGTGTCTTGTCGTCTCACATTTCGGTATGGAAATCGAAAACCCAACATGCGAAGCTTTGGACTATGTGTCTCAGAAGCACAGTTAACAGAGATCACCGAGTTCAAAAAGCTCCTTCTGGTTGAGTACGGCATTCCTTGTGGATTTCTTCTCATGGTATACTATTGGAGACTATACAGTAACTATTGTATTAAAACGCTTTTCTAAAGACACAGAGTATCCAATTGGATGATTTCGGATGGCAGACAAGTAGAATGGGTTAGCTTGAAGTCGTTTTTGAATAATGAGCCGAAGACGCACAGCTTCTTCTGTAAGTAAGCCGGTGCTAGGAGGCGTGAGAGGTGTTGCACTTACATTACTCTCATAAACAGACTCAATAAAACCGAGTCTGCTACTTTTCTCTCTTGTTTGTGTTTGTTGCTTCCAAGGAATCCCCTTTTCAGTATGTATTGACATTTACACTACCGTATGTTTGTGCTGTGTGGCAGCCGTAAAAAGTCGCTCCGACAACAAATCAGTAGTGTTATTACTTTCTGGTCCTTAATTTTTGATCATCAAGCTCAGTCTTTGTGGCTTTCAAGTAGAATATCGCTTAAGCCGGTGCCATAAGGCATGAGAGGTGTTGCACTATACATTACCTCTCATGAACAGACTCAATAAAACCTAGTCTGCTACTTTTATCCCTTGTTTGTGTGTCTTGCTTCCAAGGGATCCCCAGTATGTATTGTGCAGTTTGAACTCGTTGTATACATAGCATGGTCTGTTATTGTTATTAGTTTTTATTACCTAAATAACCGTTTTCTTGGTTTCGTTTTTATCGTTTCTAGATTATATTACCCATAAAAGAGTTGTAGGTGTTTGCAATCAAAATTTAACAATCAACATTGTATTATCATTTCGGTTCTATTCGTATTGCTCTATTATAATACTATAATGGTTGTAAAATAAGATTATTAGCTCGGTCGGGAGCGCATAGAACATTGAATGGTTAGTACGGGTTCGAGACGGGGAAGACGTTGCATTTAGGTAATAAGCTCTGGAATTTTAACGTGTTTTATAATTTATTATTTTGTATAATACTGAAAAAAGTATCTAAAATAACTTCAATAAATCATTAATGCTCAAATCATGTTGTTTGAATATAATATCATACTAATGCAAACCCAATGCCCGATGTCCTGGAAGTTAGCCGCCTTTTTGGCAACGTCTATATGAGAATATGAAGAAACTAACAGACTGTGGATTCCGGTACTTGACACACATACGGTCGCACTAAATTGCATCCGACGGTCATATTTCTGTTCGATTCTAGAAAGTGTGTCCCGAGTCCCAAAATATATCCAAAGATGAAGGCTAAAGATGAGGAGCTGGAGAATTAAACTTGGTCAGAAAGTGAGGCAAAAGACAAACCCGACACTCTTCCGCTGATCATGCATAACAACTACAGTGAACCTGGTCAAATCGTGTTAACTTCAAAATCCATGCAAGTGATTTACCATGTTATTAATTATTCAAGCACAGATAGTTTTGCTAGTGGTTGTACGACTGCCGTGAATGAAGGCAACAGGTACACTGTGTAGGTGTATACTGTTGGTCTGGCCATGAAAACTTCACTACTGAAGATATCATTCAAGTGTTGTAATCCAACGAATTATAAAAAAACATGAACTCAGGTATTCTCAACGAAGAATTGAATTGAATTGAATGTTGTTTAACGGCTCATCAACACAGTACAGGTTATTTAGAGCCGCCCCACAGAGAGGGGAAGGATACATAGGAATCCGGGAACCTGCCCTACTCTTATTATCGAATAGATTCCTATGGTTCTTTAACGTGCTCGGATGCGGGACCGCCCGGTTTACGTCCCCATCCGACGACGAGGCTAAGGAAAAGTGTCTTGCCCAAGAACACACCGACGGAACTCAGTGGCAACACGGAGGATTGAACCCGGGGCCTCCGGTTACAAATCCGCCGCGCTACCGACTGCGCCACGCCAGCCCTTTCTCAACGAAGAAACTTACAATCTGATTGTGAAAGACACATACGATTTTGGAAATCAGGAGATTGTTGCAGAAGAGGACGACGATAACATGTCCAGTGATGAAGACATTGGTTTCATCGTACAAGAGACACCAGTTGTAATGGTAACAAGAGTGGGCAGGACTGTCAAATTTAACATACAATTTAGTGATTATATAGCTTAAAGAGTATACATGTATAAATACTTTATTTTTGGACTGAATTCTAATTTATAAATACATACTGAAAGAGGATCCCTCGGAAGCTACAAACACAAACAAGAGAGAAAAATGTTAGACTCGGTTTTATTGAGTTTGTTCAAGCGAGGTAAAATAATAAATATATACATGTATATAATATACCCCACTAGCACCTTCTACTTCAAGGTCACAAAGATCCCAAAGGACCAATAAATGATAGATAACACTATAAAGGTGTGAATGTCAATAAATACCGAAAAGGGGATCCCTTGGAAGCAACCCACACAAACAAGAGATAAAAGTAGCCGGCTTAAGCAGTATTCTACTTGGGGTTGATTATCCCAAAGGACCAGTAATTAATACACAACTACTGATTTGTATTTGGGGCGAATTTTTATAGTTAGTGTGCATTTCAATAAATACTGATGATTTTTACGGATGCGGGAGGTGTACAGTACTGGTTCTACCCAGTTCTACCCAGGAAAAGTGGGTGGTCTGCCTCCACCACTAGACAATCGACCGTCATATATATAACCTTACATGTGTTGAAAATGACGTAAAACACCATACAAACAAACAAACTTCTAATTATTAAAGAGTTATGAAGACTTTGTATTTGCATTAAGAACGAATCTGTTTAGAAAAGTAAGTAAATAAAAAATATTAAAAGAAATTGTAGTAGAATTGGTCTTTCTAATCGAATTACTATGCGAATTTATTATTTTCTATAACTATCAAACAATGCATCAATTTGCATTAATTGCATAAAATAATTTAAATTTGCGTTTTAAAAAAAGAAGTGCTAAAATCAAGTCGCGCGCTACAGACTTTCATTTAATAATGGCTACGCGCGCTTTAAATCTTAAATTTTAAAAATCTCAGGATGTTGTGCCAAAAGGTTTTGGCAGGCCTGCATGCATATGATGTCAGGCTTGATGTAGTTTACAGCTGCCTTGAACTCGGCGTTGTTTCCCTTGACGCTCCTGCAATTTATATTAAGTATACGTAGATTCTGTTTACCAGGTAGGTAAGGGCATAGGCCTATACATCAATGGTATCTATGTCTATGGTCAGGGTAAGGGTGCTGTTAAGTGCTGTTACAATTACTAGTAGTTGACGATTCTCTAGGTCTTGTGTCGTTACGTGGTCTAGACGGGTCCGAGCTGATTCTAGTTTGAAGGCATGTACCTATTTGTTATGCGTACTGAATGATGTAATTTGCGGGTACTGGTACCCGGGCCGTGGTTACTGACATGGATATACTCTCTATACTGCGTACCAAAACACCCCATATATCCATGTCAGAGCAGTTCAGTCTGGGCTGATAATTATAAAGTCATATAAAGCCCTGGTTCAGTAGAGCAGTTTAAACATATTTTTTTATTTTTTTTTTATTTTTTTTTCATCGATTGCGAAACAAGTTATTGCAACTTAGATTAATCACTCTCGATGGCTTCCTGGGTAGAACCAGTACTAAGCAATGTGGATTAATTATCTTGCTCAAGGATAAATAACGTGGCCGCGGCGAAACCACGACCTCTCGATCTGGGTTCGGCGCTCTACACTGGACCACGCACTCCACTGGTCCCAGACTTAGTTTGAGTAAACCCCATTGTTTTCACTTACTGATTATCTCAACATCTCGGACTAATTTACGGATGTGAAAGTTATGAATTACCAAAATTGAAGATAGCCTCTAAGGTTAATTTTATATTTATTTTGCATCCAATTAAATCCAAAACTCGGTCAATCGGAATGCCCCTTTAACTTATTCCCGCCATGTGATTTTCATGTGACCTTGTAATCGACCAATCAGCTTTCCGCATGAAACGGAAGTGAATTTGACAGACGAAAGATGCTGCTTGAGAAGATTTGCCAGATTTCAAGTGATATTTCTGGTATGTTTTATACATTATTGATTGTTTCAGTGCATTGTTTACATATTTTTGTGTTGAAATAACCATTATTGGTTTTATTATTCCCGGAATTGATGGATTCTGATTTTATACGTATAAATATTCAGTTAATTTCTATCGGGGTCGACCAGACGCTCTCTGAAAATGTAAACAAACCAATTATCGAAGTTGGTAAGATCGCATCGTTTATAACAGTGACTAACAGGATGTAGTTGGACATTTTCATGAAATTTAATGTTATTGTGTTACGGAAATTGTTTATTATTGTTATCCCCACCTCTCCCTCGACACACTAAATAAGCCTTTAGTCTATCATCATCATCTTCATGAATTGCTTCCCTCAGAAAAGAGTATTCTCGCAATGGTGTACATGTGCGCACGCACAATTGTTTAAAACATCTATGTACATCTGGTTTAAAAATAATCATGTTGAGCTGTCTAGATCCTGTTGGAATGATTCCAGGGAGGGCTGGGTCATGATGTTTGTGGTAGGGAGTTGCACTGGACTTGGAAAGTAGCTGTGTCGGTAGCTCGAGTATTCATATTTTGCATTGCAGAGATGTTGAGATTTTATCTTATTTTCAGTAGGTGATAAATTTGTGTTACCCGGTTCTTATCCTTAGGTTCTATTCATAATTTTGATATAGAGCATCATCAAAAAAACTGACCAATCAGTGACCAGATATAAGACATAACCAATACATTCTGGTAGGTGATAAACTCGGTCTTTATCCTTGATGTTCAACCAAGTTTACTGTTAAAATAAAGGTATCTACAGTGCGATTCTTTTAAAACCCTGCCTATTTCATGCACATTTATTCAAAACGATTCAATATATATGTATATTTTAAAATCAAAATCTTGAAAAGTATCATCTTTTTACTTTGCCAAAGATTTTTGTTTTACTATAGAACCTAAGGATAAAAACCGAGTAATACACATTTTATCACCTACTGAAAATAAAATAAAATCTCAACATCTCTGTAATGCAAAATTATGAATAGTAAAATAAAAAATCTTTGGCAGAGTAGAAAGACGATAATTTTCAAGGTTTTGATTTTGAAAGATACATATATTGAATAAGTTTGCATGGTTGTACATGAAATATGCAGAGTTTTAAAAGAATCACATTGTAGATACCTTAGTTTTGACTGTGAGCTTGGTTGCAAATCAAGTAAAGACCAAGTTTGTCACCTACCAGAATGTATTGGTATGTCTTATTTCTGGTCACTGATTTGTCATTTTTTTTTGATGATGCTCTATCAAAATTATGAATGATGCTTGTATTTGGCAGAAGCGGGTGTCATGGCCTCTTGTCCTAGGTGTGGATGGAGAAAGATATGGCTCAGTTGGGATATCCACCAGGTGATGTGTGATTCGGTACATCATGGTTGCACTGGCCTTCTGTCTTCGCATGTATAGCGAGTCCCAACCAAGCGATTTGCTCATGTCTGTGACACTGCTGGTGCCCTGATAGTCGTTCATGACAAATCTGGCAGCCCTTCGATTGACCATCTCGATGCTGTTAATATCGCATTCTGTGTGCGGGGCCCATGCTGATGAAGCATATTTGAGAGTTGGTCGAACGAACGTCTTGTATGCTGTTTCCTTTGCTTATTGTGGTGATGTCCTAATGTTTCTTCGGAGGAATATCCATCTGCATCTACTTCTACATCCTCTTTCGAGTATTATGAACACCCCATTTCCAAGGAAGATTTACGGGTTTCAATTGCTGATTAACACAGCAGTTCAGCGAGATCTTTAACCTGGACAGGGTATTACTTTCCCTGCACACAGGACCAACAGCTTCACATTCGCTCCGAAGGATGTTGAAGTGCATTTGAAAGTTCCAAGACAGTCATGAACTGAAAGGGAATTGGACCCGTGACGTCTGGGATGAGAGGCATGTATGGTTACCACTCGGCCACTGCATCTCTATGAAATACCTTTAGCCTATGCCTATTAGGCATTGCCATTGTTTACCCACTCTCAAACCCCTCCTCACTTAATCTTTTGTCGGGTCTTTGGATACAGACGCTTGGAAAAAAGGCAAAGTCTGTTTTAAATGACAGTGTCTAGGTGTCCGGAAATTTGGATTTCTAAAATAGGGGTCTTTTTATACTAATATTCCTAGAAATAGACCGGGCAGTGTCTAGGCATCCAGATATTTAAAACTCATATACTTCATAATGGATACTGAAAAGATATTATTTGTTAAACGTGAGAGAGTGATGAGAATCAAATCATGGAATGATGACCATGGTATGACTTAAATGGACAAGAATTTTACAGCTGCAGGATCATAGGTAAACGTACAGAAGATCATTTACTATTTAAAGCAGCTATCCCATATGTCTACACCGTTCATCTGTGTATTAGGCAGAAATTCAAGAACCGGGTGTGCAAATATGCAAACGGGGTGTGCAAAATAATTTGCTTAACACGTGCTACGCGCCAATTTGCGACAAATGGGTGTCTCTGGGGTAATTTATTTTTACAGATAAAGGTGAAAAAAGTACATTTTAGGTCATATTTCTTCTTTAAATGTATGCAGAACATAACAATATTGAGAAAGTAATAGTTTGGAAGTGTTGTTGTTTTTACCCCATCCACTCCCCCAAATATTGGCCGCGCTTTTTTCAAAAACGTCCGTGCAAAAGATGGCTGCACGGTTGGCTGGCTAATACCATGCCGTTTATAAATCCACTGACGAATTTCGGTACCAACTCATAATTTATTTGACGCATATTCGATCATGGGTATTTTAAGAACTCATGAATAAACGTTGTGTTTATTGAACTCACGAGGAAAGGATTTTAAATGTAAGTTCAATTACTGAACTGACCCGCCAACACCAGGTGTTATACGTGAGTTCTAGTTTCATGTGGTTTTAACTTGGCTTTGATAATCTTTCAGTCGTATCCCAACAATTATATTGTCTACATGTAGCAGTGAGCTCAATGCTCGTCAACTTTATAGTTCAGTCACACTGGTCAGGGGAAAACCATGCCATAGACACATGATCAGTGCTCAAAGAAAATTATTTTAAGAGACAGGCCCAGGGCTTGTTGCTTCTGAAAATGGACAGGCCCCGATTGGAAATGGACAGGCCCTGATTTGAAATGGACAGGCCCTGATTTAAAATGGAAAGGTCCAATATTTTTTTCTTATTGGAAATGTGTCTTTATTCACTTGTATAGCACACATTTGTATCGTATGTATTAATCAAGCTCAGAACCTCCTCGGACTATATTTTTCTTGTTGCTACCACTTTATGCTCCCTGGTCAGCGGACTTATTTACCATTTCGTTTAAAATATGTTAGAACAGAATATTACATAGTAATTTATAACCAATGCAAAGGAGACTACTAGCACTTTTGCCAAACGATAATAATCAGAGTCGACTTGGTGAAACTGGAGCTAAACTTGGAGCCAAATTTTAATCAGGTTTTATGAGACTATCAGAGCCTCCTCTGGCTATATTTTCTCTTTTTGTCACCACTTTCTCCAAGTAAAGAATTAGGAGCCTAGACTAGAATTCATTTAAAAGTAGGATTCCAGGAACTCCTTACACCTTAAATAATGAATAGAAATATACTTTATATCTGTATTTATACATATACAGTATATATATTTTTCTTTCCACCAACATGTATTTGTAAAGGACAGCTTTTCTTATTTGAATATGTAAAAAAAAAAAAAAAAAAAAATATCCGAAATTATGTACCATCCGAACTACTATGACACCGCACTTTTACAGCCCGAACATTTCACAAACATTCAATCGAAATACCATCAATAACGATTTTTTTCTTGCATTAGTGTGTTTTTAATGACAAAAACGGTATTTCTTATCACAAAGGAAAGAAAACACAACCCTAATAGCAGAATAATGAGTTTTATGTCAACAATTGTCGACCTAAGTTGCGACAAACTGCCGACACGAAGCCAGGCAAAATATTCGAACTTCTTATTGTTTCAATGTGTGTATAACACATTTTAATTACTTTATTGCAAGTGTTTTTATAGTTCACAATACACATGGGAGTATTTTGTCTTGAGGAACTTGAGCTTGAGATCCAGTAAAACTGATTTTTGGGGGGATTTTTTTTTTTTAGACAGGCCCGACGGGCTCCTCGTCTGCAAAATGAGACAGGCCCGGAATGGATTTCGAGGAGCCCCGGGCGTCGGGCTATCCTATTTCTTGAGCACTGATGATGGTATAATCCATTCATATTACAGTATAATTACACTGACAACTGGCCACTAGTCCTAGCACTTACCTTCAAACATCAAACAAGGAAGCTACTAGTAGCAAATTGATGAAGTCTTCGGTGTGACCTGGCCCGGCGTTCAAATCCATGACTTACGACGTGCAAGGCAGATGCTCTCTAACCCCACTGCAACATTTTTCCTTCCTGTTATTTCTGAGGTCAGTATTATTATAAGGAAGAAAAGGCCAAGGTCACAGTGAACTACAGCTTTTACTGTGAATGAGTTTTGTTTACCCTATACAATATCTTATAACCAATTTTGATACAGTTATACGGGGCGGAAAAAGTTCACCCATCCGTTCATTTTGACCAGTGGATTGCCAGTTCCGATGAGTAGCCTTTTTATGGCACTCGCTCGCCCTTGACAAGTGCACTTTATAGAAATAGCAAGCGCAGAATTGTTTTCTTTTTAATTGTATTGCCTCAATTTGCCTGTTAGACCAAAAAAAAAATAGGTGTGTTTCCTATTGCATGCTCTACAAAAAATAGGGTAGGTCGGTAGGCATTTTTTTTTATAGCTGTGTTTCCTATTGCATGCTCGAAAAAAACAGGGTAGGTTGGTAGGCATTTTTTTGGTGGGATTCTACATGTATTTATCTCATAAACTGAAAGTTTCTCTATGTGGATATATTGTGATAAATCATTGTTCAGAACAAATTAAAAAATTTTTTTTCATCATAAAAAGTTTTAGGGTCGGACCCTTCAAAATAGGGTCGGTCGGGCCTCCGGAAACAGGTTTTTTTTTTTTGCCTTAGCTTTGTAAAAATCATCTACAGACTCAGTTGCATTCAAGTACCCCAAATAAATGTGGAACGAATGGATAATGAACGCAGAATGGACGTTGTACAATCTATATTTTAAAAATGCATTTGTGTTCTGTTTTGTTCGTTGTGTTTGTTTTCAGAATTTTTTTTAAAAGCTAAACGCTGAAAACGATCGAAACGAACGCCTGGTGATTGATATTTAAATTCTCTATTTTTAACAAAGAGTGTTTTTTTCAGTATTTTAATATAAAGAATTACGCTTGTGTTTTAGAACCGCTGAAGAACAATTATTACATTTATTTCAATTTTTACTGATTCAAAATTAGAAATATTTTATTTATTGTGTAGCACAAACTTTAAATTATTTCAATATAAAACTAAAATAATGTTGATAAAACAGCCGGTATGTCGTTATATGTATGTTATATTTTTGATGAAACTAACATAACCCCGCAAGAAAACAGAATAATCATCCTGTGCACCACCAAATAATGTCAACAAATAGAATATGAATATGATCTCATAAACATAAGTCGCCGACTCGTGATAAAAATCGCTATATCGATATCTAGCAGATCAAGCTTAATTTAATCTTGAGAGATGTTGCGATTGGTAAAAGCTGAATGAACGAACGCAATTTAATGCATTTAAATGAAGACAGAAGGCATAGTTTCATTTATGAACGCTGAGTGCATCCAAGATCACAAATGATTTGCATTTTTAAAAAATGAAATGCAAACGAAACGCAAACGGAATGCATTTCGCAGGGTCTGTACATTTCCAATAAATAACTACTGGAAGCAAAGCCAAAAAATAATGAAAAAAAGTAAATTACTTAGTGACAAATGAAAAATGTAATCAGTGATTTAAAAATAAACATGCGCCCAAATTTCAGAAATCGGAAAAATAAAAAGTCCAGAAATGCAATAAAAATGGGGTAGGAGGTGGAGTTATTTTCAAATACATTTGTATACTTACCATTATCTTTCTGTAACTCTGAAATATATGTCAGAATGCACCTGGTGCATTTTAATATAAAACGTGGAGTGCATGGTCCAGTGGTAAAGCGTCGAACTCCGGATCGAGAGGTCATGGGATCGATCCTCGCCGCAGCCACGTTATTTATCCTTGAGCAAGATAATTAATCCACATTACTTAGTACTGGTTCTACCCAGGAAGCCATCGAGAGTGATTAATCTAAGTTGCAAGAACTTTGTTTTTACTAGATGTAAAATAAATATGTTTAAACTAACATAAAACGCAAAAATCAGGGTGAGCATGGGGGCCATGTTTGCCAGCAAAAGTTCCTAAAGGGCGCCCAAGCCTCAGGTCTCGAAAATTTACTGTATGAAGTTATGGCCATATGTAATGATTTAATAAACCTTCATCAGTGTTCAGAAAAGACAATACTTTGTAAATTGTGACTGTTGTTGGCGGGATAACAGCTTTAAATTATTTTAAATATAATTTTCGTACATTTTTTTAACATATGGTATAAGCGGAAAAGAGGAACACACACTTTCGTATGCCTTATAAATACAGGTACAATAATAAACGTACATGTATAATAAATAAAATAATTAAATTTTGGTTTTTCGAAAGAGCTCATACATGTATATTATAAACCATAACACCAATACATACATGTAAGGCCAACAAATAAATAGATGTGATATTCCACCAACTGGTTTGCTCATTATTTTAAACCACCTAACCTACATCTTTTTATTGAAATAATAAAAGGATCACAAACATTTGTTTCCTATTCTGGATTTTTTTCCCCCCTAATAACTATAAATCTACCTGCTTAACCAAATATTGGTGGAAACAAATCTAGGTTTGTGTTTCTTTGCCTAAACCGGACCTTAGCTAATTGTATTAAATATAAATTAATATTTTTTTCCCAAAGTCAATTAATTATGGTCAGTGGACCTTAGCTAATTGTATTAAATATAAATTAATATTTTTTTCCCAAGGTCAATTAATTATGGTCAGTGGAAAAATGATCAGTGGAAAAATGATCAGTGGAATTTTTCCACTGACACAGAGACAATGACAGGCAATATCTCTAATGTGCAGAGAGCCGACAATGGTCCATGCTAAGAGACGACAATGGTCCATGTTTACGAAGCTCTATAGTGGTAGCCAAGTTAATGGCGTTTCTTGTTTTACAAGATAATTTAATGGACTAATTGAATGGGAGGAATCACTCAGAAATATGAGAAATTATTCTTGTATTGTCAGTTTGGTTACCACGGTAACTGTCGACCAATCAATGATGGTTACATGTTTCCCAATCATTAACGATCCAGTTCTGTGTGTATTATTGATTCGTTGGAGAAGTTGATATTTGGAGTATGTCTCTTTTCATATGTTGAACAGAAGTGGATGTGATGGAATGCTTACTCGAGGACACCGTGACTGTGACTGAGATTTAATAAGTAGGTTTTTTATACAGTTGTTTTATTCTTATAATTTGGTTATTTTATTGAGAGTTGAAAATGAATTGCAGACAATGGCAGAGCTGTAGATAATTTTTGACTGCGGTGAATATTTACTCATCTAATTCAAAATGAATGAGTAACATCAGGACTACTTTCAGAGTTTTTTTAGTTTTTTATTTAATTAGTTCATGCATCCAAAATGGATGCGAATCCATTTAATATGCTTTAAAAGAAACAAACATTCTGATTAAATGGATGTTAAGTACTTTGTTCTTAATATAAGAACCGCGCTAATAGAACAATTTTTGTCATGTGGGTGAATATGGAATAAACTATTCCACAGGGCACACAAATGTTATACTCACAATTTATTTTAAAGTTTTGAGTGTAGTAACTTGATCAGTAAAGATACTCACAATTTAAAAAAACTGAGTGTTTTTATTACAACAGTACATGTATAAGTAAAATACGCAAAAACGCAGCTTATCTACAGCTCTGCTGAATTGTGGGCAGACACACTAGAGGGTTGTTAAGAGGTGAGCGGATTTATTTTAAATTTGGTACGTGAGGTTTATCGTGGTGGTCCAGGTGTCGGATTTAAAATTGGCAAATTCTAATTTAATAATCTATTCTAAGGAAGGGTAGAGTATAATAATATTTATATGTATTTTATTGCGTAATGTCTGCATGACTAGAATTTAATATATTTTACCAGAAGGTGGCTGCGGGCAAGTCGCACCTTACTGGCAACGTGACCGAAGTATTAAAAAAATGAAAAAGGGGAATGGAACTTAAAAAGAAGGACCAGTAACAAATAAATTTATATCAAACAATGCTCCAATTTGAAAGTTGCATTGCTTAAATATACTGGGGGAAAAAAAAGTTTAGCAAGTCCTTGTCCTTATGTACTTTTACCTGAAAGAAATTGAAATCTATTTTATAATGTGAAGTATTATAAAACATTTGCATGACATACTGGGTGATCTTCTCTTTCACTAATTATAAGTATCAGAGTTACCTCCCATTAAGTTGAAACGGCATATTTTATTTTTAAAAAACCCCACTATGATAAAGAACCTGGTTAAACATCACTAAATAACAGTTCTGGGTTTCAAGTTATAAAAAACGCAAATCAATGGACACGAACCTTGTCATTATAATGCAATAACGAACCAAAGTTTAAAAAGATTGAACTTACCTCCCTTTACATTGAAATAAGAATGAATTTATAATATCTGTAAAGCAGGTAGGTTAAAACATTTTGTTATTTTTTTCACAGATCTATCCTTTCAAACACAAGGCCCTGCATATAGACCAAGTATGTTTAAATTCATTGAATTATTGCAAATTGAAAACAAAATGATTCTTTTTAAATTGGCTTCATATCTCAAATGTGCGATGTCACATAGAATATCTATAACGCAGGTGTGAACACCTTATAGATCATCCTCTTTAGAGCTGATAGAAATTATATATGTATATAAATCATATACTTTGTATGTTACACGTTATTGAAATATGTATTTTGTAATTGTTGTATATAATGTTATGATGTACTTAACGTACACGTCAATAAAAGTATGTTCTGTTCTGTTCTGCTCATATATCTGCTAATTATGTTAATTATATTGTTAATGACCCTACCACGCATAGCCTAGAATATGCGCAAATGAATTTGCCATGCAATTTACTTGCTAAACTTATTTTTATCAGTACCATATTTTACCGCGTTCAGTGCGCACCCGTGTATAGTGCGCACCCCTTGATGGGTAAAAACAGTTGTTTCTCTGTGTATAATGCGCATCAAAATACTCTTGCATCTGCTCATGCGTCAACACTCCCTCCATAAACTCGTCCGAATAAAATGCGTCATCATTCTCGTCTTCACTGTCGTCTGCTGCATTGAAATATCAGAGTAGAATTGAACTGTAACAATTACTATGTGTACCAGTCTAATCATCTGGAAATCACGTCATATGAAATGTTCACCCATTTATTAAAATTCTACAACAGATATGCAAATATGCAAACATTTATATAAAAACAAGCTTTATAATAAACTTTATAAATGTCTAGGTCAATTAAGTCATTAAATTACAGTACAGCTGATGCAGCTAACCCCACACTACTCGATTCGCCGAGTTTGGTGGCATCGAGTGCCGCGCGAATGTACGTGGAGTTGGTGTTTGGACTCCGAGTATCCACTTCGCGAAAGTATGCCATTGTCGAGTCACTCGGAGTGATCAAACACTCTTGAGCTATTTCGCGCAGAATCCAATTATCCATGAGTGCACACCTGCGTTGATTTATTATTGGCAGGGGCATAGCCAGGCATACTCCTGTACGCCCGGGCGTACTCTAGAAAATCAAATGTGAAAAAATAAAAGTGCTCATATTTAAAAGTTGAAGTGGGTAGGGGGTGAAGCACTATTTTTAAAACACACTTAGCAAAAGCCTCCAAAATCTCGCTCAAATGAAGCCACAAACCTCAGAAATTGCCCTCAAATTTCAAGAAATTTCCCTGGACCCCCACAAGCAGGAGGGGGACACCCCCTTCCGCACCCTCCCCCAGGGCGTATTCTCCAAAAGGCTCTGGCTACGCCCCTGATTGGGAATAAAAAAAACTGAATTTTTCTGACAACTTTCAACTTGTCCAACAGCGCGTTTGAAAAGGCAATCAATCGCCAGAAAAAGTACAAACAATGGGACGCCGAGTGCATCTTTTCTGTGCAATGTTGACAAGACTGATAAATATAATAAATACATTTCGAAACAAATACGTATTTCAAACGTTTAATGCATTTAATCACAAGTTTTATTCATTTTTATTGTCCAAAAGTCACATGACATAAATACGAAACATATACCCATAATCCTTGGCCATATTATATATACCTTTTAACAAGGCAGCACTAAAAACGGGTTTATGACCCGGAATTCTTTAAAAAAATTCGATTGTTTATCACCAAAGAACCCATTGATGTATTAGTAATAAACAGCAGGCGAGTAAAAAATTGTTACAAATAACGATTAATTATAATTTCCAGTATTACTAATTTGAATATATATTCAGTCACCGCAAAACCGGTAATAGGAACCGCCATATAACTATGGTGACCCTGGAGTACTCAAAATTTGCCAAGGATCACTTTTTTGCTGTCTAAATTTCTTGCTGAAATAAATAGCATTATTTCTTGAAATTATTTGGGGAAGTGTATTGGTCATGTGATCTCATATTGTGGAATTGTTGAAGTATCAATGAAATTAATATCGTTATTGTGAATTAATTTCTAATAAAATTATATGGAAGAATAAAAGTGAACCTTAGCAAATTTTGAGTAGTATATATTATAGTTTAAAAGATTGATGAAAGTTAAAATGTTAAACATTTTGTTGTCGAAGTAATTTTTCGGTCAATTTAAAAGTACATGTAATTTAAAAGTCATGGACACATGTGGGTGTGTTATTGATGATGACAGATATGATGTTATGTCGAAAGTTACATCACATACAACTAATAGTTTTAAAGGAATGTTGAATAAATAGAGTTTAATAACCAGTGTTTTTGAGATACGGGAAATATCTCCCGAGGTAGAGAAATGGCCCCGATATAAGAACAAGTGCGGAGCACAAGTTCTTATAAGTTATATCGGGGCCATTTCTCTACCGAGGGAGATATTTTCAGTATCTCAGAAACACTGGTTATTAAACTATATATTACGTAATTTAAAATGATATTTTATTAATATTTCTAATGATTCACGCCTTTTTACACCAGTTTGCAAGAGAACTCCTGAAGACGACGTTACGTCATTAGTAACAAACAATTAAAACAAGTGGAATCGGAACTTTTTGTTAATTTCTGTAATTGTTATTCCCTAGTGGCGGAATCTGACGACGACGTCCGTAAAACAATCGGAACCTCATTTCGAATTCCCACTTAACTGACGGAAATGGCCGAGGAATGTTCCGTACTGGGAAATATCACACGAGTAGATATAGCTTTTCTATTCCCAGAATTTCCTATACAAATCACAGACAAATATGTATTATAAGAGATTATGTTGAACAAATGTCAAACCAGCATTATCTTGACTTTAAATCTGCTGTATATAATCAAATAAAATTTGAAGTTTTCATTTTTCGTCTCGCCTTTTGAGCAAATGCGAGACATAGGTGCCGCTAACAGGGTTCGACACTAACATTTTTTGTCTGGGATCCGACTGGAATCACTAGTTTGTGCATTAGGGATCCTCGATAATAGACAAACAGGTAATCACGTGACGAACGTGATTTCAATGTGGTAGTCGTTTCATTGGCTAGCGGGTCTGGATTAAAATAGATCGGGTCAATTGATTGGATAATGTCAACAATGCCCACTGTCAATTTAAGTAATTTGGAGGCGGGACTTCCGGCATGGTTGATTGTTGATAAAATTGCCCGGGGTATTGGATGATCGCAGCTGTGGATGCTAATTGCATTACATAAGCGAGTGCAATTAAAGGATTACGTTGAGAAGTGTGCTGGGGTTGTTTTATGACTGGTGGCCGACATTGTAAATTTGACAAATCTGGGACTGAAATCTTTCAAACAGTGACACGCCCGACTTTCTGTTTTTTTAAAATTGGACTAGTCCGGGACTGAAACTTTGAAAAAGTGACACGCCCGACTTTGGTTTTGGACTACCGGTAGTCCCGGGCGTCGGGCTATAGGATTTGTACAGCCCTGACAATACTGAAATGGCTTGACTTTTTCAAGCCAAACTTTAACATTTATGAATTTCTAGTAACAAATTATACTTTGATTAAAAGGTCTGCTACATATGTGGCAGAGTTGTCCTTTCTGTAATTAGTTGTACGTAGCTCCCTTTTGTACATAACACGTTGAGATATATATATCTGGAATATTACTGGAATTATGTGTATAATAGTGTGGTAAAGGCAATTATTTGATTATGTCATTTATGTGTTTCAGGGTGTTTTTTTGGCTGTTTTTATAGCCGAAATTTGGTCATATTTCCAATGCCGAAACATATCTTTTTTTCCCAATTAAGAGGAAAAAAATCAATTTTTAAAAGTATTTTTTTTTTTTTTTTTTTTTTTTTTTTTTTTTAAGTGTGCCAATCCAATGATTGGGGTTCAAAAGCCTACATAAATGCTTCCGTTTATCTTGGTGTACAAAAAACAGTATTAAAGATATAATTATGAAAGGAATGCTTTACTTTATATTTTCCGAATTTTATTAAAAATCGCGCTAAAATTCCCAATTTTATGAAAAATCGCGCTAAAATTCCCAATTCCAGGGGTGCGGGTCATGTTCCCAAAATCATGAAAAAAAGACCTATGTTTCTTTTTCCTGTGTCCCTTTAAATAATTGTGTCCCTTTAAATAATTGTTACTGCAGCAATATACAGTAATCGACAATATGCAAAAGAATATATATAATTATAGATACGAGTTATTATTAATAATAATTTTTCAAATTCGCAATATGCAAGTATAATGTAGAAAACGAACAGGACTCTGTAAGTTAAAAAACCCATCAATATTGCCACGTGTCCCTTTAAAATCCCCCAGTGAAATATTAACTTCCTCTGTCATTAAATTTCCTGTAGTATTAATTGCACAGTGTGATCAATTATCGACTTTGAAATGAGTTTGTCTTGCATTTTGTGACTGATCACCCTAATTACGGATGTTATGGGGTGTTAACAAAATGAAGTCGATAGTGCTTTTAATGTCTGCTCTGATAATTACATGTATTAGCTGCATGGTTTGCTTCATGTACTATAATCATGGTATTTTGTCTGAGAGTGTCCTCATCTGAAATTTGGTCAATAACAGTGGCATGGCCAACTCAGATTTATGTCTTCATTACGTGGTGCAACCCCTTCTCCAAGAAGCAAAAACGGGGTTGGCTTGGGTATGAAATAAAACCTTAATTTCGTCTTTAAAAGTTTACATATTGTAAAACTAATTAAACATTTAATGGTTATTGCACTCTTTCAGTAAACGTTTTAAACATTTTATTGAAGAAAAATCCGTTATAAATCCTGCTTATATAAGCTTTCCCATCGTGCTTATATAAGCTTTCCCATCGCTTAATGGAATTAAGGCGGGACCACGTAATGACGGTTGCTCTGCACCGTCCAATATTTCTGCTGTTACTATGAAAACATGTAGATGACAGTTTAATTGATGAGGGACATTTTTAAAGGGATGTGTGGGGTGGGGGTGGGGGAGAGGTGGGTGGTGGGTGTGGGTTCCTCTAGTGTAATTATTTCAGGTGCTATATACTCAGATTGGTGGAAAACAGTGACATTGGCTCGGGCGAAAAAAAACGTGTTTAATTTACAACAGAATTTGCAGTAAGTTACTAACTCTGCAATTCTGCATGTGAGAAGGTTCTAGGCTCATTCTGCATATTTTATATAGTATGTAAATGGGTATGGGGGCTGGGGGTGGTGGAATGTTGTTTGTGTTGGTACGCCGTAAAACCCAATTCAGTTCAACTCCTCTGTATCTACTGGGTCGATAACTTGTAGCATGGTCGCTGAAATTTAATCCTTTGTAGTTGCTGGGGTGTAAATTATTGAAATTGCAGCATGCTCGCAGACATTTCATTTGTATTTGCACGGGTGTAAATTAGTAATTGAAGATAACATCTGTCCAAATAACTGGTGTACAATAACTACCAGATATTGGAAATTAGAGTATACGTATTGTGGCGGACAGATGAAATGGACATACTACAAAAGAAACAGAGTACGTATGGTCTTATCTCGTTTGTTAATTTAAATCATCCACCTCGATGAAACCGTACTCTGTATTACTTACATGCTTCGATATATTTTGTTTTGTATCATTAAATTGAAAATGTTCTCCCACAGATCGATCTTTATTCTCTTCCTTTTGTTAGGAATGAATTCTCAGGTGATTCTGCTTAAAGGGACTGGAGGCGATCTGAAACAGCAAACAGTTTTCACGGAAAATAATTTTGACCGATAGGCCCTGAATTGATATTGACAGGCCCTGAATAATTATATAGTAAAATATGGCAAAAAAGGACAAATTCCAACCAGATTTTGACAGGCCCTGGGCTTGGGGCTTTCCTGTTTCGTGAGCACTGGCAAATTGTGTCGATTCAAATGTAAATGAGAAAACCCTTATAATGTGCGTCAGTTTCGTATAAATGTACACATGCCTGAAATTGAACTGCGTGTTACTTTGCGTTTAATTATTGTTTATAAAATGTTTGTCTCGAAATCCCAACAACTTGCCTGGTTTTTGTTACTATATCATAAATATTAGTTTAAATGGAGTTTATGTTGCTAATAGTGTACATATAATTCTAATAAAGTATGCTTCGATCACAAAACAAGAATTTATAAGAACCTTCAAGCTTCATATGCATTAAAGTTCTCCGGCCATGTTTTGTTTCATGACATGTGTATGTTTATTGAAATCAAAATCAATACACAAAAATGGATATTTACAATTCACACATTGCAATATCTGTGAAAAGCGAGAATAACATTTATTTGATGACATGACTAGAAAAAATTCGAACAGGTAAATTAATCCACAGGTAAATGTATTTATCAATAGTTGTGCAGCTATACAATTCAGGTTTACCTCATTTCCCAGTGCAGTCACGCAGTGGTAAAAGTAGTATCTACTTCATGCAAATTATACTTATTTTTACATACAACTTAGTATAGCGGTTTTCAATATATGTTTCTCTCCAAGACTATCAAGAAATGTTTATAAGAGTTACCGATGTTTATAAGAGTTACCGTATAAGAGTTAATTTTGTTAATTGATAATACTACCAAAAAGGGTGGCCATTCATCTTTAATATTAACGATTTCTACATCAATAACTAGCCGAGCTGTCGAGTTTTCCAGAATGGACAATAAAATCTTACGGATCATGGCACCTAGCTATATTGAATATGAAATTAAAATGATGGATTTATTCGTACTGGGATTGACACCCATAATGCTTCCAGATCGCCTATAGTCCCTTTAATTGCATGGCAAAAGATTATATCAATTAGACACTCAAGTTTAGACAGAGGTGCCATGTGGTTAATGGGAAATTATGTGGTATGAGTAACGAAATCAGGTGTGTAGATTTTTTAATTTTCTTCTACTTATTATTGTTGGCGCCTTTTCTGAGTCTGGATGTAACTTGATTTGGCATGTTTTTGGGTTCCTTAATGTTTTTACGTTCTGGTTTTAATGTAATTTGTTTCTAACCCGCGATTTCAAGCTATTTTAATCTGCAACAAAAACATCGGAACAGAACAAAATAACATATTAATAAGAATACTTGCTTTCTGAAAAACTTTCCCAATTTTGCACAATCATGGTGTGTTCGGTTCCGAAAGACCGCGAGCGAAAACGGTTAATATTTTCTGAAAAGACCCCGAGTAAAAAATTGTATGAGCTGACCATACCCCTCCACTCCCTACCCCACTCAGTTTTTAGCTCGACTGATCAGAGATCAGCAGAGCTTATGCCGTGGTGCGGCGTCCGTCTGTCTGTCCGTAAACCTTTTTTTGTAGCGACTACACCTCTGAAACTACTGAATGGATTTTCATGAAACTTTACAGGAATGTTGCCCATGAAGTTGATCCTAGCAAAAATTCATGTTGATGTGAAATCCAAGATGGCCGCCAGATCTAAAAATAGGTTTTTAAAAAACAAGTTTGTAGCGACTACTTCTTGAAAACTATAAGTGATATTGATATGGGACTTTTTCTAAATGATCAGCATAACATGATGTTGGTCCTTGTCGAAAATCGTTTTGATTCGACGTTAAACATGGCTGCCAGTGGCCATCTTTGTTTACATAGAGTTATATAATGAAAACTTGTAGCGATGCTACTACTCCTCTGAAACTACTTGACGGATTTTCATGGAACTTCACAGGAATAATGCTCTTGATGTCTAATTGATCCTAGCAAAATTTCAGGTCGGCCGGAAATTCAAGATGGCCGCCACGGCTAAAAATAATTTTTCAAAATACAAGTTTGTAGCGACTACTTCTTGAAAACTATAAGTGATATTGATATGGGACTTTTTCTAAAATGATCAGCATGATATGATGTTGGTCCTTGTCAAAAAATATTTTGATTCAACGTTAAACATGGCTGCCAGCGGCCATCTTTGTTTACATAGAGTTATATAGTAAAAACTTGTAGCGACTACTCCTTTGAAACTACTTGGCGGGTTTTCATGAAACTTTACAGGAATGTTGCTCTTAATGTCGAATTGATCCTAGCAAAATTTCATGTCGGCCAGAAATTCAAGATGGCCGCCACAGCTAAAAATAGATTTTTAAAAAGAAGTTTGTAGCGACTACTTCTTGAAAACTATAAGTGATATTGATATGGGACTTTTTGTAAAATGATCAGCATGACATGATGCTTATCAGAGTCAAACATTATTTTGATTCGACGTTAAACATGGCTGCCAGTGGCCATCTTTGTTTACATAGAGTTATATGATGAAAACTTGTAGCGACTACTCCTCTGAAACTACTTAATGGATTTTCATGAAACTTCACAGGAATGTTGCTCTTGATGTCTTATTGATCCTAGCAAAATTTCAGGTCAGCCGGAAATTCAAGATGGCTGCCATGGCTTAAAATAGATTTTCAAAATACA
Organism: Cyrtodaria siliqua; assembly: GCA_037043455.1. Lineage (NCBI taxonomy): Eukaryota > Metazoa > Mollusca > Bivalvia > Adapedonta > Hiatellidae > Cyrtodaria > Cyrtodaria siliqua. The sequence goes on from JAWPHD010000146.1 coordinate 265,478, forward strand.
AGTTTGTAGCGACTACTTCTTGAAAACTATAAGTGATATTGATATGGGACTTTTTGTAAAATGATCAGCATGACATGATGTTAGTCCTTGTCAAAAAGTCGTTTTGATTCGATGTTAAACATGGCTGTCAGCGGCCATCTTTGTTTACATAGAGTTATATAATGAAAACTTGTAGCGACTATTCCTCTGAAACCACTTGACGGATTTTCATGAAACTTAATAGGAATGTTGCTATTGATGTCTAATTGATCCTAGCAAAATTTCAGGTCGGCCGGAAATTCAAGATGGCCGCCAAGGCTAAAAATACAAGTTTGTAGCGACTACTTCTTGAAAACTATAAGTGATATTGATATGGGACTTTTTCTAAAATGATCAGCATGAGATGATGTTGGTCCTTGTCAAAAATTATTTTGATTCAACGTTAAACATGGCTGCCAGTGGCCATCTTTGTTTACATAGAGTTATATAGTAAAAACTTGTAGCGACTACTCCTTTGAAACTACTTGGCGTATTTTCATGAAACTTCACAGGAATGTTGCTCTTGATGTCTATTTGATCCTAGCAAAATTTCAGGTCGGCCGGAAAATCAAGATGGCCGCCACGGCTAAAAATAATTTTTCAAAAGACAAGTCTGTAGCGACTACTTCCTGAAATCAAAATCAATCAGTAGAGCTTCAAGGTCATTGACCTCTTGTTTATATTGCATTTTTGGCATTTTTATTTTTTGATTTCTGGGGACAATGTGTAGGCACGTGCCTACAGTGCCTATAGGCAGCTACGCCACTGTTGGTTGCCACCAGAAGAGCCTTATACAATTAAATGTTAGATTGGAGTTCGAAAATTATATTATATAGGTGTTAAATAGTCTGTGTTTTTATTTTGAGACAGAAAATCGACCGTTTGATGGTGGCAAGTGTTAATTAAGGTCATACTAAATTAATTGCTAGTTTCTCATCCAAATTTATTTCAAAATAGGGGCGTGGGCTGAAATTTTTATTTTTATTCTATACGACAAATGGAAAATGGCCTCGACACAAGGCAAAAATAGTAAAACATACTACTGAGTACTTCCAAGATTGAAAACACATTTTTAATAGTGTTTCATACTTTCAGCAATTTTTAATTTTAAATTTTTTAATAAAAATTACCGGGGCGGCATAAAAAAACGGGGGCGGGCGGGGATGAGAATCTAGCAATTAATTTATTATGGCCTAATGACTATTTAACCGTATTCCAATGCACTTTACCCAGCCCTTACAGAATTGCAATATATTTCCAGTATGCTTCCATTCCAGCATGATTTTGGAGTATTACTGCAGTATGATAGCAGCAATGCTTCCTTCATGCTGCAAACTATTTCCATAAATATTAACATGCAGGAAACATGAATGCAGTATGTTTCATATATGTAAATTATGCTGGAAACATAATGCATATATGCTTCAATGCAGTATATATGCTTCAATGCAGTATATGCTTCAATGTAGTATATATGCTTCAATGCAGTATATGCTTCAGTGCAGTATATATGCTTCAATGCAGTGTATGCTTCAGTGCAGTATATATGCTTCAATGCAGTATGTGCTTCAGTGCAGTATATATGCTTCAATGCAGTATGTGCTTTGGTGCAATTTATGCTTCTATGCAGTATATACTGGAATGCAGCAGTGTAGCAGCATGAGAGCAGCATGTTACTGCATATATGCTCCAATGTAGTATATGCCTCTATGCAGTGAATGCTGTAATGCAGCAGTGTAACAGCATGAATGCAGCATGTTTCAAATATGTTAATTATGCTGGAAACATACTGCATAATTATATGCTTTAATGCAGTTTATACTTCAATGCAGTATATGCTGGATTCATACTTCAAGTATGCATCATGGTGAACAAAAACAAGGCTTGGTGATGATGGACTGATGGATGATGGACAAAGCATGATGACAAATCACTTTACCACTTTGCACATGCAAAATATCATATGACTAGTTATTCTTGTTGAATATCATGCATTGTATACCCACCCCCTCCAGGAACTAGATTCTTGCTACCAGTCATTAAAGGCAAAAACAAGGCATTGCTTGGGATTCATGCCTAACAGCAAGAGGCCCATTCAATCCATTCAGAGGAGATGTTGTTTGAAGCAAATGTTGATGGACATACAGACGGGTGAATGATGGAAATAGCTCACTTGAGCCTTTGTATAATGTAAAGAAGTCTAAAAAATAAATATGAATGCCAGTTAATAAAGTGAAGAACGATCAAAATATTATGACAAAAAGTAGCCTCGAAAACACATTGCAAACCTGAATGTTGAAGGCATTCATAATCATACCACTGAGTATAAATAAGCAATCACATTTAATAATATATGTTAGGCCAAACAAAATAATATGTGTGGTTCAGGTAACACTGGCAAAAAAAATAGGGTAGGTGGGTAGGCTTTTTTTTCTTTTCTTAATAATGAATTCAATTCTGAATTTAATATGTTAAATTACTATACCTTGAGTTTTTTTTTTTTGCATTATCAACATTTTTTTAAATTTTTTTATTATTATTTTTTTTAATTTTTGCATAAACATTTTAGGGTTGGCCCCTTAAAATAGTGTCGGTCGGATTACCTGAACCACACATATTTTTTCATGTGGCCTTACTGTTTTCCTTCACTGTACATTAAATGCATTCATTTATAACCAATAGCAGCAGCCATTTTAGTGAGTCAACAAAAATTCAAATCTGCAAGGGAGGTAACTCCAATTTTTCAGAAAATATTCAAAGTGCTGCCATCTGGAGTAATGGACAAAATCAGATAGTTTGCAGTATATGCTTCTTTGAAGGATATATGCTTCTTTAAAGTATGATTTGAATAATTGTAAAGTCAGTTCAGTATACATAGATCCGTACAAATCGATAAATGCCGCCCATCATTGTCCAAGGCCACAAACATAACCATGTGTTCTGTTGTATAAAATGTTTGTTTGTGGGACAGCATGTGCTTTATGTAACGGGGAAAATACTTCATGTGATTTTAATTGGTCAACTGGCATGGTCAGATATAGGTTTGATTGAGTCAGAACAGATCTATGCATTGCAGTATACATGCAGTAGATGTTGCAATGGAGCATACTACTAATGTGTGTAATGGTACAGCAGCATGAATGCAGCATGATTGAAGCATTAATGCAGTATATACTGCATTGCACCTTATTTATTCATCATGCTTGGAACATTTGCAGTAGATAAGTTTTAAGTTTGAAGTATGAATGTTAAGGACCCTTTATAAGTTCATATTTTGGATTCATGTATATTCAGTATATTCCTCCTGCGCAATGTCATGGAGGGATCGCATGGCTTGTGGATTTATATACACTTCCTAAGCATGTTGGACTTGAAACTGGAGGACCCGGGTTCAGGCCTCACTGGTGCCACTGAGCTTCATCTGTGTGTTGTTTAACTTACCTTTGTCTGCGTCTGTCTGATTGGGACTTAAACTGGTCTATACGCTGTCGTGAGCATTTTAAAAAACATAAGGGGACCCATTCGTTAGTAAGAGTAAGGGCAGGTTCTCGTATTCTTATGTATCCTTCCACGGTCTCTCTGGAGCAGTTATAAATAAGCCATGCTGTGTTGATGAGCCGGTAAACAACATTTAAACATGTTAAAATTCGTCGTTCTACTACAAAGCCTGACCAGTGGCATAGCTGCCTATAGGCACTGTAGGCACGTGCCTACACAATAGGCACTGTAGGCATGTGCCGGCCTACACATTGTCCCCAGAAAAAAAATAAATAAAAAAAAATGCCAAAAATGCAATAAAAAACTGAGTGGGGTATGGGGTGGAGGAGTATGGTCAGCTCATACCAATTTTTACTCGTGGTCTTTTTAGAAAATACAAACTGTTTTCGCTCGCGGTCTGTCGGAACCAAACACACCATGATTGTGCAAAATTTCGAAAGATTTTCAGAAAGCAAGTATTCATATTAATATTATGTTATTTTGTTCTGTTCCGATGTTTTTGTTGCTGCTTGAAAAACATATTGTTTGCTGCTTAAAATACCGTCGGAATGTAGGATTTGCCTTCTTCTAAAAAAATAATCCGGGAGCCCCTAGACCTTGTGCCTACACACTGATTTAGGCACAGCTTATAATGCCCCTGATGGCTGGATGGGTAGACTACCCTGCTCGTTTTTTGGTCCTCCTGATTTGTGATAAAGAACATATGTATGCTGTAGATAGAATGGATTGTATTTAATTGTTTTAAAACCTACAGCAGTCTCAAGGCTATTAACTTAAGTTTTGATAAGTTTTGTTTATCTCTTAGAGAGGAAACAAGGAAATTGATAATGCCTGAATGCATTCTTATTACAAACAAAATTAGAAAATGGATTCCTGCAATTCTGGCAGACCAGCTGCATGAAACCAGCTGTGGTGGATTTCTGATTATAAATTGTTTGTTTAAGAAAACTGGGTATTAGGATGTTGGAGTTTTTCAATTATAACTTTTCAAAGTATGTAAAGTCTTAAGACACAATGAAAATGAAATCAAGTTGTTAATCCTTTAAATGTTAAAATCCTAAAATTGTTTACTATAGATCAAGTGGCAGTGAATTGATTGATACTGTCAGTTTCAACTTATTTGGCATCCATGTAGACCACTCACCAGTGCACATGCCCTTATACATGTAGATTAAAATATCATGTTGATCGAGATAAAATCTTATCTCGGCAGTTACTTTCCTATCCCGTCAGGTGCACCTCTGTTGATGACGTCAGCACCTCTTTTGATGACGTCAGGGTATATTTGATGACATCTGGGTATGTTCGAACAGAAAATAATGGGGAAAAAAAGGTAAACGATCTACATGATAAATATAGAATATCATGTTAGTGCCTGATCGTATCCAGTTTATCAGGTTCTGCACAAAAAAATTGAAGCTCTCTGGCTTCATTTTTTTTCCTCAGCCTCACCTGATAAACTGGATGTGATCAGGCACTAACATGATATTCACTTTGTACATTCCCTCCTTGAGTGACTCCCACAGATGTGAGCAGCCCGATAATTTGGCTGGAGTTTGTATGTATGTACAGGTATGTAATGTGATTGCAGGACAGGAAAATTTGTTTCAGGGTTACTGCCATACTGGTCCTACGTAATATTTGAATGGTTAAGTTGATAAATTGTTAAAGAATTTATCTGAATTTCTACTCGTCCTGCATCAATGAGCACTCGTCATGGCGAGTGGTCAAGTGGAATTTTCATGCCTTGGATTGTACATGTATTTAGTAACGCTGATGGGGTCATTGTCATATCGGGTACTACAGAATGGTACCCGGGGTACATTTGTGTTTACAGAAACGTACCCGAAAAACTGAATTCCAGAACGGCCCCCAAATGTATAGAAACGTACCCGGACAAACAAGATCTCATTGGCGGAATTCATATCAATCGATTTCTTCTTTGTAGTCCTGTCTTTATTTGTAACTTCATGTTCACCAGCTCATGTCGAAATCGGGTATTTAAGCCAGCAAATAAAAGGCAGGACATCATTTATTGTATAGTCACATCGACCAGTGCACATCGTATCTGTACACAGGTAACATTATGATTTACATAAGAAAAAAAAAAGTGGCCTCTTTTGGGACTCGAACACACGACCTCTAATTTCAAGTCAGGTGCTCTATCCACTGAGCTATAACGCTTCTTCAGAAAATTTGTATTCTAACTACCATTTATTAAGAGGCAAAATAACTTAACCTACAGTATCTGAACGCAACTCAAGATGAATCAATACATATATAGTCCATCTTGTCGCACTGTAAATTAACATTGCCTGGTGTAATACTATGTGTTATGAATATGAAAGTAATATTCCGTCTCAAAACAACCATATCTCGTCTTGTTATTTAGGGCTTGATGAGTTTGTGTGTGCGCTAGTTATTACGTAATGCCTATTTAGCTTTAAAAATGCTACAACATAATATATAGTCGTGGTCTAGTGGATAAATGTATATCCTACAAGCGCAACGTCTGCGGTTCAAATCCCGTTCCGGGCCAAATTTTTTTATCTCTTGTATTCTGAAAAATTCGGAGGAGCATATATGGTCGCCGCCTTGTCCGTGCGTGCATGTGTGCAAATTCTTGTCGGGGCTATTTCTCTATAATCCCTTGTTAGAATTTCGCGAAACTTGCTAGGAAGTATCAATATCAAATGGAGATGCGCAAATTGTCGGTTCGATAATTTTCCACTGAGTTATGGCCCTTTGTATGACTGAGTTATACAAAGGGCCATAACTCTGTCTTCATTCAAATTAGAGTTATTGCCCTTTATACTTGTAATTCTTGTCCGAAGCGTAAGTCAAAAACTACTAATGGATCTGCAAATTGAAAACTGCTGGGTGATACAAGGCCATACATGCATGATAAGTTGAGGATACATTTCGGGAAGCATACATCGGTTCTACCGATTTTCTTGTATGCATTTGCTTAGTACTGGTTCTATCCAGGAAGACAGCGAGAGTGATTGAAATAAGTTCAGAGAACTTTTGTTACAATCAGTGTAAAATAAATAAGTTAAATTTAAACTAAACTAATAGAGATTGTCGTTTGAGAACGTTTGACGATACACATCTTTAACATGTGATAAATAATTCAAGATTGTTGTATGTCAGTTAACATTTTTAAAAGAAAGAAAAGTTTTCATGCTAAATTTGTGCTATCGCATGTGTATATTCATAATGAAGGGGGTCTCTCAAGCAGGCAATTTTACAACATATGTATATATATACAATGTATAATTTACCTGTTTTGAGAATCCGAACTCTATATATAGACACAATAGACTAACCTGCCAGGCCAAAACCCAAAACTGAAGTGTCTAATTAAGAGTTACCAAATCATAACTCATTTAACGCATATTCAATCGCGGGTATTTTAAGAACCCATGAATAAACCTATACTTTTAATCAGCACATCCACATTGTTATATGACCTGAACACCTGGCTAGAGTTTTGATAACAGTTTTGTATTGTAATTTTGCAGGCATTTGGCAGGTTAGTTTCTTAAACAGGTGTCAGTTATGCTTTTAAAACGGAGGAAGAAAAATTGCCACGGTAAATCGGTGCTTAGTATATATCGCATCTATATATTCATAATTTAGATGGTCTAGCAGTACACATCTTTAGCAGGTGTCAAAGCTTTTAAAACAGAGGGAAAAAATGCCACGGTAAATCGGTGCTATCGGTAAATCGGGGCTATCGCATCTATGATTATATTCATAATTTACATGATCTGGCAGAACACATCTGTAACGGGTGTCAATGCTTTTAAAATGGAGGAAGAAAAATTGCCACTCTAAATCTGTGCAGTTGCATCTGTGGATTCATAATAAAGCTTCTAGTGGATATTATTGATCATTGAACTTTGCTTGAGCTCTCAGGAATGTTAGAGTTTTGTGTTTGCTATCTCTGGGAGACTACTCATATCGATAAGAATCATGCAGGATGTTTGGTCAGGGTTAGGTATCTATTAATTAACTTTAGTCATGACCTGAAGTAGAAACAGGATGTAAACAACTGATTGTTATTGACCGGCAATATTTTTGTTACACATTATAATTTCCACTAGTTTTCTATATAACAAAGGGCTGGCGTGGCGCAGTCAGTAGCGGGGCGGATTTGTAAACGGTCGCCCAGGTTCAATCCTCCGTGGTGCCACTGAGTTCCGTCGGTGTGTTCTTGGGCAAGACACTTTCCCTTAGCCCCGTCCGTCGGATGGGGACGTAAACCGGGCGGTCCCATGTGTCGGTCTATCCTCCGAGCACGTTAAAGAACCATAGGAATCTATTCGATAATAAGAGTAGGGCAGGTTCCCGGATTCCTATGTATCCTTCCCCTCTCTCTGGGGCGGCTCTAAATAACCTATACTGTGTTGATGAGCCGTTAAACAACATTCAATTCAATTCAGTTCCATATAACAAACTTTCCTCCATAGGTTTGTTTGCCACTTGACGCAGGTCATGCAGTATCTGCCATGATGACCGAGAAATTTGTCCGCTAAACTCCTTCTACCGTTTTCAGCTGATTTGGACGAAACTTGCAGCAGTGTATTACTATGAAGGGTAATTGATATGTGTTTTTTTTCCAGGATAAATATGGATCATTCCATTGGTGGTTTGGAGAAATTACTGTTGAGCAGCTGAAATAGGATATACTAAGGTTGATGTTGATATAGCTTTATAATTAAAATTTGTGGTAGCATTATGACATTTTTATAAGCTGTATGGAAAAATATATATTCTTTTGACTTGGATAAAATTGAATGAGATTATAATGTTGCATAGGTAAAGTTGCATACTAAACCATAATATTTAGAAATATAGGAATGTACGTTGCTCTTGATTCTACATGTAGTTGGTCCTAAACAAAACCATTTTGATTCTATGTCAAACATGGCCGTCAGCAGCCATCTTTGTTTACATAGAGTGATATAGGAAAAACTTGTGGCGACTACTTCTTTGAAAGGGTTTGTCTACTTCACAGGTCCCCATGGCTGATCTGGATATCAAAATCTATCAGTAGAGCTTCAACGTCATTGACCTCTTGTTTATTTAATTATATGCATGCAGTTTTAAAGTTAAAATGATGCAGAATTAACAAATTGAGATAACTTTAATGCTTGGTGTAAAACTCAAGATTGCCGTGACTGTGTACCTTTTAGTCCATAATAAATTAATTGCTAGATTCTCATCCCCGCCCGCCCCCCTTTTTTTAAGCCACCCCGGTAATTTTTATTTCTTTTTTTGCTGAAAGTATGAAACACTATTGAAAATGTGTTTTCAATCTTGGAAGTACTCGGTGGTATGTTTTACTATTTTTGCCTTGTGCTGAGGCCGTTTTCCATTTTCCATTTGTCGTATAAAACAAAAAATAAAAAAATAAAATTTCACCCCCTGCCCCTATATTGAAATAAATTTGGATGAGAAACTAGCAATTAATTTATTATGGCCTTGTATGCATTTGGTTGTTAGGTTTGTATCAGTTTGATAACCTTGATAAACATGCCAGGCCTGGTGTTCTGCCTATAGTCTCCCTGTTCTAATTGCCTCCACTGACATAGTTAAAGGACACTCAGAGCACAGGTTTTATGCATGTTATCATATTGTAAGGTTTAAAGTGTATGTGTGTGTATTCGTAAGGTTTATAGTCCTGCTATTCTGTGTCTTGTATGAAAGACTGAATTGTGCACGGATGGGAAATACGTTTTTGATAAATGATCCAAATTTGACCGAGACTGGGATCGATCGATCAATCAATGCATGGATCACTAAGATGTCATATAAACTATCACCGTGACTACAGCGCCACTGGCTATAAGTTACCATTTGTACCTTGATGAAATGTAATGTTGATTATGTCCACTAAATTAAAGGGACACACAGCAATTTTGAAGTGTTTGAAATGGGTGTCTTGACTTATATATCCAGGATCATGTTTACTTTTAATCTGGTTACATTTAAACAAATAAAAATTTAAGTATTCATTTTTTCGTCATATTTTACTTTAAAGGGAATGTAGCGACACACAAGCTCTATTATTGGGAGTTCTGAAAAACTTGGTAAAAGGTGAAAGAATTATCAAAATCGGATGATAAACAAAAAAGATATGACAATTTAAAGGTTGTTCTAAAACCAATATGTGAGCCGCCATTTTTAGAACTATGATGTCATAGTTCCATATTACCATATATGGAATATTGATCAATATCATTTAAAACGAAGAAAATCACTGCAAATGAAAGCATTTTTTTTACTGGTCATATAAAGCATTATTGCCATTAAGTATTAGGTATTTTTCATACAGCTGCTGCCATTTTTTCCCCATAAATCAGTAAATTTTCATATTTATAAATATTCCATATATGGTAATTTAGAACCGTGATGTCATAGCTCTCAAAATGGCCGGTTCCATATCTTTTTCGACAGAAACTTCAAATGATCATTAACTTCTTTGTTTATCATCCGATTTGATAATTCTTTCACCCTTATTCAACTTTTTCAGAACTCTCAATAATAAAGATGGTTTGGCTGTGTCGCTACATTCCCTTTAAGTTTTAATATATTATTGGTGCAATAATATCAAAATTGAATAAATGCACATACAATTTGCTTATTACTATTCTTATAATTAATATTAATGATTGAACAAATGTAATTAAGTTATCCAGAAAAACAAGCATGGACGCTGTGAGTTTTTTAACAAAATCAAGATTGCCGTGTGTCCCTTTAAAGCTGCATATATATCATCACAGTACTTAAAACATCAGAAATATATATAACAAGTAGAATTTATATTTGACTTTGTTATTTTACTGTATACATAGTTGTACCTAAAATTTTACTGCTTGTTATGGAGTATTCTCTTTTCTTTCCTTTTTTCAACTCGTTTTAGAAATATTTTAAACATAAATTGCTGATATTCAAATTGTATTGAACAACTAGAGAATACTTGTTATGCTGCAGTTATATTTTAGCAACCAACATTTGTGCTGCCCCTTTAAGCGGTTATCTACATATTCATTGAATGAATTATCTAGTGGGTGCTGTTGTTGTTGTTTTTAAAATATTGAGATTGAATAAAGTTGTGCTACAGCAGGGCTGAGGGTAAGAAAAGTTTTTAAGATTTGAGAATTCAGTGGGCAATTATTGTGAGGAGCAGGCCCTGTGTTCCCAGACTGGTTGGCGAGTTTTGTTGTGGAAAAAACATTTAGTGAAATATTTGTGTATCTTAGCTTTTAACAGTGTTATATGACAGTATCTGGATGACAAACAAATGGGTCAACTCATTTAGAAATGGGTTCTTAAAGATATTACAGTTTTAATTGCCTCATAATTATAGACAGTGAGTATTGGTGTTAATTGGTATTGTACAGAGTGGGTGTGGGGTTTAATTTGAGCTTTGGTGTTAATTGGTATTGTACAGAGTGGGTGGGGAGTTTAATTTGAGCTTTGTTGTTAATTGGTATTGTACAGAGTGGGTGGGGAGTTTAATTTGAGCTTTGGTGTTAACTGGTATTGTACAGAGTGGGTGGGGGTTTAATATGCTCTTTGCCACATTGTACCTGTTACTATCCCCAGTTCCGATTCAGGTTAGGGTAACAATTGGTATGTCTGACCTGTCAGTCAAATCCAATTAATGCATAACAATGTCAGAATTGCGATTGGAATCTCCCACTATCTGTGGTTGAACCCATAACACATATAGGTAATATGTATCAAGGCTTTATATGACGGGGATATGACACGACAGTACAAACACTGTATTCAACTGAAAACACTTGTCGTTCAGTTAAGTTTATCGATTATACGCTGCATTTATCGATTTTTACGGTGCTTTAATATCGTGGCGGTATGCGAGAGGCCTCTATGTACGATACACCCATGTACATTGCAAACAGACATTATATGTCCTTGTGTTATTGATATTTTTACATATTTTGCATTGCCAGAAAGCCAAATAAATAACCTTTCTAATGGTGTAATTTTATTCCAAATAACGGTTAAATAAGTAGGCAAAATCTCGAGTTGGAACGGAAATGTATTGCATTTTTTTCTTTTCTTAAAGCGTTTTCACGCATCACCATGTGTTTATTGTTTGGTCATCAAACATTTATTGTTTAATAAATATTTAAATAAGATGCATGGTTAGAAAGCCAAATAAATAACCTTTCTGTTGATTGATGTTATTCGAACAATTCTTCAAAGCTTAAATGAACGAGGGAAAAACAAAATAAAAGCACTGCCGCAGTTATCAAGAGGTTTCTTTTTTTAAATTAGATAATGTTGAGTGAGCAAAATTAAATTATTTTTTTAATTTTTCTATAGAACCACTGGTCAAAAATCTCGACTGCATTGTGTGAACAATTAAGAATGGTGTGATTTATGTATTCTATTGGCATAACAATCGATTGAGTAATTAACAAACACGCATTGTATCAATAAAAAAAATAATAACACCGGCAAACGTGGTAATGATAAATCGAACAACACATTATTAGTGTTTGTTTGTTTTCTTCTCGGTGTTAAGGTCGGCTGATTTAGTATTTTAATCAAAATGCAATGATTGTAAAATGCTCTCATTTCCAAGTTAGTTGCTGCAAAACGTAATTGTATGTAGTAGTACCCTTTTCACGATTTGCGTGTGTTTTTCGTGTTTTTAGCGAATTGTTTTTTTTTAGTGTTTTGTTCTCAAACCAAGAAGTGTGAAATTGTGATGAAAAAAGATGACCGATGTTCGTGCTTAAAAACTACCTAAATACAATTTCAATATGTATGTTATTACTTGCAATCATCAACAGGTACTGTACTGTTTAAGTGAGAAAAAAAAGTTTACCCTTCCATAATTAAGGCCGACCATAAAAAATTGTTGGTTTGCTGTTTCCCTACTGTCGCCAATGTAATATCATTGAAAACATGACAATTGGTTTACATGTTTATTTCTCAGTCTCTAATACAGAACTACTTCAATATACTGGATAGATAGGTAATCATATAATAAGCCCCGCCTGCTGGTGTGGCTATAGATATACATTACATTCCTCAACCCACGAAAAAGGGCCCTACCCAAAACTTTTTATAGCAGTTCTTTAAGATATCTTTTTTTTTTACTATTTTTAGTATATTTTTCTTTCATTTCTAAAGGTTTTTACTGTCTTGGCAAAAAAAAAAAAAAAATCACCTACCTACCTACCCACTTATAAAATCCTGGGTCGGGAAACAGCAAACAAATATATTTTTAAGGATGGCCTAAAAGAGATTTTTATTTACCCTTCCATAAAATTTACACGCTGATCCAAGATGTTTTTGTTTTTTTGTTAAAATCATATCATAAACCATTTAAAAACTACCCTAAACACAATTTCAATATGTCTGTTATTACTTGCAATCATCAGCAGGTACTTTGTAAGTGAGAAAAAAAAAGTTTACCCTTTCATAAAATATACATGTTGATCCAAGAGATTTTTATTTTTTTTAAAAATGGCGAAGTAAAATTATTTTTTTTGCTAAAATCAAAATCATAACCCACTTAAAAACTACCTAAACACAATTTCAATATGTATGTTATAACTTGCAATGATCAACAGGTACGGTTTAATTGAGAGAAAAAAGTTTACCCTTCCATAAAATATACATGCTAATACAGGAGAAAAAAAACACGTTCAAAATGGCCAAGTAATAAAAAAATGTTTTTGGTTGAAATCAAAGTCATAACTCACTTAAAACTACACCAAACACAAAGTGCATATGTTTTGTATGATAAACAAAGATCGACTCATATATAAAAAGCGTGAAAGGCGTATAAAAGAAACAAACAAAAGACTGAACGAACGTCGGCCATCTTTTTTTCATCGCAATTTCACGCTTCCTGGTTTGAGAACAAAACACTAAAAAAAGCAATTAAAAACTTGCTAAAAACACAAACAACCCACGCAGATCGTGAAAAGGATACTTACAATTACGTAATGCAGCAACTAACCATGTTGTTTATAATGTCTTCAACCATAAAATGCGATAAATCATGGAGTGAAATCACATTTTATTTTCTAAAACATGGCGGCTATAGTGAACGTTAATGACCGAAGTATTCCGAATGAGTCGACGACAAGTGTTTGGAACACTTCTGTCCGAGACGGGTCCCTTTAATTATCAGCCCAGTATGTATATAGTCTTTAAAGGGACACATGGCAATCTTGAGTTTTATTCAAGCATTAAAATTAGCACCTCGATTTATTAGTTATGCCTTATTTTGACTTTAAAACTGCTTGCATATAATTAAATAAATAATTGAGATTTAAATTTTCTTCAATATTCATCCAAAGTTTTAAATATATTGTTGGTGCAATATTGTCAAAAGTTAGTAATATGTAAAAACAAATTGTCTTGAACTATTCCAGTAATTAATATTAATGATTGCAAATATGCATGTTAAGCGGAAAACTAACGGGACGCCGCGAGTTTTAAAAAAAATCAAAATTGCCGTGTGTCCCTTTAAGGATAAATTACAAACAATTTTTCTAGGTGTCCCATTCCTGTACAGGAGCGTCAGCAGTGTCCCATATGGTTAACCTTTTGTAAACTAAATGAAATGGGGTTTACCTCCCATTTACAATCTATGATCATATTATTGTTTGTTTTACTGCGTCGCATGACAAACACTTAGGGATCACTTTGTCCAAGGGATCACTTGACGATTTCATGGTCCGTCACACTTAAACCCTCAACATAACATTGGCCAGAATGTGGAATTTATTTGATCTCTGTTCCTAAAACTTCACACACATCTTCATCTTACCCCATGTCATTACACATTTTCAGTAACTCTGACATTCGTTTTGCCAGAGTTAATGCCCCTTTTTATAAACTCTAACTAAGCTCATAACTGGTGATAACTTGAAAAGTTTCATGAAACTTCACACACATTTTCATCTTACCCCAAGGAATGCATCCTGTGAATAACTCTGACTTTCATTTCAGCAGAGATGTGCCCCTTTTCATGACACTTGAACCAGCAACCTTACCTAGCTCATAACTGAGTGACAAAATATAATGAAGGAAAAACGTTTAGCAAGTTTTTTAGATGAAATATTACTGTATACAAGATATACTGACATTTTGGGACTTTTCGGGCTTGACCCCTACGTTCATTTATTCGTTACGTCATTAAGATGTTCAATTGTTATTGATGTGTTTTTAATAAAATATTGTGTCTACGGCAATAGTTTTTCGATTGTACAACCAAAAATGTATTATTTCCAGGGAGCTACAAAAAACTTGCTAAACCTAGCTTTTTCCCTCAGTATATTAACCTACGGTCATGACATTTTATACAGTTCTTCCTTAATAGGTTACATAATGCACCATTGATTTTTCTTCTTTGTTTTATATAGGACGAATGTATAGCAAGAGATAAAAAATGCGCATTTTTCTCCGTAGAATTTTTTAAAACATATATCAATCAAACGATCGAGCGTCCGCCAATATAAAAATGCAATAAAAACAGGGGGTCATGTATCATGTAAGAACAAGCCAATCTGTTGAATGACGTCACGTTCTATTTTGACACGTCACAGATAGATTTACCACATTTCTACTTTCGCTTTACTGTCCATGTCAATTATAATTAAATATCTCAAACAAACACTAATCAATGTTCACAATACATCATTTGGCTGAATTATAGGTAATAATAACCAAAAGCAATCAAAAGTATGCATTTTGTATCACTAGTAAGACAGGGAAACGTTTATTATTAGGCACTATTTGACTATATATATACACCACGGAAGCACAAACGCAATGGTGCAATGTAACCTTAACAATTATTAAAATTCATTTTGGCAGAGTTGTGCCTTGATGTGGTAATTTATGGTTGCCAATAACAACAATTTAATGTTCATTACCAAGCTGAGAATGGGAATATATATATACTGAAAGGAAAAAGAAACGCGACACGGGAATTTCCGCTACATATTGTATATACTGCACACTTAATTCCATATATATTCCAAGGAAATCCAAAGATGTTTTGTTAAAAAAAAAAGTTGCAGTTTTTAAGTTAGAGAAAGGACACAACTGTGATGTTGTAGACATTTTAATCACAGTACATATGTTGTAACAAGAAATTCACAAATGTTGAAGTTTTGAGCCAGTTCACTACTGTATTTAACTTAAAGAGTGCATCCTGAAAAGTTTGCTCACATATGCTTGAGCAATTAACGCGTACTCTGTCAATAATGAAACTTTGCAGGAATACTATTTGCTGTGTTACGTGTTGTTTTAGTTTTTTTTCCGAAAGCAAATATCTTACGTAGCCATGTACCATTCGATTTAAACTGCAGCATATTGTACATACAATATTTAGCAGAAATTCCTGGGTCGCGTTTCTTTTTCCTTTTAGTACATATATATTGTCACTGATTACATATACAATGTATCTAATACCAAATTAACTTATACTGATTTTAAAAGTTGTATCAACACATAATTATATTCGTAACTCTTGGCAAGCGGCTTAGGACTTGTCGGTGAACAATAAACTCCATTCCATTAAACCGTTTTTCGGAGAATGGTGTTCTTCTAGTAGACCCATTCGTCGAGAGGAAGTTGTCCTAGCCAGGGCCAGGATAGGGCATACACGCTGTACTCGTTCATATTTATTACAAGGTGAGAAGTTGCCAGAATGTATTCCCTGTTTTGCACCGTTAACGGTCAAACATATCTTGTTGGAATGTGCAGTCTTTGATCCTATGCGACAAAGATACTACACAGTTAATACTTTGAAAAAGTTATTTGATACTATAGATTTTAGTCTGTTTTAGGTTTCCTTAAAGAAATGAAACTTTACAAATCGATATAATATTTTCCTATATATATTAACTTGTTTACAAGCCCGTTGGCGGGCATTTGTTGATTTACATATCTACATAGTTAATATTGCTACCATATCATCCCTTATTTGTAGATAGTTTTATCTTTATACGTTTACATTATTTTTTAATTCAGGGCACGAAAATTCCACTTGTCCGCTCGTATTGACGAGTGAAATTCGAATCCGGACAAGAGAAACCTATGAATAGGTCGTCCGAGAGGACGAGTAACATTTCAGTAGAAAACAACAACAAAGAAAATAGTTCTTACATAGTTTATTAAGCAATTAAATGCATTAAATAGTCGCAACTCTGTTTATTCAGCGACAAAATGCAATTTAAGTCAACCGGATATTGGGAAATTTGACGCATTTCCGTTTTCGGACATAATTCTAAAATGCGGCTCCCGTTCTAATTTCACGGAGCGCGATCGTTACGGTATTTGATGTTATACAAATAACACTTTCAGGGGGGAAATATTTAAGGGCACTATAGTCAGCTATTAGGGGACTGGGACCATGGCCTTCAGGAAGGGGAATTGCAAAAAGTATGCTGTTTTCCTGTATTGGAGTTTAACATTTTCTAATACAAAATGTTTGTGTTTTTTTTAAGAGGAATTTTTCAAAGGGAAAAATATATTCCATCTGGGCTCTTCATTTGCCTTCGCCAGTCGCCATAGGCGAAATCAAATTGCAAATGGCGAAACTTTTGTCAAGTGCTTTCGCCAATTTGGCTTAAGTCATTTTAACCCATGTAAACTGACGGCTGGTATTGGCGAAATTGGCGAAAGTAGCGAAAGGAACAAGTTTGTGGGCGCGTCCATGTTTTCCTGAAAAATCCTTGACGGGTTCTTGGTGTTTACAGAAGAGCTAAAATCTATAGACTGTGTTACGACAATTGCGCTTTATAGTACACAAAGCTTATTTTACATAGCGACATCTAACTGCAACTCACTTGGTGTGCCTACACTATAGGAAAATTGTAAACCCAACAAGAGCTCGCCGAAAAAAAAATCGCATTTTTCAATAACAACAACAACGCAAAACAGCGCGTAAACGAAACGAAGACGTATTATCACAATGGTAATAATTAACCTTTCTCATACAAAGATTTACCCCCTTTTAACTAAAATAATGACTTTGTAACTTCGTTATTCAAAACTGAAAGTAGCCCATGATACGTACATGTAAACAACATGTAAACAATACATTGTCATCTGTTTTCGCGCATTGAAAGCAAGCCATTTCTTTAGAGTTGTATGCGTGGCCACACAAAACAGAACGATAACTGTGTCATCCGTTTTTTACATCATGGGTACATGCTTGGTTGCTTTCTTGATTGATTGATTGCTTGATTGATTGAAGGGTTTCACGATGCACCAACATATAAAAAGGTCATAAAAATGAACCTGCATGTATGCTTAAAATTATGTTTTCTTACAACATTCATCATTGGAACATGTCCCCAACTGTGACAAATAATAGAGGCATTGGTGATAATAGAGGCAACATATTAAAATCAAGTTTTAACCATGTTCATGTAACCATCTAACTGTTAGAAACTGTCAAAGAATTAATACCATTCAACTTGGTTTGATATATATACATATATATTAATGATAAGAAATTATACAAATATTTAATCGGAAATTGTATTAAATTCTGCTAAAATGGCTAAAAAAGCTTAGCCAAAAATGGCTAAACAAAAATCCCATTGGCTAAAGAAAATTGAGGTGGTTTAGCCAAAATGGCTAAACATTTTTTGGTCCAATGAAGAGCCCAGACCATGTAACTGTAATGGCCATAATCAGACTGTAGTGAACTATAGAATATGAACATGAATAGTCATCTATAATACTGGTCAAAGTTTCATAGTTTTCATTGATTTATATATAGAATAAAACAACACATAATTATGTTTCCCTTTGTTTTATTTATATATAATAGTGTTAAATGATGGTACCTGACTACTTTGACGTATGCACTTTTACAATCAGAACAGGATGAGTAAACATCCTATAAGGACGAGTAACAGGTCAATGCAACTCGTCCTAAAGGACGGACGAGTATACAGTAAAATATATTTCGTCCCCTGTAATTACTACTTTATTCTTTCATGATTCATCGTTTTTTGCCCACAATATGACCTATTTATGTGTCGATGTGCCATAAAACACCATTCATTCATTCATTCGATATTGTCACTGAAAGGAATATATTATATATATGTGTGATACGTACATATCCCATTCAGTGTTGTTATTATCAGGCTGTGGTTATATTGGTGTTAGTGAATGGTTGCCAAAATGTATAAACCTGTGTTGCAATTAGCACTTAGCAGTAATTATGCCCAAAAATTAAAGGGACTGCAACCTTAAAGTATAAAAATTATAACACCTCGATGGTTGCTGAAATTCCCTTTGCGTCTTGCCCAAGAACACAAGAACAAAACTCATTGGTTTGAACTTGGGTCCTCTGGATTTCGAGTCCATCGTGATCTCCACTCCGCTACGCCAGCCCCTCAAGAAACAGAAATGAATTATTTTTTTCAGAGGATTTGATATAAAGGATATTATATCATGTATATGAAATAAAGTTTTTGTTATATCTCAGCACTGAGACCTACTTTCTCCAAAATATGCATTACGTTAACCTTTTTGTTTAAGTTTAGGCGGGGGATGGGGTGGGGTAGGGTGTGGTGGGGGGATGGGTGGGTGGGGGCGGGGGGGGAGGAGAGGAAGAAATAAAGTTTTTGTTATATCTCAGCATTACCATGTCCGATCTTCATTAAATTTCAACAGCACCTTCCTCTCATCAAGCACTCGCCTTACCCTGAAAACTAGGTCACTATGACCTATTTTCTCCAAAATATATGTTATGTTAGCCTTTTTATGCCCCCGAAAGGATTTTGGGTTCGGTGGGCATATAATAATCGCACCTTCCGTCCGTCAGTCCCTTTGTCCATCCGTCAGTCATGCAGTTCGTCCGCAGTTAGTGTCCGGACTGTACCTTATCCCTGCATGGATTTTTAATTAACTTGGCACCTTGTATATTTATTGTGTTGTGCTCTGATTTTTGGTCTAGAAACAAGTGATCACCATAACAAGACGATGTGTCGCGTGCAAAACCCAGGTCGATACCTCAAAGGTCACACTTGCAGTTCATAGGTCAAAAACAGGTACGCAATTTCCTGTCCGAACCGTAACGTCACAACCCCTGCAGGGATTTTCAAATAACTTGGCACAAGTGATCACCATAACAAGACGATGTGTTGCGCGCAAAACCCTGGTCCGTACCTCAAAGGTCAAGGTGAAATGAACTTGCAGTTAATAGGTCAAAAACAGGTACGCAGTTTTGTGTCTGTGTCGCGTGCAAAACCCAGGTCGATACCTCAAAGGTCACACTTGCAGTTCATAGGTCAAAAACAGGTACGCAATTTCCTGTCCGAACCGTAACGTCACAACACCTGCAGGGATTTTTAAATAACTTGGCACATGTGATCGCCATAACAAGACGATGTGTCGCGCGCTAAACCCAGGTCCGTACCTCAAAGGTCAAGGTCAAACTTGCAGTTCATAGGTCAAAAACAGGTACGCAATTTTGTGTCCGGACCGTAACGTCACAATCCCTGCAGAGATTTTTAAATTACTTTGCACAAGTGATCACCATAACAAGACGATGTGTAACGCTCAAAACCCAGGTCCGTACCCTGAAAGGTCAAGGTCACACTTGCAGTTCATAGGTCAAAAACAGATACGCAATTTCGTGTCCGGACCGTAACGTCGCAAACCCTGCAGGGATTTTTAAATAACCTGGCACAAGTGATCACCATAACAAGACGATGTGTCGCGTGCAAAACCCATGTCTTCAAGGTCAAAGTCACACTTGGAGGTCAAAGGTAAAATCATGTCTGGTCAATAACTTTTGCACGTCTGAACGGATTTTCAAATAACTTGGCACAAGTACTGGCCACAACCACACGACATGTCGTGCACAAAATCCAGGTCCGTGGCTCCAAGGTCAAGGTCATACTTAAATGTCAAAGGTCACTTCGGGGACATTTGTCACTTACTGGGATATTTCTTGTTAACTTTATTATGAATAGGGGCATTTATTTTTAGCTCTACTGATCAGAGATCAGCAGAGCTTATGCCGTGGTGCGGCGTCCGTCGTCCGTCCGTCTGTCCGTCCGTCCGTCTATCCGTTAACTTTTATTTGTAGCGACTACTCCTCTGAAACTACTGGATGGATATTCATAAAACTTTACAGAAATGTTGCCCATGAAGTCTAGTTGATCCTAGCAAAAAATCATGTTGATGTGAAATCCAAGATGGCCGCCAAAGCTAAAAATAGATTTTTTAAATTCAAGTTTGTAGCGACTACTTCTTGAAAACTATAAGTGATATTGATATGGGACTTTTTCTAAAATGATCAGCATGACATGATGGTTATCCGAGTCGAACATTATTTTGATTCGACATTTAACATGGCTGCCAGTGGCCATCTTTGTTTACATAGAGTTATATAATGAAAACTTGTAGCGACTACTCCTCTGAAACTACTTGACGGATTTTCATGAAAGTTCACAGAAATGTTGCTCTTGATGTCTAATTGATCCTAGCAAAATTTCAGGTCGGCCGGAAATTCAAGATGGCCACCATGGCTAAAAATAGATTTTCAAAATACAAGTTTGTAGCGACTACTTCTTGAAAACTATAAGTGATATTGATATGGGACTTTTTCTAAAATGATCAGCATGACATGATGGTTATTCAAGTCGAACATTATTTTGATTCGACGTTAAACATGGCTGCCAGTGGCCATGTTTGTTTACATAGAGTTATATAATGAAAACTTGTAGCGACTACTCCTCTGAAACTACTTGACGGATTTTCATAAAACTTCACAGGAATGTTGCTCTTGATGTCTAATTGATCCTAGCAAAATTTCAGGTCGGCCGGAAATTCAAGATGGCCGCCATGGCTAAAAATAGATTGTCAAAATACAACTTTGTAGCGACTACTTCTTGAAAACTATAAGTGATATTGATATGGGACTTTTTCTAAAATGATCAGCATGACATGATGGTTATTCAAGTCGAACATTATTTTGATTCGACGTTAAACATGGCTGCCAGTGGCCATGTTTGTTTACATAGAGTTATATAATGAAAACTTGTAGCGACTACTCCTCTGAAACTACTTGACGGATTTTCATAAAACTTCACATGAATGTTGCTCTTGATGTCTAATTGATCCTAGCAAAATTTCAGGTCGGCCGGAAATTCAAGATGGCCACCACGGCTAAAAATAGATTTTCAAAAAACCAGTTTGTAGCGACTACTTCCTGAAATCAAAATCAATCAGTAGAGCTTCAAGGTCATTGACCTCTTGTTTTTATATCTCGGCCAACTGTCCAATTATTTTTTTATATCTCAGCATTGCCATGTGGTATTATTATAAAACTAGAAAAGCTCTAATAAATAGTTTCACCAAACACACAGGCACTGATCTTTCACATTTTGGAAAACCGGGCTTTAACGCCACCAGGTGTTTCTCTCTTGTTTGTTAATTAAGAACATATTTCGAGCCTATTGTATTTGTGGGGTAGAGAATTTTTATAGGTAATTGTAAATCGCTGTTAGCCATGCAATTGACATGTCGCCAGTACTTATTTATCTCCGCCCTATTGTTGATGTCGGAGTATATTGACAATTGTTTATATAACATAGTTGCACGTGCTTTATACCTGTGCTGTTGTTTGTCGGAGGTATCGATCTGGTTTGATTGGTTGAAATGGATAAATTATTGACAACTGGTGACATGTTAATTTCTGATGGGCAAAGTGTGATATTCAATTTTTCTTCAGATTATGAGGCCCACTCAATACAGCATTTGTGACCAGTACACATAACAACACATTAAAGAATGTTGTATATTTTTTGTATTGTGCTCTGATTTTTGGTCTAAATACCAGATAAGTTGCTAAATTATGAACATATATTTCTTCATTAAAGTAAATTACAAAATGTTGTTAAGCTATTCTTACCCTCAATATAGCAACAATGCTCTACAAATAAAAAATAAGAGCCCGGCGCCGGGGCCTCAATTTATATACCTGAGTTGATCAGCCTTGAAGCTGCTGGCTGTAAATATTAAAGCGTCCCATGCTTTTTCAAGGACAAGTAGCGTTGGGGAAATGAATCCATAGCCTCAAGCTTATGTAGTTATGCATGTAGCCAGTTACTTAGCTACCTCCATCAAGTTGTGTACATTAATAATTAGTCCACAGGTCTACATCTGAAACAAATTAAGGCAGTTTAATTATCAAACAATGGAAAAACACTTAATAGGCTTCATTAATTATTGTTGTGTTTTAACTAATATAGTTCTAGGCCTGGAATTCACTGAACATTTTTCAAACTATTCTTAGACTTGAGCTCAAGTACTGAAAATTTGTTCACAAATATTTCCATGACCTTGAAAGTTAAACAATCATAAGAAGTTGCTATTTATTAGTATGCATCATAATTATACATAGCAGCTTGTTATATATATAATGAACGTTTATTCTGTAAACTTATAGAAATATTTGTGATTGAAATTTGCATACTTGAGCTTAAATCTAAGAATATTTTCAAGAATGGTTGTGAATTCAAGGCCACAGTTGTTTTGAAACTGTCAAGTGTCACTGACATGTTGGCTATTTATAGTACATATAGGCACTTAGTCACAGTGTCATTAGTCACTTTCACTGAGGATTTACTGAAGATACATATATCGCTGCTATGGTATTTAATGTACATTATGCACATAATTTTATATACATAATACAGTTTATATGTTTATAAACAGTTTACAAAAGTGCATCTATCCATTGATTTTATCTGAGGACTTTGCATACAATTTTGTAAGTATTAATTGACTTATGGTAATACAAATTATAACTTTTTAGACTGACAGAAATGTGAAGGAATATACAGTTTCTACAGTGTTTATGTTGAAATATTGCTCGTGGAATATATTATTTCTATATAGGCAGTCTTCAGTTCTGTCATAGGAGCTTTTATTTTTCTTGAGGAATTACTAAGAGACCTCCAAATGGAAAAAATTGAATTATTTTAAATGAAAGCTTCAATGCCATATTCCGTTTGCTCAACAACCCGTTAATAAATGTGAGTTTTACAGGTATGAAGTTAACCTACACACAAAACAAACTGGTGCGCGATTGATTTCTGCGCGATTGATTTCTGGAAAATGACGCCATAATAGGTTGACCAATCACATCGACGCTGGAAAATTACACACACTTCCTAATTTACATAATCAACCGAGGCGCACATGCGTAAACAACACGTTACTCTCGTTGAATTTTCTTTTTTTTCAGTGATAAGAATGTTATTAATATGTTCGGGTCTGCATCGTGGTGAAACAGTGGTCATTAAACGTACTCGTATGTAGAAAAAGTAAAAAGAATGGCAGTGTAAGAATATATAACTGCAGTTATTCGTTTAATCTTTCCTTGGATTATATGTAATAATTTACTTGTGGGTGGCAATTTCAATTTATTCTCGTATGAAAACTATAATATCATGTAACTTAATCCTATTATATAAGTATGATAAGAACTATATTAGTAGTTGTGACTCCTTTTATATATTATGATCAAAATCTTATGGGAATACACGCCGTCATGACGAGTGACTTGACAGGCCGGACGAGTGGATATTTCCTTCTGGTCGTCCTTACGGACGAGTGACTTTTGACATTAGTAACAAAATAAATCAAGTCTTTATTGTTTCCTTTTATTCTGGCGAAGAAATTCCACAAAGCGTTTGCTTAAACAAAATAAATAGCTGATAAATTGTAACACAAATACACCAGAAGTAAACATGAAAATATTGGTCACCCATGGTTACTATGGTGATAGGGTATAAAGCCGAGATTTCCGAAGTGTGTGTTTTGATTGAATTATCCAATAGTAAACTAGTAGTTTTTATCAATAAACTGTAACCGGACCATTTCCCGTAAAAATGTCGAAGAAAATAGACATGTCTATAGAATTTTTTTGGAGGAGATCGAGTAGTACCCAGTAGTATGTTTTACTATTTTTGCCTTGTGCTGAGGCCATTTTCCATTTGTCGTATAAAACAAAAAATAAAAAGTAAAATTTTACCCCCTACCCCTATTTTGAAATAAATTGGATGAGAAACTAACAATTAATTTATTATGGCCTTGTATGCATTTGGTTGTTAGGTTTGTATCAGTTTGATAACCTTGATAAACATAGTGTTATGCCTATAGTCTCGCTGTTCTAATTGCCTCCACTGACATAGTTAAAGGACAGGTTTGGAGCACAGGTTTTATGCATGTTATCATACTGTAAGGTTTAAAGTGTATGTGTGTGTATTCATAAGGTTTATTGTCCTGCTATTCTGTGTCTTGTATGAAAGACTGAATTGTGCACGGATGGGAAATACGTTTTTGATAGATGATCCAAATTTGACCGAGACTGGGATCACTAAGCATGGATCACTAAAGTGTCATGTTAACTATCACCGTGACTACAGCGCCACTGGCTATAAGTTACCATGTGTACCTTGATGAAATGTAATGTTGATTTTGTCCACTAAAATAAAGGGACACACGGCAATTTTGAAGTGTTTGAAATGGGTGTCTTGACTTATATATCCAGGATCATGTTTACTTTTAACCTGGTTACATAATTTAAGTATTAATTTTTTCGTCATATTTTACTTTTAAGTTTTAATATATTATTGGTGCAATAATAAATAATATCAAAATTGAATAAAATGCACATGCAATTTGCTTATTACTATTCTTATAATTAATATTAATGATTGAAAAAATGTAATTTATCCAGAAAAACAAGCGTGGACGCCGTGAGTTTTAACAAAATCAAGATTGCCGTGTGTCCCTTTAAAGCTGCATATATAGCATCACAGTATTTTAAAACATCAGAAAAATAACAAGTAGAATTTTATATATATTTTACTTTGTTATTTTACTGTATACATAGTTGTACCTAAAAGTTGACCGCTTGTTATAGAGTGTTCTCTTTTCTTTCTTTTTTTTTTTCAACTCGTTTTAGAAATATTTTAAACATAAATTGCTGATATTCAAATTGTATTGAAAAACTAGAGAATATTTGTTATGCTGCTGTTATATTTTAGCAACCATCATTTGTGCTGCCCCTTTAAGCGTTTATTTGCATATTCATTGAATGAATTATCTAGTGGGTGTTGTTGTTTTTCAAATATTGAGATTGAATCAAGTAATGTGCAACAGCAGGGCTGAGGGTAAGAAAAGTGTTTTAAGATTTGAGAATTCAGTGGGCAATTATTGTGAGGAGCAGGGGTGGTCCCAGACTGGTTGGCGAGTTTTGTTGTGGAAAAACCATTTAGTGAAATACTTGTGTATCTTAGCTTTTAACAGTGTTATATGACAGTATCTGGATGACAAACAAATGGGTCAACTCATTTAAAAATGGGTTCTTAAGGATATTACAGTTTTAATTGCCTCATAATTATAGACAGTGAGTATTGGTGTTAATTGGTATTGTACAGAGTGCGTGGGGAGTTTAATGTGAGCTTTGGTGTTAATTGGTATTGTACAGAGTGGGTGGGGAGTTTAATGTGAGCTTTGGTGTTAATTGGTATTGTACAGAGTGGGTGGGGAGTTTAATGTGAGCTTTAATGTTAATTGGTATTGTACAGAGTGGGTGGGGGGTTTAATTTGAGCTTTGGTGTTAACTGGTATTGTACAGAGTGGGTGGGGGGTTAATATGCTCTTTGGCACATTGTACCTGTTACTATCCCCAGTTCCGAGTCAGGTTAGAGTAACAATTGGTATGTCTGACATGTCAGTCAAATCCAATTAATACATAGCAATGTCAGAAATTGTGATTGGAATCTCCCACTATCTGTGGTTGAACCCATAACACAAATAGGACATGTATATTATAGTGAGTCTTCAAGGATAAATTACAAACAATTTTTCTATGTGTCCCCATTCCTGTACAGGAGCGTCAGCAGTGTCCCATATGGTTAACCTTTTGTAAACTAAATGAAATGGGGTTTACCTCCCATTAACAATCTATGATGTTTTACTGCATCGCATGACAACCACTTAGGGATCACTTTGTCCACGGGATCACTGTGTCCATCGTCTGTCGTTTTCATGGTCCGTTACACTTAAACCCGCAACCTAATATTTGACCTCTGTTCATGAAATTTCACACACATCTTCATCTTACCCAATGTCGTTACACATTTTCATTAACTCTGACATTCATTTTGGCAGAGTTATGCCCCTTTTTATAAACTTTTAACCTGCAACCTAACCAAGCTCATTACTTGTGATAATTTGAAAAGTGTTTTGACCCATGTTCATGAAACTTCACACACGTTTTCATCTTAGGCCTAAAAAAAATATGTGTGATTCCGGTTTCCCGACCGACCCTACTTTTTCACCGCCGACCCTAAATATTTTTAGCGAGATGAAAAAAATCCAAAAAACATATAACAATCAAACAACAAATATTTTTATTCAAATGATAATTTTATTAGCCAGAGTTGTTAAGCATCTAATCTGGATCCAAACTGTTTGCAAAGGTTATCAAGAAGTTGCCTAGTAGTACAAAAATGGCATAATATATGCAAACAATATACAATGTATATAAAAAAAATATCTAAAAAAAAACAACTTTTTCCTACCTTACCTACCCTAACTTTTTGACAGGGTGAAACCAGAAACACACATATTTTTTTTTTAGGCCTTACCCCAAGGAAATTCAATGTCCAATAACTCTGACTTTCATTTCAGCAGAGATGTGCCCCTTTTCATGACACTTGAACCTGCAACCTTAATTACCGAGCTCATAACTATATAAAGTTGCAAAATATACTGAAGGAAAAAAGTTTAGCAAGTGTTTTTATAGATGAAATAATACTGTATACAAGATATACTGACATTTTGGAATTTTTAGGGGCTTGACCCTACGTTTATTTATTTTTTACGTCATTAAGATGTTTGATCTTTATTGATGTGTGTTTAATAAAATATTGTGTCTATGGCAGTAGTTTCTCGATTGTACAACCAGAAATGTATTATTTCCAGGGTACAACAAAAGCTGGCTAAACCTTTTTCCCTCAGTATATTAACCTACGCTCATGACATTTTATACTTATTATTAAAATGCCATTGTCATGGCCAGTAACTCTGAAATTCATATTGGCAGAGTTGTGCCCCTTTTCATAAAACTTAAACCTAGGTAACTAAAGCACAATGTGCAAAATCTCCGCTAGGAAATCAAAACTGCTGTGCGTAGAATTGCTATGGTAATTTAAGGTTGCCAGTAACAACAATTCAATGTTCATTATCTAGCTGAGAATGGGAATTCAAAAAAAAGATGTATATATCTATATGATATATATCCCATTCAATGTTGTTATTATCAGGCTGTGGTTACATTGGTGTTAGTGAATGGTTGCCAAAATGTATAAACCTGTGTTGCAATTAGCAGAACACTTAAGTAGCAATAATTATGCCCAACAATTAAATGGACAGCAACCTTTAATAAAGTATTTATCAAACATAAAAATTATGACACCTCTATATCGCTAAAATTCCCTTTGCGTCTTGCCCAAGAACACAGCAAGTCTTGCCCAAGAACACAGCAACAAAACTCATTGGCTTGAACGCGGGTCCTCTGGATTTCAAGTCAATTGTGGTTTCCACACTAAGAAACAGAAATGAAAGATTTTTTTTTTTAAAGGATTTTAATTAAAAGATATATCAAATATATGAAATATATCTCAGCACTGAGACCTACTTTCTCCAAAAAATATGTTATGTTATAGCCTTTTTAACTTTGTTATATGGTTATCTTTTTTTTTTTTATATCTCGGCCAATTAATTGTTCAATTATTTTTTTATGACTCAGCATTGCCGTATTATAAAACTAGAAAAGCTCTATTAAATAGTTTCACCAAACATACAGGCAGTCATCTTTCACATTTTGGAAAACCAGGCTTTATATACATGTATAACGCCACCAGGCACTTCTCTCTTGTTTGTTAAATGAATCCACAGCCTCAAGCTTTAATGTAGTTATGTAGTCAAATACCTACTTCCATCAAGTTGTGTACATTAATAATTAGTCCACAGGACAGCTGGAGTTCTGCATATGAAACAAAGGCAGTTTAATTATCAAACAATGGAGTAACACTTGGCATCATTAGTTATTGTTGTATAATATAACTAATATAGTTCAGGTGTTTTGAAACTGTCAAGTGTCATTGACATGTTGGCTATTTATAGTAGTAAAATTTCCCCATTAATGCTTGAAGGCACTTATTATGTCATTAGTCACTTTT
Source organism: Cyrtodaria siliqua (assembly GCA_037043455.1). Classification (NCBI taxonomy): domain Eukaryota; kingdom Metazoa; phylum Mollusca; class Bivalvia; order Adapedonta; family Hiatellidae; genus Cyrtodaria; species Cyrtodaria siliqua. The sequence continues at coordinate 294,295 of JAWPHD010000146.1, forward strand.
GACAGTACAAAACACTGACGATTTACATTATGTTCATATATACAGTAATATGTTTAGTATATAGACAGTTGACAAAAGTGCATCTATCCATTGATTTAATGTGAGGACTTTGCACAACATTTTGTAAGTATTAATTGACTTATGGTAATACAAATTATAACATTTTAGACTGACAGAAATGTGAAGGAATATACTGTTTCTACAGTATGTTGAATGTGGAATATATTTATTTTTATACAGACGGTCTTCTGTCATAGGAGCTGTTATTAGCTCGACTATGCGGCGTCGGGGTTGCCATCAGTGTTGGCGTCCCACATCAAGGTCTATTTCTCTTACATTTCTTATCCTAAATTTTTTTTCTTCATATTTCTGTGTTGTTTTGGTCAATTCTTACACATATAGCTATGTTGACACTGTGTTGTTTTGGTAAATTTTACACATATGTTGCTCCAGCTCCTCCCCCCCCCCCCCCCCCCACATTTCACCCACCCACTCTGGTCATTGTCAGGTCTTCTAAATCTTCTACACCCCCCCTCCCCCTCCCCCAGAACTCGAGACTCAATTTTTTTTTACATATTTCTGTGTTTTTTGGTCAATTCTTACACATATTATAGCTATGTTGACACCCCCGCCCAGCCCCCAACCCCATCCACACATTGTTTTAGCCTTGTTTTCTGATGGTATAATTACTGGCTATATAACATTATTCTCTGAAAAAATTGAATAGTCGAGCTGCGCTGTTCTCCAACAGCTCTTGTTTCTTGAGGAATTCCTTAAATTTAATTTCTTAAGATCGAGTGTTTATATTATACTGTATAATCCCTAATAAATGCCCCTGGGGGAGAAACATTTTTCAAAAAAGGGGCATTTATTTGAGACCAGAAATCAGACATTATTTAATGATTTTCGTTATCAAGAAAACCAAAGTCAGTCTATTAAATTGGTATATTGATATCTTACGACAACATTACAAATGCAATTACTCAACTTGCTCTAATCCACGAGTGGAAAAAACTTCCCCAAGTTCCCTTCCCGGGACCACGGCCGACAAGGGAGCCGCTAATTGGTTACCCATTAACCTCCAGAATCAGAACGAGGCTTACTTCCTATTTTCCACTCGTGCCGATTCCAAATGGATGGTAGGTAAATCGAGTGTCTCAAAGTTTGCTTTTCTCCACTTGTGTTGTGTTTATTAGTTTTATTTTTGTATTTTTATATAGTTTTACATATTTCCTATAATAACAGTTCGTGTTTATTACACGTTTCTGTCTTTCTCCTATAATAACAGTTCGTGTTTATTACACGTTTCTGTCTTTCTCTTTCTATATTTTAGCGTGTAATGTCAGATGCGAACACGCTACTGCTGGTTGGGGAGTCGGGCCCTAGTCATACTACGGCCCCTCCGAACTCACAAGGCAACCCAACCAAGCAGAAAGTATCCGGCGAGATACTTCCTACAGTTGGAAAGGTCACCCGTACGAAGTTTCGATCTTCTATCGGTGATGTCTCCCAACCCGGCGAGATACTTCCTACAGTTGGAAAGGTCACCCGTACGAAGTTTCGATCTTCTATCGGTGATGTCTCCCAACCCAGCCATACGGAGTACCATACCCCACCCACTGCTGTTCACAGTAACAGACTGGCAGTCAGTCCGGGGGTCCATGGTTACTCAGATAACTCTCTGCCTCGTGGGTACACTGTCGGGCTGCACAACAGTTCTAAATACTCGGCCTCCAGGTCACCCTCCAGAGAGTCGAGACGCAGTGGCCGGTCTAAGAGCAACCGTCATCGGTTGAGTGACATCTCAAGCTCAGGTAATTCTTCTGTTTCAAAAAGTGAATTTTCTGGCTTCTCTAACTCGACCGAACGCCATAGGGGTAGATCTCCCTACCGGCGTCATAGACACCGGAAGTCCGATAGTCGTTCTCATGGACGACATCATTCTCATAGACGACATCATTCTCATAGACGACATCGTCTTTCTTCCCGTGAACTGGACAACCTCAGGTCACTTTTGAGCTCTCCGGTTTCGCATTCTAAGAGATCCAGGAGCCGCTCTAGGTCTCATTCTAGAGTGGCTACCAAACGGGCTAGACGTTCCCGTTCTAGGGTATCACACCACAGAAGGGATCATTCCCTTAGTAAGTCAGCGTCCGTCGTGGACATATCCCGGGGTAATTCTCCCTCTGGTGCTAGCGTGCTTCAGGATCCACCCCATCCCCCCCTACCTGAGGAGCAGGTTTGTTCGGGGGTTTTATTGGATCCTACCACAGGCTTGTTTAACACGGGACAGAGTGTGGCTTCTGAGCATCCCGATGACTTTTTTCAGGAAGTACCTCCTGTTGATGCAGTTTGGCCTTCCTTTTCTGAACTAATTGGTCTTCTTAAGGCTAGGTTGGGCCCCTCAGTTTGTCCTCCTGTAGTTGCACCTGTCGAATCCTTGGCTGGTACTTCTGCTATGGATTATTTTGATGTACAACCTAACCTTTCTAAACCTGATATTACCTTACCTCAGAGCAAACAGGTTTCTTCCCTACTTTCGACTATTTCTGCAGAAGTGAGAGGCTCGGAAATAGTACCTGGGTCACCACTCCCTCAGTATCCTAAGGCTCTTCCAAAGAATAGGTACTTTACAGGTCAAAAACATTGGCTGGCTAACCGTAAGTTCTATGTACCCCAGGATCCTGTTCTTCCCTTGGATCCTCCCTTGGTAGATTACTCCATTCAGGACATTCTACAACCTCGGACTAGCCTTCCTTCTACTACCTCCATCCCTTTGACAGATGTGGTTACTTGGGACCGCTGGGCACGTTCGGGTGTACAGATCAGTTCCCATACTGATTTGTTTCTGTGTGGTATCCTCTCGATTTTAAGAGACCCCTCTCCTTCACACGAGGACCTTATTGAGCTCCAGCGGTACATCCTATCTACCGCTAGAGCTAACATTGACTCTATGGATGTTTTCCTCAGAATGTCAGAAAGTTTTAGCCTCGTGAGAAGAGATGCTATTCTCAACCGCTCGGTCCTTAACGAGCAGTTGAATTCTAGTCTTAGGGTGCAGCCTATTAATTCTCGCACACTGTTTGGTCCCTCCTTCCCGGAAGTAGTCTCTCATCATAAAGAAGAGGTCAAATATTCTTCCTTCCAGAGGGTTGCGCTTTCTTCTGTTCGCCCTTCTAGACCTCCTCTCAGGTATCCCCCTAGGACCCCTCAAGCTACTGTAAGTAGGGCTCCTATCGCTACTCCAGCACCCTATCGTCCACAAGCTGTGGATTCAAGGGTTCAACCTAAGTGGGTTCCTCCCCCTAAGATTGAGTATAGGAAACAGTCAGGGAATCGTAGTAGGGGTAAGGGTAAAGTATGGGGAAGGGGAAGGGGCTCTCGGCCCTCTGCCCCATAGGGATGCCCGCTCCGGATTTCCCCAGGTTATTTCCGGTTCGGGTCTTCCCTTAGACATAAGGATTCCCAAACCGGAAATACCTACAGGCGGCAGGCTTTCTGCCTTCAGCCATGCCTGGGAAAATATAGCAGATCCTTGGTCACTCTCAGTGGTCCGGGGCGGGTATCTCATTCCTTTTCATGTCCAACCTCCTCTCACACGTCATCCTCCGGCCAGATTCGGTCCTCCACAGGATTCAGAGAAGTTTCTCATCCTGGATCAGGAAATCCAGAATCTCTTGAACTTACAGGCAGTGGAAACGGTTCTTCCCTCCCATTCAAGAAAGGGGTTTTACAGCCGTCTCTTTGTGGTACCCAAACCCTCGGGGGCTTGGAGAACTATCATAGACCTCTCTATACTAAACAAGTTCGTCAAAACCCCACACTTCAAAATGGAAACACTAGCTTCCATTCGGCTAGAACTACAAGAGGGCGACTGGGTTACCTCCCTAGACCTGAAAGATGCTTACTTTCACGTCCTCATCCATCCCTCTTCAAGGAAATACCTTCGGTTTGTCTGGAAGGGGACAACCTATCAGTTTCGAGCTCTACCATTCGGTCTGGCCCCAGCTCCTTATGTGTTCACTCGTCTGATCAAGGTCATTTGCGCCCATGTTCATCGCTTGGGTATTCGACTTCACACTTACCTGGACGATTGGTTACAGCCAGCCCACTCCAGAGATCTGGCTCTGTCACACTCAAGGCGTCTGCTTTCTATAGTTCTAAATCTAGGTTTTATCCCGAACTGGGAAAAGTCGGATCTAATCCCTTGTCAGTCCTTCATTTTCCTCGGAGCTCGTCTTTCCCTACAAGACTCCCTCGTGGGCCCATCTTTGGACAGAATCCACCACCTACAAGAGTCCCTCAGGGTCCTATTGTTGCAAACATCAGCTTCAGCAAGGGAACTCCATTCCCTTTTGGGTCAGATGGAGTCAATGTCCAAACTTCTCCCACAGGGCAGAGTTCACAAACGCCCTTTACAGTGGGCCTTGAAAGACAGATGGGATCAGGCTACCCAATCCTGGGAATACCAAATCCAGCTAGGCCCTTGGTTCAAGTCGGCAACGCTCCAGTGGTTCGATCCAGTCTTCCTGATGGAAATGGTTCCCCTACACCCTCAAGACCCAGATTTACACCTGTTCACGGACGCCAGCCTTCTTGGCTGGGGAGCCCATTTGGCAGACCTTCAGGCATCGGGCTCCTGGTCCCTTTCCGAAAAGACCTCCCATATCAATCTTTTGGAATTAAAAGCAGTTTTCTTAGCTCTACAGGCTTTTCTGGAGGATATCCGAGGCCACTCAATCATGTTGGCCACAGACAATACCACAGTAGCGGCTTACCTCAACAAGGAGGGGGGATCCCATTCCAGGGACCTCTCAGATTTAGCCATAGAAATCCTCAAGTGGTGTTCCCAGGAAGGAGTCTTCCTGAAAGCACGATTCATCCCAGGGAAACTGAATGTTTTGGCAGATTCTCTATCCCGAAAGAATCAGGTCATTCAAACAGAGTGGAAGCTACACTCTCCGACGTTATCCCAAGTGTTTCGTCTCTGGGACACCCCACATGTGGACCTGTTTGCCACCCGGCTAAACAACCAACTTCCGACGTTCGTCTCCCCAGTTCCAGACCCCTTGGCCTGGGCAGTGGACGCCCTTGCTATACCTTGGCGGGGCCTGTTCGCCTATGCCTTTCCTCCACCTCCTCTCCTGTCCCGAGTACTTCTGAAGGTCCAGCGGGAAGATTGTCTCATCCTATTAATAGCCCCACTTTGGACGGGTCATCCATGGTTTACAACTCTCCTATCTCTCATGGTGGCCACACCCCTGAGGTTAGCCCCCAGGCAAGATCTCCTGTGTCAACCTCTGTCACGGCTCCTTCATCCCCGGCCAGAAGTATTCAACCTTCACGCCTTTCTCTTATCCAACGACATCTGCAGGCGGCAGGTTTTTCTGAAAGGGTTGCCCATCGAGTCTGTACCGCTAGAAGGGCCTCCACTAATTCCCTCTACGAGTACAGATGGAAATTCTGGACTGATTGGTGTGTCTCAAGGTCACTGGATCCACTCCATCCCTCTTTGACCTCACTCTCAGATTTCCTTGTTTCTTTATTTGAGGACAAATCTCTTTCTCCTTCTACGGTTAAAGGGTATCGCTCGGCTATTTCTATCACTCTCAAAGAAATTACGGGACATGATTTCTCTGATAGCCCTCTTCTCTCTAACATTATTAAAAGCATAGAGTTAGAGAGACCGGCAGTTACCCATGTTACTCCAAAATGGGACCTTCAGCTGGTTCTCAAGACTATCTCAGGGCCTCCTTTCGAACCGCTTGATTCCTGCGGTAGGAAGGAGCTTACTCTCAAGACTGTCTTTCTTCTAGCTCTAGCCTCAGGGCGTAGACGGAGTGAGCTCCATGCCTTACTGGGAACTGAAGACTCTGTGTCCTTTTCTACAAACGGGTCTTCAGTTACCTTACATTTCTTCCCAGGGTTTTTAGCTAAGAATCAGCGTCCTTCGGTTCCTAGCTTACCACTGGTTATTCCAGCTCTGCCCTCCTCCAGCGATACCAATTCTTCCAACCTCTGCCCAGTCAGGGCCTTAAGAATTTACCTGGAGCGTTCCAGGTCATGGCGACGTGGAAGGAAAAGGCTTTTTCTTCCACATTATCTGCATGCCAGTCGGGAGATCTCTATGGCCTCCATTTCTAGGTGGATTGTTGAGACCATTAAATTGGCCTATGCAGTACAAATGACCGATCTGCCAGATTCTAATCCTACAGCTCATGAAGTCAGAGCCTTGTCCTCGTCCTTAGCATGGTCTAATTCTATTCCCTTAGAGCGTATTCTTAAAGCGTGCTACTGGAATTCAGACAACTCCTTCGTTAGGTTCTATCTTAGGGACTGCTCCCTATTTAATAATGAATTGGCTTCTCTGGGCCCATTGGTTGCGGCCCAGTCAGTCATCGGAGTTTTGCTACCCGAACAGTCAGATGACTAGATCATTACTGTCAGTCACTAACGTCCGGGGTTTCGAACCACATTACTATAAGTATTAGTAACAGATGCATGTGTTGCTAGTACTAGCCTTACCAAATATTGTTACCGTTTATGGCAGGTTATTTTTGCCATATGCATGTTGTTGTTGTTTTTTTGTTTTACCTATTTTCACACAGTTATATGTTACTTTGTGTTTATAGCTTTATTACATTTACAGTTCTTTATATGAAACTTAAAACTGTTTATGCAAGTATCTAATTGGGATTTATTGATACTGGTTTCTAATAACAATCGAATTAATACAAGCAATATTCGCCCTTTTTTAGATATGCTTGAAATTGTCGATTTTTCAATGGTGCTGGACTTAATTGTCCTTGACTTACTTGACTTACTTGACAGACGGACTGTTTTACGGTACCAGAGTCTACATGTTATACCTTCGGGTCAGCTACAGGCGTATTATAAGACTCCTTCTGTTTGTGAATTTGACGTATGTGCCACATTCACCATGCTTGTTCGCCTTCGCTTCTTGAAATACATAGGGGTCTCCTCCTACATGTGTATCGACAACCGGGCAGGACCCTAGCATACAGGGGTGAGTGTTAGTTAGTTTTGTGTTTATGTTCTAATCTGCTCTAATTCTTTGATTATAGCAGATTTCGATCATTCCCTGTTGCCTGTTTCAATTTGTTTAAATTCCCTTGATATATTCTAACTTATCATAACGGGCTACTTATTCCACCCCAAATAATTTTGTTAAAGTCGCATTTGTAATGTTGTCGTAAGATATCAATATACCAATATGCTAAATTTAGTTAATTTTAGTATTGGTCTATTATACTTACGACAACATTATACTACCCACCCCTCCTTAATTAGAATTGGCGGAAAATAGGAAGTAAGCCTCGTTCTGATTCTGGAGGTTAATGGGTAACCAATTAGCGGCTCCCTTGTCGGCCGTGGTCCCGGGAAGGGAACTTGGGGAAGTTTTTTCCACTCGTGGATTAGAGCAAGTTGAGTAATTGCATTTGTAATGTTGTCGTAAGTATAATAGACCAATACTAAAATTAACTAAATTTAGCATTTTTGTTTGTTTGTTTGTTTGTTTATGTGGTGTTTTACGTCATTTTCAACACATGCAATGTTATATATGACGATCGATTGTTTGTGGTGGAGGCAGTCCACCCACTTTTCATGGGTAGAACCAGTAATGTACACATCCCGCCATCCGTAAGAATGGACACTTCCTGACTTGCAAGTCGAGCAACGAGTGGGATTCGAAGCCGCAGTGGTGATCGAGAGGCGAAGGTTGCAACGCAACTTCGTTAACCATTCGGCCACGGAGAGGATTTTAAGTTTTCTAGTGATCTTGTGTGTTTCATTGTGAATGAAACAGATTAACTTGCATCTTTTGGTAAGTTTTAAAAAAAAATTAATTCTGAAAAAATGGGTGGGGGGATGGGTTGGGCTGGGGGGATTTTTATTAGGGATTATATGGTAGGATACAGCTTCTATGGACAGGGTTTATAAAGAGGAATATACATTTTCTATAGAGTTTATGTAGATATACTGAAAAATAAATAATTTAGGAGTCCTTATGTACATTTAGCTGAAAGAAATTGAATGTTTTTTTTTTTAATGTGAAGTATTATAAAACATTTGCATGACATAGGATGATCTTCTCTTTCACTAATTAGTGTGATCCAGTGTAAGTATCGGAGTTATCTCCCATTTAGTTAAAACAGCGTATTTCATATTTAAAAAAAATACCAATATCATAAAGATGTGCAAACGTCACTAAATAACAGTTCTGGGTTTCAAGTTATGAAAGACAAAATCAATGGATACTAACCTTGTCATTATATTGCAATAACGAACCAAAAAATTGAAATTACATCCCTTTAAATTGAAATAAGAACGAAATTAATCAAATTATAATATCTGTAAAGCAGGTAGATTAAAACATTTTGTTATTTTTTTTCGCAGGTATCGTTTCTAACACAATGCCCTGTATATATCTGCTACATGTAATTATGTTAATTATATTGTTCATGCCCTCTGCCATGCATTATAATACTGGGCCATCCTTAAAAATATATTTGTTTGCTGTTTCCCTGACCCAGAATTTTATGTGGGTAGGTAGGTAGGTGAATTTTAAGACAGTAAAAAAACGTAAGAAATTAAAGAAAAATATACTAAAAACAGTAAAAAAAAAAAATTTTGTTAAAGAATTGTCATAAAAAGTTTTGGGTAGGGTCCTTTTTGGTGGGTAGGTAGGGAAACAGCAAACCAACACTTTTTTATGGTCGACCCAGCCTAGTATATGCGCAAATGAATTTGCCATGCAATTTAGTTTCTGAACTTATTTTTATCAGTATATATTAGGCCCCGGTAATTTTTAATAATTAATAAGAAAAATTAATAAAAAAAATTGCTGAAAGTATGAAACGCTATTGAAAATGTGTTTTCTATCTTGGAAGTACTCAGTAGTATGTTTTACTATTTTTGCCTTGTGCCGAGGCCATTTTCCATTTGTCGTATAAAATAAAAAAATTGAGAAGTAAAATTCCCCCCCCCCCCCCCCCCTATTTTGAAATAAATTTGGATGAATAACAATCAATTTATTATGGCCTTAGAGGAATATATCTAGTTTCTGTAGAGTGTTAATGTATCGTTTCTGTAGGGTGCTATAATTATTACAGGAGCCGTTGTTTCGAGGAATTAATTTCATTTTGTGACTTAACTACTCCTTTATTAATATTTATGAGACAAAATACTGACAATTGACCCAGATTGTGGTGACATTAAATATCGATTCTTACAGATATAGCGGGAGGTATACAACAGTACTGGTATTACCTAGGAATAAGTGTGTGGTCTGCCTTCACCACAAAAAATTGACAATCATACATACAGGGCTCGAAATTAGCACTAGTCCTGTAGCCCGAGGCTAGCAAAAATGCTGCCGGGCTAGTAAAGTCTGTGTCTGGGTAGTCTCGATGGGCTAGTAACAAAAAGTATTCAAATAAGAAATAAATTATAAATCGATAGATTATGTCGTGACAGCACTGTCTAACCTAACAGGTCTTTTAAAAACCTGATATTTCAATAAATGTAAAACTCGTATAAAGAAACCGAAACTTGAATTAAAACAGTATTTTCTGTTGAGTATTATATTGGGCTAGTAAATTTTGAGCAGGTCTAGTGATTTTACCCAACTACTAGACCACCGCAACTACTAGACCAGACCGGTGGTCTAGTAAACTAAAAATGTTAATTTCTAGCCCTGACATAGTCTAAAATGTAATGAAAAATGACGTTTTAAACACCAAAGTGTTATATTGACGTTGAACTTTGGCTATATACAGATATATAAGATAAATAATAATACTGAACAAAAAAAGTTAAACACAGCATTTTAGGCACATTATTAGATTAAACTTATACTGATATCATTAGAATGACTTTAAAAACGCAACAGGGAAATAAACTAAGATAACTGACATATTTCAATAGAAATTAAATTTTAATTTCATCTATTCTATTTAACCATATCTACATATACAGTTGAATTGCTGAACATTTTATTCAGATTGAACTATATTAAACTTGTTAGATTCAAAATATAACAGTACTACCCACAAAAGCAAAAGTCACAATATCCACCATTAGCGGCAATGCACGCCTGACATCTGACGTATATTGGGATAATTGCCGGGTATTAGTTTTGTGACTTTTGCTTTTGGGGGTCGTACTGTTATGCTCTGAATTTAACAAGTTTATTGTTGATCAATTTGAATGAAATTTTGAGCAAATCAACCGTTACTAAGATATTGTTAAATAGAATAGATGGAATTAAAATTTAATTTCTATTGAAATGTGTCAGTTATGTTAGTTTATTTCCCTGTTGCGTTTTTTAAAGTCGTTCAGTGTATGGACATTGATATAATTGTTTAAATATATCAGCAAGGCTCGATAAGGATGCGATTTTTAAAAAAAACCCAGTTATTTTAGTGTTTTCTAAGCGAAGTATCAGAGTTACCTCCCAAAAATTAAAAACAACTTATTTCATTATACAAACATATTGCTTTGAACACATTTAATGTTTGACATTGACAACAATTGCCCATTCTGTAATTGTTTAAAAACTGCTGAAATGTGTTCACAGAAGATTGTTATTCCAAATTTCGTATTTTTAAAATTACCTCCCTTTTCATTGAAATGGGAACGATTTTCGATAACCTATAAAAGTATGTTCCCATCATATTTGCTTTATTTTTATCACCGACTTTGTTTACAAATGACTTTGTAGCATTATTATTGGTCATATCTATTAAAGTCCTTTTATCATTGACCCCGATCATGCACGGCTCTGTATCTCGTGCGTGGACATGACATGCATTTTATGTGCTAAATTTATTGTGCTCAGTATATATATATGTATATGGTATATTATAAGGGTCATGCAGGTGCTTGTTTGTTTTGTAACAGTTGAAAGTTTTGATAAAAGTACAAAATGTGTGTCAGCATTTAAGATTGCATGTTTAAGTTTCGTTATCAAACACGACTAGGTAGTTGATATATTGTCAGTTCCTCGATGTTTTAATTGAATGCATATCGACAACAAAAAAACACCCGGGCATTATGCCAAAAGATTGACTTTGACACATTACCTGGTCTGAGTATTAACTTTCATACTCCATCGAACGGAGTCCCTTCTCCAAGAAGCGAAAATGGGGTTGGCTGGAGCATGAAATAAAACCTTAATTTTGGCTTAAATAGTTTGCATATTGTAAAATTGAAACATTTAATAGGTAATTTTAAACAAGTTATCACATTTTTTCATTAAAAAATGTTTTTAAACGTGTTTTATGGTCTTAATATCTGTTATAAAATCCTGCTAATATATATAAGCTGTCCCATCGCTTAATGGAATTACTGGGCGGGACCACGTAATGTAGATGTTTTTTTAGACACCATATTTAGTTTTATTACATAACTAATGTGGAGTGGGAATGTATAATTAAGCCATGACATATAAATACCTTAATACCCTAGTGTAATAAATATGCAAATGAAGGCTGAAACTTCGCTCAGTGTTTTTCGGACTCAGCTCTATTGTGTAGTCAGAATTTATGAAACCAGTATGTATGCCGGTAATTATTAGGTTGCGGAAATCGAAAAGGCAATCATGTAAAAGACTGAAGCAGCGTCATGTAACATGCAGCTACATCAATAATGTACGCTATTTGGCATTTTTGCAGTTATGTGATAAATAGAATCTCTCACATTTGTGCCTATTTAGGCCAAAAAAGGAATACACTGTGTTTCCTATTGCATGCTCTAAAAAAAATAGGGTAGGTCGGTTAGGCATTTTTGTAATATTTTTTTGGAGCAACAGTGCTCAAAGAAAATTATTTTAAGAGACAGGCCCAGGGCTTGTTGCTTCTGAAAATGGACAGGCCCCGATTTGAAATGGACAGGCCCTGATTTAAAATGGAAAGGTCCAATATTTTTTTCTTATTGGAAATGTGTCTTTATTCACTTTTATAGCACACATTAATTTTGTTACGTATGTATTAATCAAGCTCAGCACCTCCTCTGACTATATTTTTCTTTTTGCTACCACTTTATGCTTCCTGGTCAGCGGACTTATTTACCATTTCGTTTAAAATATGTTAGAATAGAATATTACATAGTAATTTATAACCAATGCAAAGGAGAGTACTAGCACTTTTGCCAAACGATAATAATCAGAGCCGACTTGGTGAAACTGGAGCTAAACTTGGAGCCAAATTTTTAATCAGGTTTTATGAGACTATCAGAGCCTCCTCTGGCTATATTTTTTTCTTTTTGTCACCACTTTCTCCAAGTAAAGAATTAGGAGCCCAGACTAGAATTCATTTAAAAGTAGGATTCCAGGAACTCCTTACACCTTAAATAATGAAAAGAAATATACTTTATATCTGTATTTATACATATACAGTATATATATATTTTTCTTTCCACCAACATGTATTTGTAAAGGACAGTTTTTCTTATTTGATTATGTAAAAAAATAAAATAAAAATAAATAAATATATATATCCGAAATTATGTACCATCCGAACTACTATGACACCGCACTTTTACGGCCCGAACATTTCAAAAACATTCAATCGAAATACCATCAATAACGATTTTTTTTTCATGCATTAGTGTGTTTTTAATGACAAAAACAGTATTTCTTATCACAAAGGAAAGAAAACACAGCCTTAATAGCAGAATAATGAGTTTTATGTCAACAATTGTCGACCTCAAAGTTGTGACAAACTGCCGACACGAAGCCAGGCAAAATATTCAAACTTCTTATTGTTTCAATGTGTGTATAACACATTTTAATTACTTTATTGCAAGCGTTTTCGCAGTTCACAATACACATGGGAGTATTTTGTCTTGAGGAACTTGAGCTTGAGATCCAGTAAAACTGATTTTTTTGGGGATTTTTTTTTTTTTTTTTTTTAGACAGGCCCGACGGGCTCCTCGTCTGCAAAATGAGACAGGCCCGGAATGTATTTCGAGGAGCCCCGGGCGTCGGGCTATCCTATTTCTTGAGCACTGAGCAAGATATTGTGAGATTCTACATGTATTTATCTCATAAACCCCCATACAAGTTGATGATACAACTGAAACTTTCTCTGTGAGGTCAGTTTACCTCGATATATTGTGATAAAACATTGTTCAGAACAAATCGATTTTTTTTTTTTATGTATATATATTTTTTCATAAAACGTTTTAGGGTTGTCCCCTTAAAAATAGGGTCGGCCGTGCCACCGGAAACACAGGTATGTTTTTTTTTGGCCTTAAAGTATTGAATTTTTTAATTTAAACTCAGATAAAATTGGTATCATAATTTTGATTTCATCAAACTTATATATAGTAGACTAAACTTATTCAATAATTTCAATATTAAACAGGCACTCATGGAATCTCACGTTTGTGCCTGTTTAATATTACTTTTATTTAAACTCAGCTAAAATTAATATGATGTGAGGCTCTCAGCTGAGCATCATAATTAAAAATTTCATCGGAACATGTTTAATAATTTAGATATTAAACAGGCTCTAGATCACGTAAGATCCTGTACGTGAGTAATCTGTGCAAGGTCAATGGAAACTGCATGAACCTAATAAAGTAGGGTAAATTTTAAGTGTATCAAAATGTTAAAATCGAGGAACTTAATATTTCATTGGGTGTATGTGATAAAATTTAAAGGGACTATTAAGGCACTTTTTTGGTGATTGAGGAAATTATATGCTTTATTTTTACAACTGAATTAAACATAATTTTATAAGTTAGGCACCTGTGAAGTTTAATTGTATATAATTTACCCTTAGCACGACTATAATAGCCTTTTCATCCATTGTAAACCCAGATCAGCCTGCGAGTACATTATGTGGTCTTTCCTTAATTCCATTAAGCGATGGAAAAAACTTGGATTAGCAGGATTTTTTAAAGGATATTTCGACAATAAAACATGTTTAAAAACATTTGTTTTACCGAATAATGCGATAATTTACCTGTTTAAAATTACCTATGAAATGTTTTAATTTTACAATATGCAAACGTTATAAGCCGAAATTAAGGTTTTATTTCGTACCCCAGCCAACCACGTTTTCCCTTCTTGGAGAAGGGGTTGGATGGGTTATAAAAGTTAATACTCAGACCATGCAATGAACTCTCAGGCTGATCAGGGTTTACAATGTCCAGCATCTGATCAGTCATTTTCCCAAAACACCCCTTTGTCACATAAATGGATTGGTCTTAATTCAAAGAACAGTCCATTATATATATATAACGGGTTAAGGGTTAATGGCAGATACAATTTTTAAAAGCCCCGTTTACGAGAATGTATACCATAATTCCTGTAATAATAGTACAGCCCGGGCACTACGAAAAATGCAAAGGTGTAAGTTATATTGCAGTTTTTGCCAGGTTATACAAACTCCAAAGTGAGCAGCAGATCGAGTCTCAGATGTCATTTGCAATAAATCTGAAATCTATATTTTTCTTTCAAATGTCATTCACAATAAATCTAAAATCTATATATTTCTTTTAAATGTCGTTCACATTAAATCTAAAATCTATATATTTCTTTTAAATGTCATTCACATTAAATCTAAAATCTATATATTTCTTTCAAATGTCATTCACATTAAATCTAAAATCTATATATTTCTCTCAAATGTCATTCACAATAAATCTAAACTCTATATATTTCTCTCAAATGTCATTCACAATAAATCTAAACTCTATATATTTCTCTCAAATGTCATTCACAATAAATCTAAACTCTATATATTTCTCTCAAATGTCTTTCTCAATAAATCTAAAATCTATATATTTTTCTCAAATGTCATTTGCGATAAATCTAAAATCTATGTATTTCTTTCAAATGTCATTCGTAATAAATCTATATATTTCTTTCAAATGTCTTTCACACTAAATTTAAAATCTATATATATTTTCTTTCAAATGTCACAATAAATCTAAAATCTATATATTTCAAATGTCATTCACAATAAATCTAAAATCTATCTTATTTCTTTTTATTTTACAAAAGATTGAGCTTCTATTGAATTTCGATTTTTGGGGGGATTTTTGGATAAGAAGGTAAGAATTCTAAAAAAGGGTGAAGAATATCTACTATTAGAGGAAATACGGTAGATGGAAAGTGTTTGTATTATAGATAACAGTTTAATCTTTGGGTTAATTTAGTCTAAAATAATTGCCCGTGCCCATCTTCAGAATTCTCCATTATTCCACTAATTAAATGCCCTGTGTTTGGAAGCATGTAATAAAGCAAATCTGGTCTTAAAAGAAGGCTTATAACTCCGAACACTTGTGAAATGTTGTTAATAATAAATACATAAAAAGAAATTGAGAAAAATATTGCAGCAATAGACAGGGTGCTAATTAAATCAATTGTTTATTAAACAGACTGGCACAATTTGTCTTGTAATCTAGTTAAGTCCGCTCTACCAGATCATTAAAAGGCCTTCACACGATTAAGTTAAATCCCAGCGGTATGTTACATACAATAGATATACACTGTGGTTAGTTAGTATTTTGTCTGCTTTAAGATCTATAAGTGTCTCAGCTTTCTGCAGCGTCTCCATGGCCAAATGGTTAACAACGTTGCGTTGTAAACCTTCGCCTCTCAGCGCTGCGGGTTCGAATCCCACTGGGAAATGAGGAAGTGTCGATTCTTACGGATGGTGGGAGGATTACAGTACTGGTTCTACCCAGGAAAAGTGGGTGGTCTGCCTCCAACACAAAAACTCGACCGTCATGTATAACCTTATATATGCTGAAAATGATGTAAAACACCATACAACCAACCTCAGCATTCTGCCCAATCACTGATTTTATTTTTAGCTCGACTAATCAGAGATCAGCAGAGCTTATGCCGTGGTGCGGCGTCCGTCGTCTGTCCGTCTGTCCGTAAACTTTTATTTGTAGCGACAACTCCTCTGAAACTACTGGATGGATATTCATGAAACTTTACAGAAATGTTGCCCATAAAGTCTAGTTGATCCTAGCAAAAATTCATATTGATGTGAAATCCAAGATGGCCGCCAAAGCTAAAAATAGAGTTTTAAAATACAAGTTTGTAGCGACTACTTCTTGAAAACTATAAGTGATATTGATATGGGACTTTTTCTAAAATGATCAGCATGACATGATGTTGATCCTTGTCAAAAATCCTTTTGATTCAACGTTAAACATGGCTGCCAGCGGCCATCTTTGTTTACATAGAGTTATACAGTAAAAACTTGTAGCGACTACTCCTCTGAAACTACTTGGCGGATTGTCATGAAACTTTACAGGAATGTTGCTCTTGATGTCTTATTGATCCTAGAAAAATTTCAGGTCGGCCGGAAATTCAAGATGGCCGTCACAGCTAAAAATAGATTTTTAAAAAATAAGTTTGTAGCGACTACTTCTTGAAAACTATAAGTGTTATTGATATGGGACTTTTTCTAAAATGATCAGCATGACATGATGTTGATCCTAGTCGAAAATTATTTTGATTCGACGTTAAACATGGCTGCCAGTGGCCATCTTAGGTTACATAGAGTTATATAGTAAAACTTGTAGTGACTACTCCTCTGAAACTACTTGACGGATGGTCATGAAACTTCACAGGAATGTTGCTCTTGATGTCTAGTTGATCCTAGAAAAATTTCAGGTCGGCCAGAAATTCAAGATGGCCGCCACAGCTAAAAATAGATTTAAAATAAATAAGTTTGTAGCGACTACTTCCTGAAATCAAAATCAATCAGTAGAGCTTCAAGGTCATTGACCTCTTGTTATAGTTAAGCTTAATAAAAATTTGACAATTAGGAATAATAGTTTTGTTCTAGAAAGTATAGAAAAAAACAACATTATATAATTATTTGGATAAATCTGTATAGAGTATATATAATATTTAGTTCATTTACATGCCAAATGTTACGGTTTAAACATGCTTTATTATTTCGAGGGCTCAGCGCAAAACTATTGTAACTACATATGAATAAGGAAGGAGATACAATAGTTTTGCACTGAACTCGAGAATTTTAGAAATTTGCGATTAAACCTCTGAGTAGCATAATGTATAAAATGATAGAATAGTTTCTCTGGGGCCATCCCTTCTTCATGACACCGCATATGCAAATGTGGAAACGTGGCTCCATCGTAAATAGAGCGTCTACAATAAAATTTGCAGCAACTCTGCAGTTCTGCAGGTTAGAAGGTTCTAGGCCGATTCTCCATTTTTTATCTAGATGTAAATGGAGGATGAGCCTGGCATGTTCATCCCTGTTTGGCGCTATATAACATTTCTTGTGTTGGTGCGTCATAAAACCCCAATTTAATACTGTATATAAAACCTACTATGCTAATGAAGTGTCACGTGATTAGCACAAACGGTAAATATTGTGGGTCACACATATTGTTTGCAAATAATAAATACACCTTTTTTTTTCAATCTCACGAATGTATTACTACCGTTTTATCTGGGTCTTTGCTCATCTTTTCGTGCATACATTTCACTGAATAAAAATAGTGTAAAAGACAGTTTAATATTTGGCTATTCTTAATATATGTTTACTTACGGACAGTGTCCCTTTAAGATAGAAGAATGTTGTGTGTCCCTTTAAACCTCAGATTACAACCAAATTAATAATATATTCCTTCAAGTGAGAACAATCAAGTATCGGGCGCAAAAGGACTATCCAGGAGGGATCCATAAACATTTATTGTACCCCTAAAGTGTGAATCAATTTAACAGTTTACGATGGTACTAGACTTGTTCAAATAATCTGTTTATTAATTATTTACAGAAGATGGCTTGTATCTATGTCTGTCTGCCCTGTGCAGCACCTGCTATTAACAGATAAAGGAAGCGCCATCCAATAATTACTTGCCAATGATTTGGTGAAGTCAATAAGTTTGGCGGATAAACTTAACAGCTAAAGGAAGCACTTTTTAATAATTAATTATCAATGGATTAACAACTGAAGTCAATCAGGTTTAGGGCATTAATTAAAGTGGTAAGTAATTTATGGGATGAAGCTACATGATAGGGGAATGACATTGTTACACCATTACAACTCCTCTTGCCCCGGGTTCAATCCTCCGTGGTGCCACTGAGTTTCATCAGTGTGTTCCTGGGCAAGACACTTTCTCTTAGCCTCGTCTGTCGGATGGGGACGTAAACAGGGCGATCCCGTATATCGATCCATCCTCTGAGCACGTTACATAGAACCATAGGAATCTATTTGATGATAAGAGTAGGGCACGGTTCCCGGGTTCCTATGTATCCTTCCCTTCTCTCTGGGGCGGCTCTAAATAACCTATACTGCGTTGATGATCCGTTAAACAACATTCAATTCAATTCCTCTTTTTGTCCTGTCTGGTCACGAGGGCCTTAGGTGGGTACATTGCAAGGCACTGAATCCGGAGACGACAGGTTTCTGAGCCTCTCAGTCACATTGGGCCCGGTATTTATATTTATTTATAAGTCAGATCCAATAACTGCTGAACCATGATGGTTTGAGATAATGAAGTAACTTTATATTATATGCAGGGCTTTTTTTTGGCCGTTTTTATAGCCGTTATTCGGCCATATTCCCAATGGCAAAACATATCTTTTTAAATTGTAATCTGCAAGGGAGGTAACTCCAATGTTCAAAAGAAGTAATTAAGCAAACCTGAATTAAGTGCTGTCTGCAAAATAGTGCACAATAATAATAGGTGTAGTATGTCCTTGGCATAAAACATCCTTCAGATTTCATCAATAGATTTATCTGCTGGTTTAGTTCACTGTGCATCAGATTGGAGTAAACACTGAATGGATTTTTATGTTGTTTAGCTTTGTAGACAATTCTCCTAATTGTTGTTATTTGGAAAGACAGCAAACTATTTTGGGTTTTAATAGTAAATTATTATGAGATATAATTGTCCATTGCCAAAGGCGGATGACTATTGAATTTGCGTTTCCATGGGTCAATTCGCCCCCACTTTCGTTTCCGACCAATAACTTTAATATTTATAATCCGATTTTGATGAAACTTTAGGACAATCTTTTATGGCCATACTATAGAGGCCATTTTGATAACCAGCAGCCAGATCCCCCTATAATGCAGGAGTTATGGCCCTTGGATTTTTTGAAATTGAAGATTTTTAGGTTTATTACTTTAATTAACATTTATAATTTAGTTATTAAACTGTTTAAGACCATAATATCTAGGCCAAGTTTGATAACTACCCAGATAGCACCTATCGTGCCGGAATTATGGCACTTGGATTTTTGAAAATTTAAGAATTTTGTAGTTTCCGCTCAGTAACTGCATTTATAATCCAATCTTGATGAAATATAGGGTCAATGTTTATATATAGGCATAATATCTTGGTCAAGTTCCATATTCCAGACAGATTGCAACTTTCATGCCAGAGTTATTGCTCTTGGATTTTTAAAAAATGATGGTTTTGCTCCAATAACTTTAATATTTATAATTTAATCTTGATGAAAATTGAGGACAATGCTTTACAGGGGCACAAGTTAGCGGTCGCCCAGTCGCCATTGGCAAGTAAAAAATGGTCTGGGCGACCAAAATTTGACTTTCAAGCGCCCATGTGGCGACCAAAAATTTTCAATCCAAAAAAACGGAAAAAGGGTAATCATTCAACACACACATTTAAGTTCGAGGATTTTACCCGGCAGATTTTGCTTTGGTTCCGTGAACTACATGCTTTTGGCCGAAATAGACAAACCCTTAACAAAATAACGAAACAAACATTGTTTTTATTTTTCCACTGCGGAAACGAGACAATGTTCGAGATGTTGCGATGTACGGTTTCCCACAAAACTGCCTGTTACGGTACTCTGAGCTTCGAATGTCAATGTAAAATTAGATGTGCATGCAAGAGTACAAATAACATTTGCTGGTATAAAATCAACATTAACAGACATGGTAGTGTTTATTTTACACATGATCATAAATTTGTGTTATAATTTGAAGGGGAAATAACGAGTTTCACTTTCGTTTTTTGGATATTCTAAAACGCGGCGCTTTTGATTAATAAAATGCGGTGCTTTTAGAAATCATCAATAATAATTATATGGCAGAGAATCATGTTGATAAAAAAGGTCTCATACATTAATTTTAAAAATGTATGTCAACATAAAATATTTATAACAAAAAAAACATTAATTTAATAATATCTAATCTTTTTTAATCTTTTATTACAATAATTTACATATTCTAGTTGTGGTCATTTATAACAAAACTCATTAACAATATTAACAATACTATTTATAATTAAATAGATAACTTGGACTTGTAATGATCAGTAATGTTGTTTATGATATTCAATAAACACGGCGTAAATGCATGTAATTGTTCATAAATTATGCACCAGAGTGGTAAAATAAAATAATATTTTGTTGGGCCCCTAACTTTTGGGCTGGGCCCCTAAAAATTCTAAGTCAGGGGCCCAGCTGGCTCCTAGCTAAATAGAGTTAGTCTGTGCCCCTGCTTTATATGGCCATAATATCTAGGCCAAATTCAATAAATACCAAGATAGCACCTATCATGCCGGAGTTATGGCACTTGGATTTTTGTGAAAATTAAAGATTGTTGTGCAGGTTTCTGCTCAGTCTTAAACATTTATAAACCAATCATGATGTAACTTGGAGTCGTATTTCTCAACCAAGTTTGATAATCAGCCAGATCACACATATCATGCTGGAGTTATAGCCCCTTGATTTTAAAAAATTGAAAATGTTTGCCGAGGTTTTTACTACATATCGACTGACAATGTCATGGTAAGTTGAAATGAGTTTTGTATGTTCTACAGTGAGTCACTCGATCAATGTACTGCTGCACTTTTCCACGCGTCCTTTAAACCATCCAAATGTTTTTCATACCCAATGAAAACCAAAAGAGCGCATTTCATTCCTTATATTTACATAAATATTTACCTTTAAAATGGCATTGATTTCTTCTCTATATATACGCCAGATTTACTATTTATTTCGAAAAAATAGTATTATTATATGGGGATTTTTATGGAGTAAAATATGTAACAGCCGTTACGATCGGCAACATTTTAGACACACCCCTCATGCGCAATATTCTATTAAGTTAAGCTCCGCCCATCATCCAATGAAAACCGTTAAAGGCCATATCATGAGGCGAATGCAATAGCGATGTAAATATTTGGAAATGTAACCCCGCCCACAACTGACACACCTGACCTTTATTACAAAAAATGCCTAGATCGGCGTGATATTCTTTTCTTTTTATGAGTTTTATGCGTGCATTTGTGGTATTTAAGATTTAATCCATTGAAAAATAGTGGTTGTTTAGACAGGCATTGGGTGATGTCTTAAGAAATCCTCTCCGGGAAAGTACATATGGTGGTCGATCCCTATACCTGCCTACTCTATAAAAGTCTCGTTTGGTAGCTCTATGGTAGTTATTGTATGAGCTTTGATTCTCGCAGCTAAGTCATATGAAACAGTCATATTATCTCTCTGCAGCCGCTATTTCATACTTTTGTGAAATCTTATACTTATTGGTCATTGTTCTTGTTCCTCTGTAAACATTTTTGTATAAACAACTTCTTTGGAAAAACAATATTATGGATCCTACCTACACTGTAAAACTGCACAGGCTGTCACATTTTCTCTGATGAGTGATTGGAATGCCTTTGGGCTTTCTTCACTTTCTTCGCTGATTGACAATTATCTAGTCCATCCATTCCATCATGTATAGACCCAGTTGCATTCAAGTACCCCAGATAAATGAAGAACAAACACAGAACAAATGCTGAATGAACGGAAAATGAATGCGTCGTTTCGTTCGTTGCGTTTGTTTTCATGAATGCATTTTTTAAAACGCTAAACGCTGAAGGATGGCATATCATATTAGTAGTCGCACTGTCCGTCAGTCAGTCCATCCGTCGGTACAATCGTGTCCGGTCAATAACTCTGATATTCATGAACAGATTTTCAAATAACTTGGCACAAGTGCTCACCACAACAAGACGATGTGTCGGGCGCAAAATCCAGGTCCATGGCTCCAAGGTCAAGGTCACACTTAGAGGTCAAAGGTAAAAACCACTTCGGGGGGCATTTGTCACTTAAGTGACATTTCTTATTATATCTCAGCATTGCCATTGGACAGTAAGTTGCTGACATGTACCAAACAAACATCAAGCGCTGAAAATGAAAACTAGGTTTTCAACATTAAAGCCTCCTCCCACTTCCAAGAAAACAATCTACATGTATCTAGAAAAGTTCGATCTGTTATATAGTTTCACCAAACACTCATCTTTCACATTTTGGAAAACCCAGCTTTAACCCATTTCATGCGGATACGAATGCATTCGTACCTACCATTTTCATTCGGGATATGAATCCATTCCTATATATGTAATGACTGTTGTTGTTGGTTTGTTGACATGTCGTTGTTTTCCATGTGTAAACCCACGTAGAAAACGTGAATACTCTTCAGATAGAAGGGAGAATGAGCATGCGCAGTAAATAAAAAATTGTCTGGGAATTTTAAACACTTCAGGAAGTGAAAAAAATAATGTTTTTCGGCTATTTTTTGCGAGTGTTTCCTCGATTTTTCGAGTGAATCGGTAAATATGGATGATATATTTTATGTTCCGAGCGAAGGGAGATCTATACATTTATGTGGGATTACCTGACGAATTATAGTTTATGGATGAAGAAGTCGACTTTTTGGACAACTTTTAGCGAGAGAAAACTGTAAACAACAAATGAATTAGTCCGAAAGGGACTGACTTTTTTTTTTGCCGATTTTGACTTGGATGACTATGGAAATGATGAAAATGTTTGGTTTCAGGAGGAATGTGTTAGGGAAATCTTCTATTCACACCATCTCAGACAATATTTAGACCATGGGGTGCTTTTTCCAGCACCCTGAAGAAGCAATACCCATCATTCCTTCAATATGATTTGTGAAGATGATCTTAGGGAACGGTTGGTCACCGAGTTTCCGATTGCGAGTAGGATTTGACCAAATTTATATAAATCAGTATAACTTTTGAAGTTCTCTATGGATTTTAGAGACTCTTTCAGCACACATATGATTTTTATCTTTATTAAGTTAGTTTTTGCATGAATATTGCTTTTAAAAATGATTTCATTGTGTAGGGAATTTAAATACCTACATAATGATATATAGTTTTGTTAATTTATTTTTAAAATTGACCAAGTAAACCACATTTTACTAACATCACCGAGATGTAATTTCTGCAGCAGCAGAAACCACAAAACTGTTCAGATTTAGGGGAATGTTTATCAAATTTGCCTGCAGAATGAAATGGGTTATAATGCCACCAGGCGTTTCTCTCTTGTTGAAATTTTTATTATTCTTGACTTTACTAATATCATCATAAATGCTTCAAGTTGTAATCAATATATAAACAAAGGTTTTGCAGCTTTTAAGTTATAATAGCTCTGTCAAGGTGCAATAGATCCTGATCGATATACTGTCTTATGGAATGTCTTATCTTAATTACCATGTACAGTAAGTAGACCTGTCAGTTTAGTTTGTCTGTCTTCATGACCTGGCACCATATATACTGCAGCATAAGGTCAGTGATTGACAGAATTACATGTACATTATGGCACTTGTTTTATCATATAATTACTTATATAACCAGTATCATCATAACTTAATTATTGATGGTGATGGAACTCTGATAATAGGGAAATAACAGTAAAGACAAAGGTGAACCAAATGTTGCTGTACATGTAGGAAAGTAACAGTAAAAATAGAGGTGAACCAAATGGTTATACCTGATTGGTTCTGATATAGTAGGAAAACAACAGTTAAAGGGATTGATGCACTATTTTCAAACATGATTTATTTAAAAGGGCCCTGAAAAGCTTGAAAAAAGCCGAAAAAATCAAAATGCCATGAAAAATAAAGGAGATATCTTCTATTGAAAATTTGAAAAGAACATAAATGGAGGCGGCCATCTTGGAACGATGACAACATCACGCCTTTTTACCATATATGGCATATTGACAAAATACATTTGAACACGTTGCAATTTCTTCGGTAAACTCCTAATTGATTTTATCTAATGACATAAATAGTTTGACCTGCATGGTCTGGTAATCTTCAAAAGATATTTTTATGCTCCCAAGGTAGGCATATAGTTAAATCGCACCGTCCGTCTGTTCATCCTTTTGTCCGTCTTTCTTCCGTCTGAAACAAATCCATCAGAAACAATCATGTCTCAGCCATAACTTCGAAAGATCTGAAGGGATTTCACACAAGTGTTAACGACAATGAGAAGGTGCGTCGTGTGCAAAAATTGGGTCCGTATCTCGAAGGTCAAGGTCACACTTGAACATTTCGGAGACATTTCTTGTTTTCCTTTTATTTTCACAAATCGATTATGCTTATTTTTAACTCATAACGGAGATGATGCTGACGTCTTGTGGTGTGTCGGCGTATAGTATTACCACAAAACTGGTAGTATTTCATGAGCATTACCCACGCATTATTTGAAGCAACTGATTTGAAAATCGTTTTGTCCTTGTATTATTATCATAGTTTTTAAAATTTGCTTACAAGGTAATTATTGTAATGTAAAGACTAGCATGTTGGCCCTGCGGACTGTTGGTTTTGGAACAATAAGTCGTTTTTCACGGGGACGAGTTTTTTCGAGATATGAAACTGAAATATTACTTTGGCTAAGTTTGCAAAGTATTAAATGTACATGTCAGATAATAAGTGATGTGTGACACCAGATTATTGATGTACATACCAGATTATTTCTGTACACACCAGAATAGTGATGTGCGCACCAGATTATTGCTGTACACGTCTGATTAGTGATGTATATATGTACCATATTAGTAATGTGTGCACCAGATTATTGCAGCACACACCAGATTATTGCTGTATACACATCTGATTATTGCTGTACACACCAGATTAGTGATGTGTGCACCCCTCAGATTAGTGATGTGTGCACTATATTGTTGCTGTACACACTTGATTAGTGATCTACTCAACAGATTAGTGATGTTTGCACCATATTATTGCGGTACAGATCAGATTAGTGATGTGTGCACCAGATTATGGCTGTACACACCTGATTATTGCTGTACTCACCTGATTAGTGATGTATGCACCCCTCAGATTAGTGATGTGTGCACCAGATTGTCGATGTACACACTTGATTAGTGATCTACTCACCAGATTAGTGATGTTTGCACCAGATTATTGCTGTACAGATCAGATTAGTGATGTGTGCACCAGATTATTGCTGTACACACCTGATTATTGCTGTACTCACCTGATTAGTGATGTATGCACCACTCAGATTAGTGATGTGCGCACCATATTGTTGATGTACACACTTGATTAGTGATCTACTCACCAGATTAGTGATGTTTGCACCAGATTAGTGATGTACAGATCAGATTAGTGATGTGTGCACCAGAGTATTGCTGTACACACCAGATTAGTGATGTAGGCACCAGATTAGTGGTGTACGCCCCAGATTATTGAGGTATACACCAGATTGGTGATGTCTTCACAGATTATTGATGTACACCATTATTGATGTGTACACCCGATTATTTACACGAGATTATTGATATACACACCAGATTATTGATGAAAACACCAGAGTATTGATGTAATATTACACCATATTAGTGGTGTATACTCCAGATTAATGTCTCACCAGTTAATACATAAAATCTCTGACTAAAATACTACTATGCATATTTTCTAAATTAAAACCAACAAAGCTGTTAGCAGTGTTATCCTATGGGAATCAGATATTCCACAGATGCATGCATGATTAATATAGCTATAGCTATAATAGCTATAGAATCATACAACTCTTGTCATACAGCTTAGCTGGATCAGGTGGGAATAATGTGCAATGAAGCCTTTAATGTATGTGATCTTTATCCCCCACCACAAAATGACAATGTTTCTGTTGACAGTCCTAGCTTTGTTGACTGTTAATGTAATTTATCTCACACAGAATGCTGGTTGTTGTAGAGTCTAGATTAATTAACAGAAATATTGCCAACACTTGAGTGTGAATCTGCAATTAATCAACTCTAGAGAACATCTGACACAGAAACCAGGGTATCTAGTATGCCTGGAATTGTAGTCAGTCCATTATCCAGTTGTCATTTGGGAATCATAGAAATTAATAATGCAGTTGTATTTGATCAGCAAATGTCACATACGGGTGCAAACAATATTTAAAGGCACTGAGTCATTGCTTATTTAAAATGTAAAATGAAACTGTTGACGAAGCTCACAACTTTGGGAATTACGCAATCCAAAACAGTATTGGAATAGAATTAACCTTTAACACGCTACATATTTCTAATGGACTGTTCTTTCTTTGAATTAAGACTTCCATTCATGTGACAAAGGAGTGTTTTGGGGAAAATTATTGATCAGCAGCCGGACATTGTAAACCCAGATCAGTCTGCCAGTTACTTGCAAGATGATCTGTGTTTACAATGGACGCAAAGGCTATTATAGTCGTGCTTAATAGCAGGTTAAGGGTTAAACTTTTCTAACTACGCCAAATAGTTTCAATGCCCTATACTATGCAAGTTGAAATTTTCAGCACTGGCAACAAATGTGAGTACATAATTATTTTCTGTACAAATTTAGTGTGATTTTGATAAATTACTAAAATAACGAAAGGGGTTTGTTGTTGTCTAGCTGTTACACTACAGTCTATACTGAGTTGCAAAAGAAAGTGTACACAGTTCAGTTGCGAAAAGAAAGTGTGCACTGAGTTTGTTTTAGAATTAATTGTATAAATTCCAAAATAAATGTCACGTTTGGTACCAATATGTTTATCATTCTATTGCCAATATCATGTTGTCATTTGTTTTTAGCTTGACTGATCAGAGATCAGTAGAGCTTATGCCATGGTGCGTCGTCCGTCTGTCCGTCCGTCCGTCCGTCTGTCTGTCCGTAAACTTTTATTTGTAGCGACTACTCCTCTGAAACAGTTGAAGTACTGGATGGATATTCATGAAACTTTACAGAAATGTTGCCCATGAAGTCTAGTTGATTCTAGCGAAAATTCATGTTGATGTGAAATCCAAGATGGCCACCAAAGCTAAAAATAGATTTTTAAAATACAAGTTTGTAGTGACTACTTCTTAAAAACTGTAAGTGATATTGATATGGGACTTTTTCTAAAATGATCAGCATGACATGGTGTTGATCCTTGTCGAAAATTATTTGATTCAACATTAAACATGGGCGCCAGTGGCCATCTTCGTTTACATAGAGTTTGTATAGTAAAAATTTGTAGCGACTACTCTTCTGAAAATACTTGACGGATTTTCATGAAACTTCACAGGAATGTTGCTCTTGATGTCTAGTTGATCCTAGCACAATTTCAGGTCGCCAGAAATTCAAGATGGCCACCACGGCTAAACATAGATTTTTAAAACAAGTTTGTAGCGACTACTTCTTGAAAACTGAAAGTGATATTGATATGGGACTTTTTCTGAAATGATCAGCATGACAAGATGTTGATCCTTGTCGAAAATTATTTTGATTCGACATTAAACATGGCTGCCAGTGGCCATCTTTGTTTACCTAGAGTTATATAGTAAAAACTTCAACTTGTAGTGACTACTCCTCTGAAACTACTAGATTTTATGAAACTTCACAGGAATGTTGATCTAGCTATCAAAATCTATCAGTAGAGCTTCAAGGTCGTTGACCTCTTGTTCAATAGGTTGAATCAATAAAGGACTGTCGCTTGATAAAGGGGATAGGGGTGTAAAGTAAAATTTTCAAAAGTGTACACTTTTTTTGCAACTGAGTATATATATATAATGTAAGTAGTGTATGCCTAGAAATGTCTTTGACTGAAAGAAGAAGGAAATATGCCAGTAAGAATGCACTTCTGCAAGTCGAAAATATTTGCTGTCGCAAAAAAAAAAAATGTAAGTGGATAAAAAAAGTTAAATTCTACCCTTGGATGAGGCTGTTATTTCTAAGGAATAGTGTTTTACCTAAGGTTATGCTATAGAAACCCAATGGTGGCTAAAATCTTTTATATCCAAGTTCAAAGTCCAGTCTTCGAAATTAGCCATTAGGTCAGTAAAAAATGAGTCG
Source organism: Cyrtodaria siliqua (assembly GCA_037043455.1). Lineage (NCBI taxonomy): Eukaryota > Metazoa > Mollusca > Bivalvia > Adapedonta > Hiatellidae > Cyrtodaria > Cyrtodaria siliqua. The sequence continues at coordinate 322,425 of JAWPHD010000146.1, forward strand.
GGCATGTACATTTTGCAAGCTGATATATTGCCTGTCGGGCATGTTAATTTTTTTTTTAGATGAAAATGAAATGCCATGAATTAGAACGAAATCTGAAATTTCCAACTTTGTGTGTGAACTAATTTAGAAGTCTATTTTGTTTATAAATCGCAGGAGATTATTTTTCTTTTTTTTTGCCATTTTCGAATGAGATTGGGGACGAAGGAGCTAATTATTTAGTCCATACAGAATGTAAATTTCTGTGACAATATACAGATTTTCTAAAAATAACACTCAAATTAACCGTGAAACAATATTCGGTTCAGTAGAAATGTGTTCGGGCTTGTAAATTTTTGCAAGTCACATGCCCGACGGCTTTAAGTACCTCAAAAAGTTTTTCGGGAAGACTGAGTGTCTGACTTACTTAATTATAATTTGTCGACCATGATTTGTGATTATGCTTGATAAGTGCCACTGGAGGAGAAGTAATTAATGGAGAACGATTGTTATTTTCCTTCTTTGCTAAATTGAACAAATGAACTGACATGATAATAACATGGGGCTTGGAATATAAATGCTGATTTAACACTAAGACGAGTGTTACAAATTATGTATACTTTCGGGAAAAAAAGCTTTGTATCGAGTTTTATCAAAACTATGACTCTCCCAAATAAGTGTATAAAACATGGCGTTTTATTCATCTGTTGGTAATTGATTACTCGGGAACCAACCCACAGTGATAATTTTATATTTTAAGAGCACATTGATGCCCAAGAACCAGCCAGTTAGCAGCTTCATATAGAGAGCTATTTTTAGGACAGAGCCTATATTTATGTACAGTTGCTGTCACGCGGATTACGACTTTTTCGCAGCATCCCCGCGGCCGTTTTTCAATCTAAGTCACAAATCCCCGCGATCGTACCGCGGTTTGTCACCCGAAATATTGCGGGGATTCCCCGCGACCGCAAAATTCGTCGCGATTGCAAATCCAGTCTCGAAAGAAAGCAATCACCGCGATTCTCTGTGATAGGTTCGCGGGGGAAATTAGAGCAGGGATCAATAAAAAATGTAATAATTAAAACTCAATGAATAAATGATAAATGATTGGCATGCTATTTTTTCTTCTATTTCTTCTTCTTGAATTTCGTTTCGTCAAGAGGATGGTACTGGCATAAGGATGATATATAATATCCAATAACTGACATGCTATTTTTTCTTCTTGAATTTCGTTTCCTCAAGAGGATGGTACTGGTATAAGCATGATACATAGAATTTGGAAAATAAATCTGAGTTGTTAACTTACCACTTGCATTATGATTTAATCAAGTTAAACATCAAAATAGTTCTACATGTTAATATCCTGAATTGTGTATGTATATATTGAATATATGTTTATTGTACGGTGTGACTGGGGGATGGCTCCCCGACCCCCACACACCTATGACGGGGAATTAAACGGGTTTCCTGACAGAAACTCAAAAAAAACACAAAAACAACAACAAACTCAATGAATAAATTTCGAAAGCAATACATATTTCAAACTTTTAATGCATTTAATAACACGTATTTTTAGCTCTACTGATCAGAGATCAGCAGAGCTTATGCCGTGGTGCGGCGTCCGTCGTCCGTCCGTCTGTCCGTCCGTCCGTTAACTTTTATTTGTAGCGACTACTCCTCTGAAACTACTGGATGGATATTCATAAAACTTTACAGAAATGTTGCCCATGAAGTCTAGTTGATCCTAGCAAAAATTCATGTTGATGTGAAATCGTAAATGGCAGCCAAAGCTAAAAAAAGATTTTTTAAATTCAAGTTTGTAGCGACTACTTCTTGAAAACTATAAGTGATATTGATATGGGACTTTTTCTAAAATGATCAGCATGACATGATGTTGGTCCTTGTCGAAAATCGTTTTGATTTGACATTAAACATGGCTGCCAGCGGCCATCTTTGTTTACATAGAGTTATATAATGAAAACTTGTAGCGACTACTCCTCTGAAACTACTTTACGGATTTTCATGAAACTTCACAGGAATGTTGCTCTTGATGTCTAAATGATCCTAGCAAAATTTCAGGTCGGCCGGAAATTCAAGATGGCCGCCACGGCTAAAAATAAATTTTCAAAATACAAGTTTGTAGCGACTACTTCTTGAAAACTATAAGTGATATTGATATGGGACTTTTTCTAAAATGATCAGCATGACATGATGTTGGTCCTTATCAAAAATCGTTTTGATTGGACGTTAAACGTGGCTGCCAGCGGCCATCTTTGTTTACATAGAGTTATATAGTAAAAACTTGTAGCGACTACTCCTCTGAAACTACTTGGCGGATTTTCATGAAACTTTACAGGAATGTTGCTCTTAATGTCTAATTGATCCTAGCAAAATTTCAGATCGGCCAGAAATTCAAGATGGCTGCCACAGTTAAAAATAGATTTTTAAAAAATAAGTTTGTAGCGACTACTTCTTGAAAACTATAAGTGATATTGATATGGGACTTTTTCTTAAATGATCAGCATGACATGATGGTTATCCGAGTCGAACATTATTTTGATTCCACATTAAACATGGCTGCCAGTGGCCATCTTTGTTTACATAGAGTTATATAATGAAAATTTGTAGCGACTACTCCTCTGAAACTACTTGACGGTTTTTCATGAACCTTCACAGAAATGTTGCTCTTGATGTCTAATTGATCCTAGCAAAATTTCAGGTCGGCCGGAAATTCAAGATGACCGCCATGGCTAAAAATAGATTTTCAAAATACAAGTTTGTAGCGACTACTTCTTGAAAACTATAAGTGATATTGATATAGGACTTTTTCTAAAATGATCAGCATGACATGATGGTTATCCGAGTCGAACATTATTTTGATTCGACATTAAACATGGCTGCCAGTGGCCATCTTTGTTTACATAGAGTTATATTATGAAAACTTGTAGCGACTACTCCTCTGAAACTACTTGACGGATTTTCATGAAACTTCACAGAAATGTTGCTCTTGATGTCTTATTGATCCTAGCAAAATTTCAGGTCGGCCGGAAATTCAAGATGCCACCATGGCTAAAAATAGATTTTCAAAATGCAAGTTTGTAGCGACTACTTCTTGAAAACTATAAGTGATATTGATATGGGACTTTTTCTAAAATGATCAGCATTACATGATGTTGGTCCTTGTCAAAAATCATTTTGATTAGATGTTAAACATGGCTGTCAGCGGCCATCTTTGTTTACATAGAATTATATAATGAAAACTTGTAGCGACTACTCCTCTGAAACTACTTGACGGATTTTCATGAACTTCACAGGAATGTTGCTCTTGATGTCTAATTGATCCTAGCAAAATATCAGGTCGGCCGGAAATTCAAGATGGCCGCCACGGCTAAAAATAATTTTTCAAAAAACAAGTTTGTAGCGACTAACTTCCTGAAATCAAAATCAATCAGTAGAGCTTCAAGGTCATTGACCTCTTGTTCGTTTTGTTGTCCAAAAGTCGCATTTCTCTTCACCGGACATAAATTGGCTACCCACAATCCTTTGCGATGTGTGTACCTATTAACAAGGCGGCACTAATAACGGGTTGATGACCCGGAATTCTTTACAATTTTTTCGGATTATTTCTGACTAAAGAACCCATCGATGTATTAATAATCAACAGCAGAATAGTAAAATGTGTTACAAATAACGATTAATTAAAAATATAATTCTGATTTTCAGTATAAGAATTACTAATTGAATTTTATGTTCAGTCACCGCGAAGTCGGTAATAGGAACCGCCATAATTATAACTATCGTGAATACATTATCCGGGCATTTGAATTTTCCGAAAACAAAATAAAATTGTCTTCTGCTTCGATTTTTTAATAGTTATTGAATAATAATGCATTAAATTGACTGCAAAAGTGTACATTGATACTGAAGGTAAATCGTGGCGATGGCCTGCGATTTCACACCGGGTAAAGCGTTGTGCGAATCAAAACTGATCACGGTGATTGTGTCGCGGTGGTCAAAAGTTATTGTCTCTGCGTTGAGTGGACTGTCAGCCGATCGCGGGGACAAAATCATTGTGTCTGCGGTGAGATAAAATCCCCGCGTTGAGCTTGATTAGTCGTAATTAAATTATTGATATTATTATGCTACAAGCTTCGATAATCCCCGTACCCGAGTCCCTGCTATTTCTCTAGTTTAGGCCTAAATAAAAATATTGTTTGTTTGCAGTTTGCGACCGACCCACGGCAAATCTGCCGACCCAAACAATTTTTTAAATTTTTTTTTTTATTTTTTTTATTTTTTTTTAATTTTTTTTTTTTAATTTTTTTTTGTTTCTTTTTTCTTGCATGTTCTGTTAATATTTAACTAAACCCTTTTTAAAAAAAAAAATCTATGGATAATACTACACACGATATTGGCATGCCGTCGATGGGCATGCGTTAATAATAAAAATGTTTTAAAAAAATATATATATCCCTACCTACCGACCCACCCCTAAAAGCCATGGGTCGGAAACTGCAAACAAACAATTTTTTAATGGTGGCCTTATTTCGTTATAGAAATACTACCACAAATTGGTGATTTGCATCAAAATTTTCTTAAAATCCACTGAGTCACATTAACTTCCCTTCACATTATGTACAGGTTCTAAGCTCTGGATGTTTTACATAATCTAGACACCAAACAGAAGCATTGCCTCACCAGATATGCTATTAATTTAAATTGATTGATCTATCACTCATTTTACTGAAAAACAAGCCAGCAGACATGTTATATTATTCATTGTCTGCCCTCAGAAATTGGCAAAACAAGACATAATACATTCACTGCGACAACCTTGAATCTAATAAGTAGATACTCATGATGTTTTATTGCTATATATTCATTTTGTAAGCTTTCTGTTTTTTTCTGTGCCCCCGTTGCCGGGATAGTGAAGATGCTGCGTCTAAAATGTTCTCGCCTCTCACTGCTGCAGGTTTGAATCCAACCGGGAACTCAACTTGGCAAGTGAGAAAGTGTCAGTTCTTACGGATGGCGGGAGGTATACAGTACTGGCTCTACCCAGGAAAAATGGGGTGGTCTGCCTCTACCACAAAAAGTTGACCTTCTTATATGCCCTAACGTTCTAAAAATGACGTAAAACACCATTCAAACAAACAAAACATCCTCTTCTACTTTATTCATGCAAATTAAAGCTATTCGGACTTTGCATACATACTTGATACTAAGTTGGTCTGAAAATATTATGAGTGCAATATGTTAGTATATTGACCTTTAAAATTCCATTCCAAAGTCAGCAAAATTCAATGTCATACATCTTTTATGTTAAAAAAATGGTCCCACAGTTTTAAAGTGCATAAAATTGCCAAGGAAAGAAAAGTCTGTTGACATTTTGAGGGGTATTTCAGCATACAAATTTAGGAAAAAATAAATTAACATTGATAAATTAGAATTCAAGAATAAAAATGGCATTAGCAACACAATTTTTTTTTTTTACTTTTAAGTTTTCTTTGTTATTCATTACAAGTTTTAAAGATATCAAGATTGCCATGTGCCCCCTATAAGGAACTACTGTTATTAAAGGTGAATGGCCACACTTTTTGTATCAATTAACAAATTTAACTCGTAAACATCATACGAACATTTCTTAATAATCCCGGAGAGGAACATATATTTAAAACCACTAATAAGTTGTATGTAAAAATAAGTATTATTTGCATGACGTAGATACAACTTGTACCCCAGCGTGCAGTCACAGGTAAATCTGAATTGTATAGCTGCACAACTATTGCCAGATAATTGATAAATACATTTGCCTGTGGATTAATTTACCTGTTCAAGGTTTTCTACGTTATCAAATTTCGCAGATATTGCAATGTGTGAATTGTAAATATCTATTGTTGTGGATTGATTTAGATTTAAATAAACAAATCCATGTTTCATGAAACAAAACATGGCCGGAGAACTTTAAGTAAGTGAAAGAGGGACTGATTCAAAACTTATCTTTCACTAAATTGTGTGTGATACAGTTATCATGTCCTAATAAAGATGCAATTATTTTGGGTCATGGGGTCATTGAGGCGTTCGATAAAAGAACAGAACTGCAAGATTATGTAGTTAGGTATGTTAAAGGGACACACGGCAATCTTGAATATTTTGTCAAGCATTAAAATTAGCCTTTTGATTTGTTAATCCCTGTATCCTTTTGACTTTAAACCCATTTGCATATATAATTAAATACAATTTTAAGCTTTGAACTTTTCTTTGTTATTCTTACATAGATTTAAATCGACTGTTGGTAATATGCAAAAAGTGTGCCTAAGATGGAATGGAGAGAAAAAATGTAAAAACAAAAAAGTGTATTCCTGAAACTGTAAAATGCACTTAGGCCTAAAAAAAATAATGTGTGTTTCTAGTTCACCCTGTCATAAAGTTAGGGTAGGTAGGTAGGAAATTGTTTTTTTTTAGATATTTTTTTTATATATATTGTTCGCATAAATTATGCCATTTTTGTACTAAGGCAACTTCTTGATAACCTTTGCAAACAGTTTGGATCCAGATTAGATGCTTAACAACTCTGGCTAATAAAATTATCATTTGAATAAAATTATTTATATTAATTTTGTTGTTTGATTGTAATATATTTTTTTGTTGTTTTTTTCATCTCAGTGAAAAAGTAGGGTCGGTCGGGAAACCGGAAACACACATATTTTTTTTTAGGCCTTATTGTAAGTTTTTATTCAGTTTTGTTAATTCTCTTTTCAGGATATTAATGAGTAATTCAGCATCTAGCCGAATGAACTTCTGGGCATGGTGAAAGGTCATCAAGTACAGCTGACCTCAACTCCATCATGGCAAAGCGCCCTGATCATATTGACCTTGGAAGGGTCAAGGTCGCATTCTCTCCAATATGTGAGGCAGCAAGCACTCCTGGATGTGAAAGTTTAGGACAAAGGTCGTTGGGTGTGGAAAGTTCAACGAGTGGATATTCAGTGAGCAGTGGTACGCGGTTACTGCGGGGCGGTACAGAGCGCGATGTGATTATCGACGAGGAGCTTTGTCAGTTGCGTGTTCCGCTGGAAGACCGGCTGTGCGGGATAGGAAAATTTCGCCCACAATGCATTCAGTGGTGTGCAACCATCAAGTGGTTCGTCTTCTTCATGTGCCTGTTAATAACAATGTCTGGCACGCTGTCGACAGGATATTTGAACAGCGTGATCACAACGATAGAAAAACGATTTGAAATCGGCAGTTCTATATCAGGCCTTATTGCAGCTTCCTATGAATTTGGTAGCTTGGTGGCGGTGATTTTCATCTCTTACTTCGGTGGCAGACGTCATATTCCTCGTTGGATAGGAAAAGGTGTGATTCTGATGGGATTTGGTGCTCTTTTGTTTGCTTTGCCGCATATAATTGCCAAAAAGTACACCGTACATAGCGGCATAGTTATGAATAGTACAGACGAGAACATATGCCGAGATAGGGCGAAAACCGACAACGGTAACTGCATAGATAAAAATGCAGGAAATTTAGTGTATGTGTTGATTCTAATTATAGCCCAGATATTGATCGGTACTGGAGGGACGCCAATATTCACGCTCGGGACTACTTACATAGATAATCACTTGCCGAAGGATAAAGCGCCGGCATTTCTAGGTAGGTCATAATGTTTTTTAACCATATTGACCAACATAAAAAATCATTTATTAGACTCTGTGGTCAAGAGGGTAAAGACGTTGAAACCTTCTCGCCTTTCACCGCTCAAATCTCACTTAGGGCCCGACTTGTAAACTTGTGAGAAAGTGTCAATTCTTACGGATGGCGTGAGTTATATACCGTACAGCTCACGCAAAACACACACTTCACTCGATTCGCCGAGTTTGGTCGTATCGAGTTTCGCGCGTATCTACGCGGAGTCAGTGTTTGTCCTCGGCGAATTCACGCGGCGAAAGTACGCTATTGCCGAGTGAAATATTAAGTATATGTTTGAAGTCATTAAACTGAGAAGATGTGTTTGCCATATCAAAGCATTTTTTTAAATCGACTTTCTGCACAAAATGTACCCACTATTGTTATACCATGCAGCAACTTACGCGATTTACAAAAGTAATTAAATTCAGGGTTTCCCCCAGGAATTTGGGAAGGCATGTTATTTTGTGAAAGTACATGGAGCGCGTGGGGGAGCATTTTGGGAGGGGGAGTACCCCCCTCCCAAAAGGTTCGATTTTTTTTTTATTAGGGGTGGTGTATATCAACGGAGAGCCATTTTAATTGACATTTAGTGTTACTTTAATACAACAAAAACAGAACTGATTCACAACAATACTTCTAAATAAATAGTCAAATTCACTATTTGTTTATTTTTTCAAACACTTTGTGGGCTGGCGTGGCGCAGTCGGTAGCGCAGCGGATTTGTAACCGGAGGCCCCAGGTTCAATCCTCCGTGGTGCCACTGAGTTCCGTCGGTGTGTTCTTGGGCAAGACACTTTACCTTAGCCTCGTCCGTTGGATGGGGACGTAAACCGGGCGGTCCCGTGTATCGGTCTATCTTCCGAGCACGTTAAAGAACCATAGGAATCTATTCGATAATAAGAGTAGGGCAGGTTCCCGGATTCCTATGTATCCTTCCCCTCTCTCTGGGGCGGCTCTAAATAACCTATACTGTGTTGATGAGCCGTTAAACAACATTCAATTCAATTGTGCTTGCCACAAACAGCTGGTCATATTTGAGTCTATCCTCATGTTTTCATTGTTCATTTCGCTGTTATTTGGTTATGCTCAATAATCTGCTTTTATACTTACAGACAGTGTCACTTTAAAGTTTGTTGTTATATTTTCGTTAAAAAACATAACAATATTGAGAAAGTAAGAGTTCAAAAAATTTTTTTTTTTTTTTTTTTACCCCACCCACTCCATCAAATATTAGGCGTGATTTTTCAAAAACGGCCGTGCATTGACGGCTGCACGGATGTCTAATAACTTCCCCTCTGAAAAATAACAGATAGTATGAATCAAAATTAGTACAATGTACAACAGTACGAATCTAATTGAGGACGAAGTACGAAATTTCGTAGGAGTTGTCGTTCTTGAATTCATTCTATTTTTAGAAGCAAGTCCGCTTGCTTATCAACGAGTAGGCTATTCGAGAAAAAAATGTGTTTTGTTAACTTGAAAAGCACCCCATCTTGATTAAAAATGTTTGAGACCCCATCTTGATTGATTTATTTCAGATACCCCCATTCCCCACAACTCAATTGTTTTTGTGTGAGATTTACCCACCCATCTGTAGATGCGATATTCCGGAATAAGGTGCGATTTTTGTGACAAGTTATTTCTATAAATTGCGGTCCGCTACCCCCTTGTATGTTTTAATGGAACAGACCTTACATATAAATTTTTAAACATTCATTTTCGGCAATTGTTCTACTCAACCCAACACAATGTCCCTCATCAATAATGCAATAAACCTGTCAATCAGATTCAGGCACGCGCTGGACTGCAATTGTTTCAAGTGGCATAATATTGCTTTGGGATTTAAGGGATGTCGCGGAGATCAAAGGATGTCGGAACTTCGCCGCCGGGCATTAAAGCATGTCGCATGCGACATCCGATATAGGTCTGGGGGAAACCCTGAAATTGGTCTAAAGACATCGCCCTGGCAAATTCCTCTATTCACAAATTAAATCGTAGTTTTTGTGGGAGTGTGACTTTTTTTTTACAATTGTGTCTGCCTGCATCTATTGGTTTTTTTCTTATCGATGTTTAATAATGATCTTACACGAGGAAGTTATACCAAGCAACATCTTACGCGATTTACATATTCCAAAAGTAATTAAATAGGTCTAAAGACATCGCCCTGGCGCATTCCCTTATTCACAAATATAACGAAAGTAAAACTGAAATAAGCCTGAATATGTTTACATGTAACTTGCAGTTGAATAAGTCTATACACTTTTGAAAATTTGCAGACCAACACGTCATTTGGTGACGCTTTCTCCTTGTTGCAGTACATAAATACAAGTGACTGATGACAGTGAAAACTTAATAAAAAAAGTGTTGATGTGGTAATGAAACATACATGTAACTGTGCAACTATATCCATTTGCTGATGTTCGATGTGTTTATGCGTATATCTATGTGTGTGTACCTTTTCTGCTTACATGTCAGCTGTTTATAAACATGAACAATAACATATTTTCTTGTTAGAAGTTTTAAAATGGAATACTTCTCCCTCTATAGTCATTATCAAACACAAATGCGAACAACTTTGCCGTTTATCAAGTTCGGTTGAAAATTATTATTTTTTAAGAACATGCTTGTATATTAAAACATGAGGACTCTGTGTTTTTTTGTTTCTTATTAATTCACAATAGTTTAGTGTTTTTCTTATTAATTCACAATAGTTTAGTGTTTGTTAGCAGATGTTAATATATAACTGAGTGATCACAAACCAAGAATGATGTAGATGTTGTGATATATCGACTAGACTACACCATATGAATCAGAAGGAATGAGTTATGCTCCCAAAACTAGCTTCGAGTTTGGGATGATAGTAGGGTGTGTGAGGTTTGGTGCACCCTAGAACCTGGTTTAAACCCCAGTCTTTTTTGCCACTGACCGTTTGAAGACGACATCCCTATTGTCAACCTTTTTTTGTGTGTTTTTGACGTCATATTCCTTATTAACATTTCCATTCATGTTTGTCGTTTTGCGTGCTTTAGAGTTAACTGTATTCTGGGGAAGCTGCTTTTCCTGTTCGACTTTTATGCTTTTTTTAAGTGTTTCTACGACCAAACTTCTGTTAACAATAATGGATGCCCTGGTTACTAGGTTAAAGGATAATTTTACATCATTTTTATAAATAGATCGCTTACTGCAGTGTTGCAGTGATGGTTTAAATATTTCATTATGTATTATTATTTGTGCGAAGGATTGCAGCAGATTCTGTTCATAAACATGATAAAAAAACACACCATACTTTTGAACATTTTCATGTCAAGGAAATTGTCAATGGACAGACTAAATTCATAATATGTTTTTTTTCCAAATAACTGACAAAATCAGCAAATATTTTTATTAAGTTGGTCTTAAAATCCACTTACGTAGGTTCATGTACAGTATGTACACGCACCTGATACCACAAAACATCTTTAGAAGACAATCAGGCACCAAACGAAATATGTATTTACATACATGTATATGCTGTACTTTACTCAGTATACATATTACATATTTTATTTATCCAAGAGAATACCACGATACGTCCCTAATTATCTATACTAGTGTAATGGAAGCGTGATCTAACCTGGTTACTGCGACATGTACATGTAGAGTACATGTTTACAATATCGTAACTCTGCTCAATACACATGCTCAATACACATGCTCAATACACATGAAAACGCCTGATTCCTGAGTCCTGACCATGGCAACGCGCTTGAAAATGTGTGCTAAGAAATAGAGTGTGTATTTAAGTTTTGTGTTTGGAAGCTAGCATTGGTTGCCGTTATAGATTAAAAATAAATATTTATTTCGTCCTCATGACTGTTGTGTTTAATTGCATTTGAGAGTACAGCAGCACAAACGTCGGCTATAAGGTAACTTTATTACTTTCACGCACAGTGTACATTTACAACAATTGATTGAATTGGATTTTATAGTCGCACCAACAGCTAAGGTCATATGGCGACTTTCCAGCTTCCACTGGTGGAGGAAGACCCCAGGTGCCCCTCCGGGCAATTTTTCGTGCACGGGCGGGCACCTGGGTAGAACCACCGACGTTCCGCAAGCCAGCTGGATAGCTTCCTCACATAAAGATTCCTAGGCCCCAGAGGGATCGAACCTACAGCGGTGAGGGGCATGTGATTTCAAGTCAGAGACGTTAACCACTCGGCCACGGACGCCCCCACATTTAATATAAACATAAAAATAAAACACGTAGATCTATGCAGATGTACATGTACATTACCTGTACGAATGCCGTTCATCATTGTTTCAGACATAAACATTCAAGTCCGATAAAAAGGTCATTTACCTGAATAATTGACAACTCGAACTCGGCATTCGTCTACACGGAGTATCTCGGCAAAGTTACGATAGTCGTAAAGTTACGCTAGTCGTTCGTTCAAGTCCGCTAAAAAGGTCATTTACCTGTATAATGGACGACTCGAACTCGGCATTCGTCTACACGGAGTATCTCGGCAAAGTTACGCTAGTCGTTCTTCATGTAGCTGATTTCCACTCGGCGTAGTTTTATCGTCCAAACTCCGCGTAATTACGCGATTTCTGAATTCCTCACACGGCGTGAAAGAGTAAAGTGTGTGTTTCGCGTGAGCTGTACTGTATACTTGACTGGTTTTACCCAGGAATAAGTTGGTGGTCTGCCTCCACTAAAATTCGACCATCATACATCGCCTGAAATACTGATAAATGAGGTTAAACACCATACAAACTACTTATTAGATTACTGAATGTCATTGGGCGGACTGCGTTTGACGGTGTTTGGTAAATGTTGGTTTAAAACCAATAACTTCTGTTATGATAGGTATCACTATGATATTTTAATGTTATGTTTTGTAAAATAATTCTGAGCTTGTTATCTATTAGATTATGTTTTTATGTGATCAAAAAATCGAATATCTTTTGAACAGAAATTCAGCTTTCAAAAATGCTACAACATTATCATGACCGATTATAGCTGTTTTTATCAGATGTGCTGGCAGTATCTAGTACCTAATTATAATTAGCATTTTAATATTTTAAAATACCTTAACCATGTTAACTCGTTTGTTAGGCCATCCTTAAAAAGGTGTTGGTTTGCTGTGCTCCGACCCAAAATGTTTTATGTGGGTAGGTAGGTAGGATTTTTTTTTCCTTCCAAAGGCAGTAAAAAACATAAGAAAATAAAGGAAAAATACTCTTAAAATAGCAAAAAAAAAGGAGAAAAAATAATTGCAATAAAACGTTTTGGGTAGGGCTCTTTTTAGTGAGTAGGTCGAGCACAGCAAACCAACAATTTTTTACGGATGGCCTTAGGTTTAGGTGTATGTTAAACGCCACTTACATAATTTAACTTTTTCAGCTTTCACATACGCTACAGGGGCCCTGGGGCCAGTTGTTGGGTACGCCCTGGGTGCATTACTTCTACAGTTCTACGTGGACGTGTTCAGTTACAAGGTGGACCTGTCGCCCGCCCATCCCCGCTGGATCGGGGCCTGGTGGGGTGGCTTCATCATTTGTGGTCTGGCACTGTTTGCCCTCTCTATACCTTTTCTAGCATTCCCACAGGTGAGTTACTATACTTGATTAACACTTCCAGGGCTTATTTTGGGCTGTTTTTGTTATTGGTTCAGGCCAAAAAAAAAGTTTTGTTTCTGGTCTTCCGACCGACCCTAATTTTAAGGCCCCGACCCTAAACTTTTTAGGGCACAAAAAAAAATGAAGGTTTTTAGGTTTTTAAGGCATGTTGTGGAACACTTATATTATGTATTATGTTCAAGAAAATATGCTTTTGATGTTCTTGGTTTGAATTTAATATAGTAATGATTAATAAAAAAAAAAGAGGAGATTTTCCTACCTGCCTACCCTAACATAATTTTTTATATGCTATTATAAATGATATAAAATACCATTCAATGAACTTTAGAGGAACATTTAGTACACAAGTGAGTCTTAATTGGAAAAGTCTGGAAATCAGTATAAACAGATAAAAAAAACGGTGGAATATATAGGCAAATATTCTCCAGTTTGTGACAATCAGTGGTGAGATGGCAGTCTGTCACTGCTTCTAGAGGTCATTGAGTGCTGATTATTCTCTGAACTGTATTACACTCATACATCACTTCTAGTGATCACCTTTGAGTACTGAATGTTCCCTGAACTGGAAAACTATACTTTTTCATTTTCTATAGAAAAATAATATCTTTGTTCAGCTCATTTACATATCCGATACAAAAAAATAATTTACCAATTAAAAAAACACGAGTCAAAATACCGTTAAAAGTAATAATAATATTTATTTCTACCCATGCGATATAATTTTCTACAACAAGTCATTCGGCACGTGCCTTATCAGGATTGGTGGACTTCCTGTATTGTCCGAAGGTTCGAAATGCCATGAATATACAGCCCCTTACGATTGTGGCATAAACTATTTATTGATGTAAACTTTATTTTTTACAACACTGATAATGTTCCTGCTTGTCCATGTGTGAAATTATGCAAACTTTCAGGATAAGCTAAGCTTTTGAATATTTAAATGGTGTAACAGTAGAGCATCTGCCTTGCAAGCGGGAGTTTTATTCCCACCCGGGACATACCAAAGACTTTATGAAAATGGCACTAGTAGCTCCCTTGCTTGACGTTCAGCGTATAAAGGGTAATACTGGGACTCGGCCTTTTTTTACCTTATATAAATGGGTCCGATAAACGGCCCCATTCCCAATTGAAAAAATTGACCATTTTTCCCAATTTCCAACTAAAAAATTCCTAAATCGAAGTTGTTTTTCCGTCAATTTTTCTCCTGGGATATTCTCAATACACAGATGTAATAGATCGTCCCAGTTCTGTTTTAGATTAATCTTCTTAATAAAGTTGTTTTACGAGGGTTGTACGTTTCTTCTGCTTTTCTGTGTAAATTGAAACGCAAAACACAGCCTCGTCACCCGAGGACGACGCCATGTTGTTTATGCGTTGCAGAAACGCTTTACCGCTTGTAAGTTATCGAAACGCTTTACGCTAGTATATTCTACTATGTAACAAGCGCCTCAGTGAGGGATGGGTTAATACTAAATAAAGGACGAATAACAGAAATCGTCTGGGCCAGGAAATTCTTTCCTCGGTCATGAGAATGGTGCAACCCTATAAATGACAATGAACTTAACAGTATTGTTAACATTTTCAGGGACAACAAAAACAGGGAAATTATTCTGTAACAACACAGTGAAGTACAATAAAAACTTGAAACATTACTGTTGTGAAAATATTTTATTATGTAAATCATCAATAAATATTTAATATTTCACAAAATACAAAAACAACATTTTTCCCAATTCTGAGAAAAAACACGCGTTTTTTCCCAATTTTGAGAAAAATCGCGTGTTTTTTCCCAATTTGATCGGCCACGGACCCATTCCCAAAATGGTGAAAAAAAACGCTGGGACTGGTTGGCCCGGTGTTAGTATCGTGACTGGGTGGGGTATTATATCATGTCTACCTACAGCAAAGTAGGGCTGACTATATGATTGAAGGGACAACTATTGCAGTTATATAGGAATTGTATTGCTGAAAGTACAATTACTATTGTGATATACTATTGCTTTACTATTGCAATAGTATTGATAAAAATGAAATGGGCATGAAATTATTAAAGCTTTCACAGGAGAAACACATTTTATTAGTTATTTGAATAATATGAACTATAACAACACAACTTACAATGTTTTGTAACATTGTTAGCATTGTTAGTTGTGTTATTATAGTTCTTTGATAAACCCGAAATTTGCCCAAACAGGGGCCTTTGCATTCTTATTTTTTTACAATTTCGAACTCGCAAGCGGTAGCGGCCACATTTCTTGTTGCTCTGTGACGTATTTGTAACTACTAAAAGACGGGATTCAAAATTACACTGGACAGATGGAAAGCGGTCCAGTAAATAGTTGATAAATTTCCAAATAAAACAAATATACTCATGTTGCTTTAATATTTGTTAACTCAATATTTCTGCGATGCAATAAACCATTTGAAAGTACAAGTTTTAGATTTTTACTTTGTGTGCGTTCAGCAATTGTCCCGTATTTTAGTAGTCACCACGTGTTCGGGAATCCCCAAATTAAATAATCAATACTGCCGATCCCCCTCTTAGAGGCCATAAATGAATTTATAGGCGCACCTGCTTAGTTTTCCGAGTGTGCTATTTTGGGAGAGGAAATTACGACTAAGCAAACGTAAACACTCTGAAATGAATTACTTTAATGATTATTTGTTGAAATATAAAAATATAACTCATTATTGAAACTATCGATAGTTCAGCTTACTATCGACAATAGTAATCGATAGTTCAATTTGCATCGCTATCATCCGATCACAATTGCAAAACATTGATAGTTTGATGTATTGTTACACCTCTACAGCATAGTATTCCAGTTTGGCAGCAATTTAAAGTTAAGCATAGAGCTCAGCCTACAAGTAGACACCGTAATGATATGATGAAAGATTGTTATCCCTTAACCCGCTATGCACGACTATAATAGCGTTTGCGTCCATTGTAAACCCAGATCAGCCTGCTAGTACAATGTCTGGCTGCTGATCAGTCATTTCCCCCAAAATACCCCTTTATCATATAAATGGAATGGTCTTAATTCAAAGACAGAACAGTCCATTTTATATTTGTAGGGGGTTACGGGTTAAACGTGACGTTAAACCCCATTCATACATACTAGTCTTACTCTTGCTTTTTCTAACCAGGTCCTTGTGGAGGAGAAACGAAAAGTTTTGGAAAGTAAAGCGCGTGAAGATCTGCTAAGTCCGGACGCGTGTGAAGATGCAACAGAAAAGGAGGATTATGGAAAAGCAGCCAAAGGTATAATGATGTTTTGTTTGGTACACCCAGAATTTTCTGTTTAATTCCGTGTTATCTGTCGCCAGTGAAAGGCGTTGCCAGGGTGTGTGTTTGGTAAATTAAATTCAAGAACTTATATTCTCACTGCCGGAGAAAATGGAACTACTTTTTTTTACATTTGATTACAAGTCATAATTCGTGTCAAAGTTTAGAACTATATTCTATGCGCACTAAATATATGTAAATTGCCTCACGCTCTGGCGTTACTATATTTATCCGTGAATACGTAAAAGAGGTACTGTCGGAACGAAACGTATTTTCTGTTTGAAGCAGTTTGGGTAATGTTGCCTGATAAAAAGTATATAATAAATAGAATATTTGTTGGTTTGTCGTGAACATAAGATTTATTTTCATCTCAAAGTGAGAAAACTAATATTTTCGCTCGTGCTAAAGCACTCATGAAAATATAAGTTTTTCTCACTTCTCGATGAAAATAAATCCTATATTCACTCCAAACCAACAAAATTAATATCCTCTATATATTTTCAATCTGTTATATCCAAAAATCATCCCATAAATCAAAAATTCAATAAAAAATTATTATAGCACCCAGGCACAACTATTAAGGGAAATACGATAAGTGATTGAGTGATACAATGATTGAGTGATACAATGATTGAGTGATACAATGATTTCCTTTATCAGTTACATGTCCTTGTCTGTCTTCATTAGCTTCCCTGCTCATGAAACAAACATGTTGTCAAATCTATCGATTTCAAGACAAATACAATCTGAACTTAGGCCGTAATAAATTAATTGCTAGATTCTCATCCCCGCCCGCCCCCGTTTTTTTATGCCGCCCCTATAATTTTTATTGATTAAAAAAAAATAAAAAATGCTGAAAGTATGAAACACGATTAAAAATGTCAGTAGTATGTTTTACTATTTTTGCCTTGTTCCGAGGTCATTTACCATTTGTCGTATAAAATAAAAAATAAAATTTCACCCCCGCCCCTATTTTGAAATAAATTTGGATGAGAAACTATCAATTAATTTATTATGGCTGAAGCAATTAACTATGCAAGCTCTATCTGCGCATTTGGGACTGCCCAGGGCGCATTTGGAACTGCCCAGGGCGGCTTTCATCTGAGATATTTTAAGCATTTGAACATGTTAAAATCCATTTACAAGAATTGTGTATGGATAAATAACTTAGGCCAAACAAAATAATATGTGTGGTTCAGGTAACACTGGCAAAAAAAATAGAGAGTAGGTAGGTAGACTTTTTTTTTTCCCCCCCTCACTAATGAATTCAATTCTGATAATGAATTTAATATGTTAAATTACTTTACCTTGAGTTTGATTTTTAGCTCTACTGATAAGATATCAGCAGAGCTTATGCCGTCGTCCGTCCGTCCGTCTGTCTGTCTGTCTGTCCGTCCGTAAACTTTTTTTTTGTAGCGACTACTCATCTGAAACTACTAAATTGATTTTCATGAAATTTTACAGAAATGTTGCCCATGAAGTCTAGTTGATCCTGGCAAAAATTCATGTTGATGTGAAATCCGAGATGGCCGCCAAAGCTAAAAATAGATTTTTGAAAAACAGGCTTCTTGAAAACTCTAAGTGATAATGATATGGGACTTTTTCTAAAATGATCAGCATGACATGATGTTGGTCCTTGTCGAAAATCTTTTTGATTCGACATTAAACATGGCAGCCAGTGGCCATCTTTGTTTACATAAAGTTATTTAGTAAAAACTTGTAGCGACTTAAGTAACTCCTCTGAAACTACTGGCGGATTTCCATGAAACTTCACATGAATGTTGCTCTTGATGTCTAAATGATCCTAGCAACATTTCAGGTTGGTCGGAAATTCAAGATGGCTGCCACGGCTAAAAATAAATTTTCAAAGAACAAGATTGTAGCGACTACTTCTTGAAAACTAAAGTGATATTGATATGCGTATTTTCCTAAAATGATCAGTATGACATGATGTTGATCCTTGTCGAAAATTGTTTTGATTCGACTTTAAACATGGCTGCCCGGCCATCTTTTTTTACATAGAGTTATATAATGAAAACTTGTAGCGACTACTCCTCTGTAACTACTCGACGGATTTTCATGAAACTTCACACAAATGTTGCTCTTGATGTCTTATTGATCCTAGCAAAATTTCAGGTAGGCCGAAAATTCAAGATGGCCGTCATGGCTAAAAATAGATTTTCAAAATACAAGTTTGTAGCGACTACATCTTGAAAACTATAAGTGATAATGATATGGGACTTTTTCTAAAATAATCAGTATGACATGATGTTGATCCTTGTCAAAAATTATTTTGATTTGACATTAAACATGGCTGCTGAAACATGGCCGCCAGCGGCCATCTTTGCTTACATAGAGTTATGTAATGAAAACTTGTACCGACTACTTCTGTGAAACTACTTGATGGATTTTCATGAAACTTCACAGGAATGTTGACCTATCAAAATCAACAAACATTTTTTTTTTCTTTTTTTTTTTTAATTATTATTATTATTTTTTTAAATTTTTGCATAAAATGTTTTAGGGTCGGCCCCTTAAAATAGGATTGGTCGCGTTACCTGAACCACACATACTTTTTTATGTGGCCTTAGTGGACTATAATGCGCATTCGCAGTTCAAAATTATATTATTCATGAGCTGTATAATGCAGGAATTAGTGATTCATGAGTTTTGTATCGCCTTTGAGAATAAACAGGGAAGGTTTGTTTTTTGTTTTGTTTTGTTTTTGCGTCTACAGGATTGGTACCGTATCTAAAGAAAGTTAACTTGGTGCATTTAGCTTTGTTTATCGGGATCTGCTTTTGCTAGATCAGCCAAACTTGGCCCATAGTTGTATGGTATAATTATACTGCTATAATTATGTGATGCAAGCAGTTCCACAAAATTAATGTGCTTGGCTTGTCCTTAACTGACCCTAACATGTTATTTATCTCGCCAAATTTATATTTTGGTAGCACTTAGTAAAGTAAAGACATTCATCTAAAACTTTCTCGCCTCTCATTACTGAATCCCACTAGGAGCTTGACTTGTGAAGTGAGAAAATGTTGAATCTTGTGGATGGCAGGAGGTATACAGCACTGGTTCTATCCAGGAAAAATGGTGCGGTCTGCCTCTACCACAAAACATCGACCGTCATATATGGCCTATCCTGTGTTAAAAATGACGTAAAACACCATTGAAAAAACAACAATGTATACATAATATTTTGGGTAGTACAGGTCAAATAATCAGTACCACAAATAACTTTGACCTTGACTCTTTAACGTCTTTAACCTTGTAATTAATTTAACTTTACATGTTTGCATTTACGCTTTCTCAGGCCTAAAAAAAAAAAGTTGTGTGGTTCTGGTAACATGTTCAAAATTCGTAGGTAGGGTAGGTCGGATTTTTTTTTTTTTTTTTTTTTTTTTTTTAAGTATTGTTTTTTATGAACGCAAAGAAGATGCACTGAATTATGTTATTATAATTGTTTTCTATTTGCTCTTCACTTGTGTACATACATACTGTATATTGTTATTTTATGAATATGTATATTATGTTGTTTTTCGAAATGGACCAAAAAACGTCAGGGTCGGCGGGTATTCGTAGGTAGGGTCGGGTGACCCGAACCACACAATTTTTTTTTTAGGCCTCAGGTGTACATGCTTTAGATCAACAATCTTAGGTCATAGTTCCATTTTAGGTATGAAAGTTTAGTTCAGTAGAGCCTTTCTATTTATGTACCATACTTCATTGACATATATAATAAATAGTGCAGATGAGAATGGTAGACAATTAGCAATCTCCACATAGTTATCTTGCACTCACTTATATCTCTGCTAACGACTAAATTACAAGATTTTGGTAAAACCTGTTAAATTGGAATATTTTTGCCTGAAAGTTATTTATTTCTTGTGTAAGTTTTTTTTAAATTTTCAGAATATTTGCAAATTAGATGTTGCAAGATTTGAAATATTGCATGAAAAGATTTAGTTTTAATCAGGGACTGTTTTAATACCCAAATAATAGGTACTTAGGTCTCCTCAATCGATACTCATATTTATTTTATGATATGCAATGAAATACCGTATTTTATCAGTGAAATAAAAGTGTTATTCCACACTGTGGAATATAGAGTTTTATTTCACAGTAGCTGCCGGGACTACTTTTGTTGTTCTAACCATAATTTCCCTAATTTTTTTTGTTAAATCATAAAATAAAAAGGAAATTTTTGTTTTGTCGTGAATAACATATTTTATTTCATCTCAAAGTGAGAAAACTTTTATATTTTCACTCATGCTTCGCATTCGTGAAAATATAAAGTTTTTTCACTTCTCAGCGAAATAAATATGTTATTCACTCGAAAACAACAAATATCCTCTATATATGTAAACATTTCAAACAGAAGCTCGATAGCGGAAAATTACTACAAATTTTACTCAATTCAAGTGTCTCATCAAAGAAGTGTGGACATTTGAGTTCCTATAAGTTAGTGCTTGCTGTTTGTGTTGATCATTGTGCACTGCAGTACACTTGGGGCTCACTTAATGTATCTTGTCATGCATTTTCTGTCAAGACAAATAATAAACATTTCCTGTAATTTTGTTAATTCTTCATATTTCTTCATCAAACTTTGGATGTGATTATACACATTACAACAATATTTAGCACTTACAACTCACATTTTGCAAGTTTTGGTTTTAAAAATGCGAGTTGAAGTTGCAATAGCTGGCAAAAGTGTGTGAGTTGCTTTCAAGTTAAGAAAATCGCTTAAACGTGCCGTAACGAGTTTCCTGGGATAATATAATAACTAAATGGTGAAACAAATTCTTCTTTGGTCTGTTTTAGAAGTTGTTCGACAACATCAGCACTGCATGCATTGTTAGCAACACCATCGTCAATGTCATATTCTAGTCTAATGAGCGTTTATTTTTAGCGCACACAAGATGGACCGTATCACATTTTACCGATCTTGCATGCCGCTCATATAAATAGCTCTAGATGTGAAATAGTCAAATTTTATTTTGTTGTGCCTCAGGGAAAAGTAGTGCAAATTGCCCTTTGCCTATTGCCATAAACAGATGCTGTGCAAATTGCCTCAGACTAACAACATTAAATGCCATACAGCTAACTCGGTTAAGTATTATTGTCATTATCCCCTAAATCAGTTCGTGTTTGAGTGTTAAGTGTATGGTGTTTTACATCATTTCCAACAAATGTAAGGTTATATATGAGGGTCGATTGTTTTTGTGGTGGAGACAGACCCCCAACTTTTCCTGGGTAGAACCAGTACTGTACATCTCCCACCATCCGTAAGAATCGACACTTCCTCACTTACCCTAAATCAGTTAAACATACTTTCATACCCCAAATAAGTTAAAAATATTTTCATATACCGTATTGTTTTTAATTAGCGCCCCCGGGGGCGTGACATTTTCTGAAAAAGGGGCGCTTATTAGAACGCTTTTCGTAAGCCAGTACACATTTTAATTTCCTTATATAATGCTAAAAAAATTTGTTTTACTGAAATATGGAATTAAATTCATCAGTGTGTGTACATGTATACTGTTTCTTGGATTTTAACCACTTTTACACCTCAAGGTAAGATTTATTTTTTTTAAAGTTAGTGGGAGCGCTAATTAGAGGGGGAGCGCTAATTAGAAACAATACGGTATCCACTAATTCAGTTAAACGTATTTTCATATGCGTTAAATAAGTCAAAAATATTTTCATATCCCCTAAATCAGTTAAAAGTATTTCATATCCTCATCATATTCCCTTTAATGACGTAACTCTTGAGTTAACTGTACCGTAATTACATAAGGAAATTGCTAAATATTATGTATTCTGCCCACTTTCTGATAGGATCGGAGATGGTATCAATTGCTGTTACATGCTCCAAGCTGGGTGTCAACCCTCTGCAAAACAGGATGTGAGATAATAGGTTTTATCTCGCATTGACTCATTCCATATCGGTTTCCGTTACGGAATGGAAACACAAATTACAGTCGTATTAATAATACACTTGGGATGTTATCCAATTTTGTTTCTGATACACATGGTGATTTTGACATTGTTTACTTAGTTTTGTTCCTCATTTTTTTTTCCATGTCCATGATGACTATCTGTTTATCTGCCTTGCAACAATTATTATTTAGGAGTTCTTATAAAAACCAAAAAAAAAATTGCAATTTGCAAATGGAACTTAAAAACATAATTGGGTATGAGCTTTATTAGGTATAAGGCCAAAAAAAAAATAGGTGTGTTTCCTATTGCAAGCTCTAAAAAAATAGGGTCGGTAGGTAGGCATTTTTTTTTTTTTGGAGCAAGATATTGTGAGATTGTACATGTATTTATCTCATAAACGCCATACAAGTTGATGATACAGCTGAAAGTTTCTCTGTGATGTCAGTTTACCTCGATATATTGTGATAAATCATTGTTCAGAAAAAATATTTTTTTAATTTTTTTTTCATAAAACGTTTTAGGGTCGGCCCCTTAAAAATAGGGTCGGTCGGGCCACCGGAAACACAGGTATTTTTTTTTTTTTTGCCTAAGCTTTATTTTAGAAAGATTATGAAACGAGATACACAGCTGATAATATATGCACATCACTCTTTAAGGTGCAATTAAATCACTCTCTTGGCGCGAATGACAGTGTTATACAACAATAAAACATCTGATAAGAGGGTGAGAGTGTGTGGGGGAGGGGCATGGTGGCGAGGGGGGGCGGGGAAACCAGAGAAATATTTTTATACGATTATGCGCAGCAATTGTTTTTCACCCTTTTGGGAATGGTACTGGTACCCATTCAATTGGGAAAATTTGTGGTGTTATGATGTAATTTGGAAATTTTCACTATCAAACAAAAGCAATATTGTATGCTTAATTAAATACATTGCAAACACATTACCTTGTATACATTCTCTTGTAGCATTTCATTACCCTTAATTACACCCATAATTAGGTACAAGCAATACAATTAAACAGATGCTTTACTGTGAATGGGACAGTTTTATGAATTTATTTTTCTAAATGTTCATTTGAACATTTCCTGCATTTTGATTGGCTGATCATAAAATATTCGCTAATTGGCTGATCATTAAATATTTGCGACCTATAATACAGGCTTAATTAAACAGTTGATACTGTTTTTGAAGTCTTCCTCCATAAACTGTTGATTTCTTAAAAGCCTTTTTTGGTCTTATATACAGTGCCATATTTCATCAGAACCGATTTACTAAGAACAATGCCTTTTTACCAGTTTTAGGGAAGGGGCCCTTTTCCGTTAATTGGGGGAAAACAATCCATAAATGAAGAATGAAATTTCCAAGTTAAGTTTAAAAAATGGAGAAATCTGCATGATTTTAAAGGAACACACAGCAATCTTTTTTTTTAAAAACTCACGGCGTCCCGCTAGTTTTTCTGCATAACTTGCATTTGTCAAATCATTAATATTAATTATAAGAATAGTATTAAGCAATTTGTTTTTGCATATTTTTATTTTTTTTTGCCAATAATATATTAAAACTTATAGTAAAATAAGACGAACTAGTGAATACTGAAAATTTAATTTGTTTAAATGTAACCAGGGTAAAAGTAAAAATGATGTTGAATATATAAATCAAGACACTCATTCCTAACACTTCAAGATTGTCATGTGTCCCTTTAAAAGAAATTTGGGTGAGGAAGGGGCCTTATTCATGCCGCTGCAAAGAAGGGTAAAAGGCCCTGATTAGAAGGTGCAGAGACGTAATAGTACAGAGATCTACAACGTATGCTTTCATATTCACAACTAACACATGACGTCTTCAAAATAATTTGACCAATCGGTGATCAATAAAATAAAAGACCTCAACATTTTGGTAGGGGGTAAACTTGGTGTTTATCGTTGGTGCTCAACTGACTTTAGCTCTTTATAAAACTAGATTGTAATGATATATTAAAAGCTTTATTTTTAGCTCTACTGATCAGAGATCAGCAGAGCTTTTTCCGTGGTGCGTCGTCCGTCGTCCGTCTGTCCATAAACTTTTTTTTGTAGCGACTACTCCTCTGAAACTACTATATGGATTTTCATAAAACTTTACAGAAATGTTGCCCATGAAGTCTAGTTGATCCTAGCAAAAATTCATGTTGATGTGAAATCCAAGATGGCCACCAAATCTAAAAATAGATTTTTAAACAACAAGTTTGTAGCGACTACTTGAAAACTTTTAAGTGATATTGTTATGGGACATTTTCTAAAATGTTCAGCATGACATGGAGTTGGTCCTTGTCGAAAATCGTTTTGATTCAACGTTAAACTTGGCTGCCAGCGGCCATCTTTGTTTACATAGAGTTATTTAGTAAAAACTTGTAGCGACTACTCCTCTAAAACTACCTGGCGGATTTCCATGAAACTTCACAGGAATGTTGCTCTTGATGTCTAAATGATCCTAGCAACATTATATGTTGGTCGGAAAATCAAGATGGCCACCACAGCTAAAAATAGATTTTCAAAAAACAATTTGTAGCGAGTACTTCTTGAAAACTATAAGTGATATTGATATGGGTCTTTTCCTGAAATGATCAGTATGACATGATGTTGATTCTTATCGAAAATTATTTTGATTCAACGTTAAACTCGGCTGCCAGTGGCCATCTTTGTTTACATAGAGTTATATAATGAAAACTTGTAGCGACTACTCCTCTGAAACTACTTGACGGATTTTCATGAAACTTCACATGAATGTTGCTCTTGATGTCTTATTGATCCTAGCAAAACTTCAGGTCGGCCGGAAATTCAAGATGGCTGCCACGGCTAAAAATAGATTTTCAAAAAACAAGTTTGTAGCGACTACTTCTTGAAAACTATAAGTAATATTGATATGGGACTTTTTCTAAAATGATCAGCATGACATGATGTTGGTCCTTGTTGAAAATTGTTTTCATTTGACGTTAAACATGGCCGCCAGCGGCCATCTTTGTTTACATAGAGTTATATAATGAAAACTTGTAGCAACTACTCCTCTGAAACTACTTGATGGATTTTCATGAAACTTCACAGGAATGCTGATCTAGCTATCCAAAACCTATCAGTAGAGCTTCAAGGTCATTGACCTCTTGTTTGATCCTTTTATTCTTTTGGTTGTGTTTTTTGCTAACAAAGGATCTCTCACGGTGCTCTTGGCTTGTGGTAAAGCCTATTTTGAGGTCCCATAGATATGGCACGTTCATTTAGGAATCACGTTGTCCGTAATATCCCATCACGAAACACATTTTTATCGCATTGCGTCAAATATTTGTCGCGTCACATCGGGTGCCGTATCACATTTTTAATACTTGCATATCTCAAAGAGTTTTGAAAGGGTTGTTCCCAAACTTCATATACAAATAACAACTTACGACCTTAATAATGTGTCCCTCTACATCACCCATTGCTGATTGCCTAATATATTACAAAATTATGGCCCTTCTTTTTGCTTAGAGGAGGTATTTATCACCTTCATTGACAGTTCTAGTTTTCTCCCATTATGCTCTTAGTACAGGCATACTTTAATAACTGTATTTGATTTAACTCTAGAATAAGGCTCTGCCGAGGTTCCGATTAAAACACGTATACCGAGGGTTGGAAATCCCTATCTGAACCGAATACCCATGAAAGATTAATTTTTTTGCATATCAGAGACATGTTGTGCGTTGACGCCGCCAGCTACTAACGTTTTGCATGTTTTCCTGCATACCGGATGTTGGTGCGCGCAACTTTTATGTTTACCCATAAAGATATGACTTTCCATCCCCCATGTAAAACGTGGATAGCTTTATGCGGTGTGCAAGAAATAGAGATTATTTAACTGCTGGGATCGATTATAGGGAAATCCTTCACGAGTGATAGACGTGTGGTTCTTTTCACGAACGAGCGCATGCGAGTGAGTGAAAAAACAAAGAACGTCTATCATCAAGTGAAGGATTACCCAATAATCGATCCCAGCAGTTAAATAATCTATTTATTACATTTTAAATTACGTTTTTCAAACAAATATTTGCTTTATTGAACGTTATCGGCGGATGACGTCGACGTCAGCAACACTTGTTGACGTCACGCCTAAACGTCGCAACGTTAGTTATTATTGTGTTCTGAGTTAGCAACTTTAGTTATTATTGTGTTCTGAGTTAGTTATTAATATTTATTTAGCGAATATGAATATTCTTGGACTGAGAAATCCCGATCTTTCACGCATACAAATGTAATAAACAAGCTTTCTTAACATGTTACTCTAGTGATAGTCCTCTTATCTCTTTTTCATTTCATTTTCAGACATTCCAAAATCCATCATGCGGTTATTGAAGAACAAGATTTATCTGATCACATCGTTCGGTATTTGCTGTGAGATCTCGATCGTCAGTGGGTTTGTTGTGTTCCTGCCCAAGTACATGGAGACGCAGTTCGGTACATCAAAATCCGAGGCCTCCCTATTCACAGGTATGGTCTTAAAAATGGATATTGCAATTTGTTTTTATGCCCCAATACTTTGTTTGTCTTGTCTCCTTCCACAGTTTTCAACCAATTGTTTCGAAACTTTACAGGATTCGATTCCGCGTCAAAATTTATTTGTATTACCGGAGTTATGTCTCTTTTTTGTCAAATTTTATGTTTTCCGTTGATTGTTTTGATTGGTGCCATCTGTGGCCCATGGACATATTTCTAGTTTAAAAACCAAAGGGCCTTGGTGGTCCAGTGGATGGTACATTCAATTCAAGTTTAGGAGTCATAGGTTTGAGATGACTGGCGCCACTGGGTTGTAATTTTTGTGTGCCCTTATAAATGCAAGAAGATCCTACCCCTAGCCTCTTGAATCGGATGGGGACGTAAACCAGGCTATCCCGTGCGTCGGAGTCTATCCTGCCAGCAAGTTGAAAAACCACAGGAATCTTATTTGATAGTAAAAGTAGGGCAGGGTTCTCGGTTTTCTATTCTGTCAGGGGCGTAGCTGGGTGAATTTGAACTGTACGCCCGATGGGGTTCCAAGGGGCAACCGCCCCTTGGTCAGAGGGAGCTCGACAATCATACGTTAGATTTCAGGAATTTTAGCTTAGATTAAATGTATGTATAATTCAAGCGAAAGAAAGCTCAAATGTAAAGTCAATTTCAGGCGCGTATCCAGGCATACGCACGCGTACAATTCGTCAGCAAAAGTGAAAAAATAAAAGTTCCAAAATGCCATATTAACGCTGAAATATAGCTTGAGAACGCATCATTTGCCTCCTAATTTTCAAAATTTTCTTGGGGAAGGCCCAAACTCCCACCGGAAACCCCCTCCCACTCCACACCTACCACCCACTCGCAGCGTCGCTGCTCGGTTCGCAGCTGCGCTTCTCATATCTGGCGTACTTTTCAAAATGCCCTGGGTACGCCCCTGAATTTAAATAGTATAGTGTCATTTCATGTCATCCATTTATTTTCTCCTCAATTTCAGACACCGTAAAGTCTGAGGTCTTTATTTTATAGTAAAACCATTATTTCACTTAACTCTTCAGTAAATGATTGCCTGTCTATATTTGATGTCTTTAATGACTGACATTTAGAGTTAAGAGGTGTATAAACAAGATACATTAGTGGTTGTATTGTTTTAGCAATGGAACAGGTCATGTTCAAAATAAGAGAAATTGCATGAGCTTTTAGTTCATTGTTTGATATATAATTAGAATTAACCATAATTAGAACCAACTGCTGATTTTATCTGTGTTATTTTTGTCTGTTCAAAATAGAACCATTTTCTGACAATTTCTACAGCTATATTTTATTCAAAATTGTATAGCCAGTGTGTTCATGGTATATTAGATATTGTATAAATGAATATAAGATTCTAGTTCAGTTTAGTAGTTCTATATTTTCAATAAAAAATAAAACAGACTGACAATTATATTTTCAGGTGGAATTGCGATCCCCGGTGCAGTATTTGGTGTGTTAATGGGTGGCTTCCTCCTAAAAAGATTTTCAATGGGACCTAAAGGTAGTTATCCATTTAACCAATGTTACGCTAAATGCAGATGTCAAGGTGGCACAATGGTGTAATGGCTAGCATCGCGACTTAGAAACCCAGGGATCGCGCATTCGGTCCTAGCCAGGACAGTTATAGGACTGTCCCGAAAACCTGTAGTAGTTACTGCTCAGCTCAAGTTCCATGATAATCAGCTTGGTGTCGGCATACCCAGCATGAGGTCTATAAAATGGCAATAAATCACCTAACATGCCAATTAATGAGCTAAAACTTTGTCCATGCAGAATTAAATGTTAGAAGTATATATCACTGCCTTATCTCTACTATTTGCAGATAGCATTTTGTTACACCAACTTATTTCTAAAAAAATTTAAATGTGCCTATCTGCTGTCAGATAATTGATGCCCTGCTTTGCGAAAATGAATATTTTATTTCTCTGGGTTCAGTTAATTACATGGATGAATTATAGAGATTCTCAATAAACAGAGGAATCTCAGGACAGTCCTATAACTGAGACTGAATATGATGGGACTTAAAACCATGTCCATATTATACATTCAATGTACCACAAAATAGTTCACGTCTTATTGCCGACCTTGGGATTTTCCCTTGGTTGTTAAGCTGGAGGGACTATAAACCTTCAAATAGTACACACATTTGCAGATGTCCTCCATTTATCCAAGTGTGTGCTATAAGCAAATGCCCTCCATTTAATCAATTGAATGCACATTGTAAATGTCGTCCATTTAATCAATTGTATGCTAATTGCAAATGTCGCCCGTTTAACCATTTGTATGCTAATTTCAGATGTCACTCATCTAACCAATTGTATGCTAATTGCAAATTTTACCCATTTAACCTATTTTATGCTTATTGCAAATGTCATCCATTTGGAGGAGGTTTTATAAAAAGTCATTTATTTGTTAAAAAAACAAGAGAAAGAAAGAAACATGAAAATATAGATTGAAGAAGAGGACACCGCAAACCAAATAGATTGTTCTGCCAGTTTTAAATCATTTTAAGAGTTTTCCATTTTGATTGATTTGAAGGCAAACAAAACCCCTTGTGGAATACACTCTAGACTTATAAAGTGCAGTCTGATTGAAACACGGATCTATATTTTTGTAAGAATTGATTTGCATTTTTCGGCATTTATTGCTGGTTTAAACGCCGGTTGTCAGTCACAAATTCTGTGAAGCGTGTAATCCCTTTATGGTGAATTTGCCATTCACTACCGACGATTCAAATGGCATAAGCGCAAAAAAAACAGCAAACAATTCTTATATTTACATTAGGCAAAAAAAACACCCCTGAGTTTCCGGTGGCCCGACTGACCATATTTTTGAAGGGTCGACCCTGAAACTTTTTATGAAAAAAAATAAATGTTTTTGAACAATGATTTAATACATTATATCGAGGTAAACTGACATCACAGAGAAACTTTCAGTTGTATCATCAACTTGTATGGGGTTTATGAGATAAATACATGTAGAATCTCACACTTATCTTGCTCCAAAAAAAAAAGAATATGCCTACCGACCCACCCTATTATTTTAGAGCATGCAATAGGAAACACACCTATATTTTTTTTGGCCTTATATAAGATATATTCTTATATTTACATTACTTTGCAGTCACTATAGTACAAATAATAATGGTAAAAAAAATGCAAGAGACAATTACCATCAGTGTATTTTCAAACAGTGGAATGGCTATTTCCTAATTCTATACTGAAAGAAATAAGTTTAGCACGGTCTTTTGCATATCTAGCTTAAAGAAACTGAATGTTTGTTTTATAATGTGAAGCATGTGATAACTTTAGCATGTCATCACTTATTATGTGTGATTCAAAGTAAGTATCAGAGTTATCTCCCATTTATATAAAACAACATTTTTCACATTAAAAAATAAGAATATTATCAAGAACAGGGTTAAACTTTATTAAATAACTATTCTGGGTTTCGAGGTTTCGAGTGATAAAAAACGCAAAAACATTGACGGTAACCTTTAATTGTCATTATAATGAAATTACGAACCAACGTTTTAACATTTTAAAATTATCTCCCTTTATATTGAAAAATAAGAACGAAATTATAACTTCTGTAAAGCAGGTAAATTAAAACATGTTGCTACTTTTTTCGCAGATATCGTTCAAAAATAATGTCCTGCATATACTTGTTAATTATGTTAATTATTTTATTAATGGCGGCTGAAGTACATAGCCTTGAATCTGCTCAATGGAATTTACGTGCTAAACTTATTTCTTTCACATTGGATGAGTGCCTACTTGAAAACTGAAGTTTATTCGAAATTAGATGCTATTATTTTTGAAAGTATCAGTTGAACCTAAATATTTCTCTCATCTTGAAGGGACACATTTCGCTTCTTGAAGTCTTTATCAAGCTCTTGATATTATTTTGACTTTAAATCTGCTTGAATATATTTAAATGCAATTTTGAGTTTTCAACTTTTCTTCGTTATTCTACCATAGGTTTGAATATATTATTGGTCAGGGCACTCGTTTGGCCCCATTCCCCTCCCCTAAATGTATATATTTTCCCCCTTTTTTCTGTGAAAAATTCCCCTCTTAAAAAAACACGAAAAAAAAACACTTAACTCCAATACAGGAAAACAGCTTAATTCTTGGTACCACTTAAATAATAAAAAAAAGACACACTAATTTGTGTTTCTTAGAAATTCCCCTTTGATATGAAAACAACGCAAAATTCCCCTTCCTGAGGGCCCTGGACCCAGTCCCCTTAAAGCTGACTAGTGCCCTGTTGGTGAAATGTAATAACTGTTAGTAATATGCAAAAACAATTTGTTTTATACAAAAAAACAGACAATCTTTTTAAATCTCACGTCCCAGTGGGCGACCACTGGCTGCTCACAACGCTGAAATGGGGAATGAAACTCGGGTCGCAGTTGTGGGTAGTGAGTGCTACTATCTGCGCTACCAGGATTGACTTGAATTGGGTTTTTACGGCACACTAACACAAGAAAGGTTATATGGCACCAAACAGGGATGAACATGCCAGGCTCATCCTCCATTTACATCTAGATAAAATATGGAGAATGGGCCTAGAACCTTCTAACCTGCAGAACTGCAGAGTTGCTGCAAATTCTATTTTAGACGCTCCATTTACGATGGAGTCACGTTTCCACATTTGCATATGCGGTGTCATGAAGAAAACCTTGAATGAGCATGATAAAAAAATGACAAAATGAACATGAAGTGGGGAGGTTCATACCCTTCTGTCTCTAGCGGGATTTGCAGTGGTTGTATTCAACCCCGGCAACCACACGGGGATGCGCTACCTGGACACGCAAAATAAATGGACAGACACTTGACATGGTCCCGGCATCGTACCATTGTATCCTTAAAGCATTTAGAAACAGTTCCTTTTCATCTCAACCCTGTCTATACCGTTGACTACTCTTGGTTTGTATAACATGATCTGCACAATTAAAAACAGTTCCTCTTCATATATACCATGTTCACGTGACCGTTATCTACTCTTGGTTCAGGTGTATAAGATGATATTGCACCCTCAAATTAGAATTGGGTACCCCGAAAAATAAAGTACCGCAGTATACCATTTTTTTTTAGCAAATACCGTGACGTACCGTGTAAGCTTTGTAGCTGCAAAAACATGAATTCATATATTGCAGGATAACATAGGACTACTGTACTTACAGCCCCATAAGTAGCCATAAGTATCATAAACTTACCACTTGACTGTTGGTTATTATTTTTAATTGTTTTTATTTACTTATTTTTAATGTGATTAATTGTTTGATTAAATGTGTTATATTCACAGCAAACAAACGTGAATTAGAGAAATAAAACATATTTTTTCTTCGGTAATTTCCGTATATTTCTCGGTCACGGAAAGAGCCAAAGTACCGGTACGGACCCAAATGTACCGTGATGCATACTGCACAAGCTAAATACCGGTGTTAACCAGTATAACAGGTAATACCACGCACCTCTACCTCAAAGCATTTAGAAACGGTCCCTCTTCATCTAACCCCTGTCTGTGATAATTATTTATTTTCGGTATTAATGCATAGTGGGAAAGTGCACTCTCGAGTCATTTAGAAATGGGGTCTTTTGATCCAAGCCCTCTGTTCTACTCTACTCGTGGATCAGGCATATACCATGAAACCATGAAACCCTTATTATAGCATTTAATAGTCCTCTTCTTACGGATGTGGGAGGTATAACGTCAGGGCTTTCCCTAGGTATTTTGGGGAAAAGGCCCCTAGATCGAATTAGGCATATTTTATCGACAAATTGTCAAAATTCGAAAATTAGTACATGATGAACAATTATCATTTACATAGTGATTTGAACCTGTTAGAGTGGTAACAACAATCAGTTACTGAAATAAGTGTGTGGAGTGACCCAAACACAATAGAAAATGTCATTATTTTTTTTTTGTCATTGGGAAGGGGCCGTTATTCAGCCCCGTGGCACTCTTAGGAAAAGCCCTGAAAGTACTGTTTCTACCTAGAAACAAGTGGGTGGTCTGCCTACACCACTAAAAAAATAATCTGTCATGTATATCGTAATAATATGTGCTGAAACCATCCATCTTCAGCTCAACTGTGTCTGTGACCTTTATGTACTCGTGGTTCACGCGCATTATACCATCCCCTTAAACTCTTGGTTCAGCATATACACACTGGTGACTGTCGTTTTGCAGCTGGAACAATTGGAAAATAAATCAGAAAAAATCGGGCATGTCTAGGAATAATCAAGCGTAATAGCTATATTGAAAAAGTCAGCACGCTAATGCCCTGTTATTCAACAGAAATCTGTCTTATTTTTTCCCTGAAGTCAGGTTCTGTCCAACAATCAATCTCAGGCCATTCACTAAAGAGGCTAACTTGTATGTCGCAAAAGGAAAATTCTGTGTCAGAACAGAATTAAATGTTGGTTTATCGACAGCTGAAGGCAATAAACCGCTTCAAACTGGCTTGATTGCCCTAGAGCACCACAAAACTAATCTGAAAGGCACGAGATTTAATTTGAAGCCAATGGAGTACACAGCCTTGATAAATGCTTTTTTTTTATATTTCTTTGAATAAATGCAACAGTATAGCAGTTCTATAATGAAAGACTCTAACTGAGTAAACTTTTAAACATTATTTCAATAGAAATCTTAAGGCACCAGACATTTAATACATCATTATCTGTTTGAAATAAATGGAGTGCAGAGGTTTGATTTATATACTGAAACGAAAAAGACATGCAACTCGGGAATTTCCGCTATATATTGTATACAGTTTAACATTTTATGCCAGATTTTCAAGTTTTCCCCACTTTCTAAGGATCTGATTGACACCCTAATGTAAATAATGCGTTAAATTACGATAACAGCTTTACACTCCAAGGGGTCGTAAATGATAGGCTAGCTTTGACCAGCAGGAGTATTAGATTTCACAGAGATAACAGACATGGGTCAGTTTTATGAGGAAACAAAATTTGTAAAAGAAACTTGTACACTAGGTTGTTTTATTTCACTTTTTATTCTAAAACTACAAATTAACATACAATGGTATCTTATAAGTTCTATCCCTAATACATATGCGTGATGTCACGAGTTGAATAAATGATATCACCCATTCATTTTAAATGAGTGGTATGGGTGATGTCTATGGGGCGCCGTTTTAATATTTATTCACTACCGGTATTTATAGATATCCATACTTGAATTAAGGATATTTATAATTCGAATATAAGACATATAATATTAGTTATAGATATCGTTAATTATTTATAGATATCTTATATTCTAATTATAGATATCTGTAATCATTTAAAGTTATATCTAAATCGAATTATAGATATTTTCTATTCAAATTATAGGTATCTATAATTCATATTAAGATATCATTAATTGCCAAGCATTTATAGATAACTTATATTAGATAGCCTCGTCCATTTCTGCTTTTTCCCTTCGTTTGATTCCATTGGAGATCTCCATTTTAGAAAGTGTGCAAAGTGTTTGTGAAACACTGTTTGTCTTTTCCAAAATATTGAATAAATCAGATTTCCTTTTTACCATATTTTCATATGTTTCTGTGGCTGTTTCAAAATTGTATGTTTTCATGAAGTGTTTTTTAAAAAGACATATCTTTTTCCGGTCTTCCTCTGCAAACTCCGGCTTATAGTAAGAATGCAAAGAAGAAATTAATGTCGTTGTCCTCTGGGATGACATAATTTAATACGTAGCTCGCTTTTGTAATTGCGACATAAATTTCTTTTATGGACGGAATTGAATCTTCGTATGTTTTTAATAGTTTTTAGCTCTACTGGCCAATGGCCAGGCGAGCTTATGGGATCGCTTTTCGTCCGTCGTCTGTCTGTCTGTCCGTCTGTTAAATTTTTTATAAAATCGACATCTCCTCTGAAACCGCTTGAAGTATTTTGATGAAACTTCATCACAATGTTACTTGGGAGGGCCCCTCTCAGATTTGTGTTTTTCATGGCCGCCAGTCATCCAAGATGGCCGTCATGGCTAAAACTAGGTCAAATTTAAGGAATTTTCAAACGACATCCCCTCCGAAACCACTTATTCCATTATTGTGAAATACCATAAACATGTTCCTTGGTTTGGCCTCTATCAAGTTTGTGTTTTTCGTTATCGTCGAATAATCAAAATGGCCGCCACAGCGACCCAAAGTTAACAAAGAGTTAGATAGGAAAACGTTAAAAATGACATCTTCTCTGAAACCGCTTGAAGGATTTTGATGAAACTTAATCACAATGATCTTTGGGTTAGTCCCACTCAGATTTATGTTTTTGGGGACTCCAGTCATCCATGATGGCCACCATGGCTAAACTTAGGTCAAATTTAAGGACATTTATCAAACGACATATTACCACTTATTCCATTCTAGTTAAATATCATATACATGTTCCTGTTGTTGGCCTCCATCAAGTGTGTGTTTTTCGTTGTTATCAAAATGGCTGTCACGATAACCCAAAGTTTACATAGAGTTATATAGGAAACATGTTTCTTGGGTTGGCCTCTATCATGTTTATGTTTTTGAATCACATCATACCAGTAGAGCATCTACAGGCTCACTTGGGCCTCTTGTTTCTGTATTTGTTTGGTGACTTTGAAGCACATATCACAATTCTCAGCATAAGCAAAACAGAAATGCAGAACAGTCTTTACACTAAACACTGGATGCCCTGCAATGTTCTTTTCCTTTCAACCAATTGAATAACATATTTATAGAACCTTCTGTTGGCCATCTGTTTTTTTAAGAAAAGCTTAAGGTCATTAAAGTTAACCCATTCTCCTGATTCATCACACATAACAGGTTATTTGAATTTGAAATGCCATCTTCTGTTGTTTGTTTAAGTGGTCTATTTGGAGCCTCTCGCTGAAAATAAAACATCATACTCAATATTTTAAAATTATTCTGCAAGTAATTTTATAGTGTAATGCAAAAAATAGGCGTAGGAACAATAGAGGCAGAGTATACATGTTTCGGCAATCCATATTTTACCAAATTATATGTTGACTACACCCCCCACCCAACCCCGCCACCCATTCAAAAATAAGCATGTTTGTGCCTGGAAATATTACTGTCACAGGGCATACGATTAGCCAAATGATATAGAAAAGTAGTTACACCTTGCCCCCCAATATCTGAACTGACGATATACTAGATGCATACTGAGACAAACATGTCTCACCACATTAATGTTATCCTAAGTTTAATTGAACAAATAGTGAGACACAAATGAAAATAATGTTTAATAAATTCATTAACATGAGGAAATCAATTTACCATATATAGTTTTATTATATATCACAACTTTTTTTCAATTCTTAATCAGCTCTTTTCATGAACTTCAATTCTTGATAACAACACATGATTAACTAAGGTAATATCAGAGGTATGTTAATTACCACGAACCAATAATTAAATATCGAATAATTATATACTTATGTTATTAATAAAATTGTATAAACTTACCAGCATTTTTTGGCACATTCTACCTTTTGAATTGAAACAAAATTATGATCTATTAAATACAATAAATTTCATATTAATAATCTTCTGTAAATTCCTGTAAAACTGACAAATGTTACTCTGAACTGGTGGTAATACTGCACACTAATAATACACGAATAGTATTTTGATTAGAGATATCTGTTTCCTCAAGTGATGGTCAGCCCAGCAGGGGTCATGATTTATGGCCAAACTGCAGTTAACCCTAATTGGACTAGCTGATAAGCCAGAGCATAGATTTCAGCCAAATTTTGGGATAAAATGCTGGACTGTATATACTGTACACTTA
Source organism: Cyrtodaria siliqua (assembly GCA_037043455.1). Classification (NCBI taxonomy): domain Eukaryota; kingdom Metazoa; phylum Mollusca; class Bivalvia; order Adapedonta; family Hiatellidae; genus Cyrtodaria; species Cyrtodaria siliqua. The sequence continues at coordinate 359,287 of JAWPHD010000146.1, forward strand.
ATTCCACATCATATTCCAAAGAAATCCCAAGATGTTTTGTAAAAAAAAAGTGCAGTTAGAGAAAGGACGCAACTGTGATGTAGACGTTTTAATCACAGAACACTTTGTAACAAGAAATTCATAAATGTTGAAGTTCCTCTTTGAAAAATTGAGCCATTTCAGTACTGTATTTAACGTAAAGAGTTTGAAAATTTTTGCATCCTAAGTTTGCTCACATGCTTGAGCCAAACGCATACTCTGTCAATAATGAAACTTTGAAGGAATACTATTTGCTGTGTTACGTGTTGTTTTAGTATTTTTTTTCGAAAGGAAAGGTCTTGCGTAGCTATGTACCATTCGATAACAGCAGCATATTGTACATACAATATATTGGAAATTCTCGAGTTGAGTTTCTTTTTCATTTCAGTATAGGTGTATTATATTTTAATTTTTAAAAAGGTAAACCAGATAAACACTTTCATAGACGGCAATGTTACATTTATATTTGTCTGCAGAGTTACATTTATATTTGTCTGCAATGTTACATTTATATTTGTCTGCAATGTTACATTTATATTTATATGTCTGCAATGTTACATTTATCTGTTTGCAATGTTACCGTTATCTGTCTGCAGTTTTACCTTTATCTGTCTGCAGTGTTACATTTTCTGTCTGCAGTGTTACATTTATCTGTGGTCAGTTTTACATTTATATTTATCTGTCATCTGTGTAACATTCATTTTTATCTGTCTGCAGTGTTACATTTATATCTATCTGTGGTCAGTGGTGTTACATTTATAGTATTTTGTTGGCAATGTTACATTTTTACTTAAATGTCTGCAATGTTACATTTATACTATTTTTACTTTATCTAACTTTCCTGTTGCCTTTATATTTATCAAACTTACCTTTATCTTTATCTAACTTACCTGTTATCTTTATCTAACTTACCTTTATCTTTATCTAACTTACCTGTTATCTTTATTTATCTTACCTGTCACCTTTATATGTATCTCACTTACCTGTTATCTTTATTTAACTTACCTGTTATCTTTATCTTATCTGTCACCTTTATATATATCTCACTTACCTGTCACCTTTATCTAACTTACCTGTTATCTTTATCTAACTGGCGTGGCGCAGTCGGTATCGCGGCGGATTTGTAACCGGAGGCCCCGGGTTCAATCCTCCGTGGTGCCACTGAGTTCCGTCGGTGTGTTCTTGGGCAAGACACTTTACCTTAGCCTCGTCCGTCGGATTGGGACGTAAACCGGGCGGTCCCGTGTATCGGTCTATCTTCCGAGCACGTTAAAGAACCATAGGAATCTATTCGATAATAAGAGTAGGGCAGGTTCCCGGATTCCTATGTATCCTTCCCCTCTCTGGGGCGGCTCTAAATAACCTATACTGTGTTGATGAGCCGTTAAACAACACTCAATTCAATTCAATTATCTAACTTACCTGTTATCTTTGTCTATCTTACCTGTCACCTTTATATGTATCTCACTTACCTGTTATCTTTATTTAACTTACCTGTCACCTTTATATGTATCTCACTTACCTGTTATCTTTATCTAACTTACCTGTCACCTTTATATGTATCTCACTTACCTGTTATCTTTATTTAACTTACCTGTCACCTTTATATGTATCTCACTTACCAGTCACCTTTATCTAACTTACCTGTTATCTTTATATGTATCTCACTTACCTGTTATCTTTATTTAACTTACCTGTCACCTTTATATGTATCTCACTTACCTGTTACCTTTATATGTATCTCACTTACCTGTTATCTTTATCTAACTTACCTGTCACCTTTATATGTTTCTAACTTACCTGTCACCTTTATATGTATCTCACTTACCTGTCACCTTTATATGTATCTCACTTACCAGTCACCTTTATCTAACTTACCTGTTATCTTTATCTAAGTTACCTGTTATCTTTATCTATCTTACCTGTCACCTTTATATGTATCTCACTTACCTGTTATCTTTATCTATCTTACCTGTCACCTTTATATGTATCTCACTTACCTGTTATATTTATCTAACTTACCTGTCACCTTTATATGTATCTCACTTACCTGTTATCTTTATTTAACTTACCTGTCACCTTTATATGTATCTCACTTACCTGTTATCTTTATCTAACTTACCTGTCACCTTTATATGTATCTCACTTACCTGTTATATTTATTTAACTTACCTGTCACCTTTATATGTATCTCACTTACCTGTTATATTTATTTAACTTACCTGTCACCTTTATATGTATCTCACTTACCTGTTATCTTTATCTAACTTACCTGTCACCTTTATATGTATCTCACTTACCTGTTATATTTATCTAACTTACCTGTCACCTTTATATGTATCTCGCTTACCTGTTATCTTTATCTAACTTACCTGTCACCTTTATATGTATCTCGCTTACCTGTTATATTTATCTAACTTACCTGTCACCTTTATATGTATCTCGCTTACCTGTTATCTTTATCTAACTTACCTGTTACCTTTATATGTATCTCACTTATCTGTTATCTTTATTTAACTTACCTGTCACCTTTATATGTATCTCACTTACCTGTTATCTTTATCTAACTTACCTGTCCCCTTTATATGTATCTCGCTTACCTGTCACCTTTATCTAACTTACCTGTTATCTTTATCTAAGTTACCTGTTATCTTTATCTATCTTACCTGTCACCTTTATATGTATCTCACTTACCTGTTATATTTATCTAACTTACCTGTCACCTTTATATGTATCTCGCTTACCTGTTATCTTTATCTAACTTACCTGTCACCTTTATATGTATCTCGCTTACCTGTTATATTTATCTAACTTACCTGTCACCTTTATATGTGTCTCGCTTACCTGTTATCTTTATCTAACTTACCTGTTACCTTTATATGTATCTCGCTTACCTGTTATATTTATCTAACTTACCTGTCACCTTTATATGTATCTCGCTTACCTGTTATCTTTATCTAACTTACCTGTTACCTTTATATGTATCTCACTTACCTGTTATCTTTATTTAACTTACCTGTCACCTTTATATGTATCTCACTTACCAGTCACCTTTATCTAACTTACCTGTTATCTTTATCTAAGTTACCTGTTATCTTTGTCTATCTTACCTGTCACCTTTATATGTATCTCACTTACCAGTCACCTTTATCTAACTTACCTGTTATCTTTATCTAACTTACCTGTCCCCTTTATATGTATCTCGCTTACCTGTCACCTTTATCTAACTTACCTGTTATCTTTATCTAAGTTACCTGTTATCTTTATCTATCTTACCTGTCACCTTTATATGTATCTCACTTACCTGTTATATTTATCTAACTTACCTGTCACCTTTATATGTATCTCACTTACCAGTCACCTTTATCTAACTTACCTGTTATCTTTATCTAAGTTACCTGTTATCTTTGTCTATCTTACCTGTCACCTTTATATGTATCTCACTTACCAGTCACCTTTATCTAACTTACCTGTTATCTTTATCTAACTTACCTGTCCCCTTTATATGTATCTCGCTTACCTGTCACCTTTATCTAACTTACCTGTTATCTTTATCTAAGTTACCTGTTATCTTTATCTATCTTACCTGTCACCTTTATATGTATCTCACTTACCTGTTATCTTTATCTATCTTACCTGTCACCTTTATATGTATCTCACTTACCTGTTATATTTATCTAACTTACCTGTCACCTTTATATGTATCTCGCTTACCTGTTATCTTTATCTAACTTACCTGTCACCTTTATATGTATCTCGCTTACCTGTTATATTTATCTAACTTACCTGTTATCTTTATCTAAGTTACCTGTTATCTTTGTCTGTCTTACCTGTCACCTTTATATGTATCTCACTTACCTGTTATATTTATCTAACTTACCTGTCACCTTTATATGTATCTCACTTACCTGTTATCTTTATTTAACTTACCTGTCACCTTTATATGTATCTCACTTACCTGTTATCTTTATCTAACTTACCTGTCACCTTTATATGTATCCAACTTACCTGTTATCTTTATTTAACTTACCTGTCACCTTTATATGTATCTCACTTACCTGTTATATTTATCTAACTTACCTGTCACCTTTATATGTATCTCATTTACCTGTTATGTATTGACCAGGTGCCATACAGTTGACCATCCTCCTGGACGGGCTGGCCCTGCTAGGTTGTGGTTTCTTCTTCTTCCTGGGCTGCGAAAACTTGAAGATTGCAGGTGCTACATTCCCTTATTTTAACAGGTAAGAATAAGTGGGTACATGTATACAAACTGATAACCATTGGGTACATCTGTAACAGCTGGTGTGTTGCGACAACTTGAAAACTGACAACTTAAACTGCAGGTGTTACATATTTTCTTAAGATTTAGTGGTTGTTTCAATAAAACTACAAACAAGTTATAATTGATGTGCATTTGTAATAAGGGCCATTCCATTAAAACATACCCGGGGCCCCAGGAAGGCAAGATAATAAACATGTATTTTATGGAATTTGGTTCTTAAACCCAGTTTTGCATCTAGGGTAGGAGAGGAGCCTGTCTGTCAACTAAAATAGCTGATGTAAACATTGTCCTACATATGCTGAAGCAGCCGATTCTATAGTTGAATTGAATCACAATAATATTTCACAAATGAGCATCGAAACTTTTCCTTTACAGTTATAACCACACACAAATCAAGATTTGGTGCCTTTTTGAAGGTGTTGACAACCCGCTTTAAATTGTGATGCTTTACATTATCTGGTTTTGATGATATTACAGGGTAGTTCTCAGCCGTCTGCAGCACGCTTGTTGATAAACACAGCCATTAGGGAAATGTTTACATTCTGTATTAGCAAGGGTCATTCTCTTCTTGTTTGACAGTTGGTTTAAATTATTTTTTGAAACTATACTTTACAAATGATTGTTTAAAAAGATAATTACACCAATTGATTTTACATGTTTAAATGTGTATTTGTGCAACTTTATTTTAGAGTAGTTTATTAAAATTTTTGAAAAAGGGACCTCTGATGTTCAACATGCATAATTTATATAGAAACCTGCCCCAGCGCCATCTTCTGGCTGAGGCTTTAATAAAATAGCCCTAACATTAACAGGTGCATTTGTAGAAAGAAGTATCTGTGTTATGTGCATAACACCCAGTCATAAATTCTGTGTTTATCTTAGCTCTGGCAGACAAATATTCCGATCACTAGTTAATTACGGTTTATTTTTAAATCTTTTGCTTTAAATAGGATATATATCTATCTTTAATTTGCCACAAGCCCTCAAGGGCATAACCAGGCAACTGTGTGTCTTGTCTGTAAGTAGACAAGACACAGTAAAAATAAAAGGTTTGAGGAGAAATCATGCAAGGGGAATTAAGATTTACACTAAATCAGATATTATACATACAAAACTACTTGTATGGAAATATAACAAACAACTAACATCAAAAAAATATCTGCCCATGTGATAATATAGTTATTTCGCTCTCCTTTGTAACTAGTTTTACCCACAGAACTAATAACAAATACATTGGACACTACGAAAATTATCTAAATTTCGCGTGGAACTGTGCGAAAATTTCACAAAATATTTCCCAACTTTAAACACACATCATGAAGAGTTTTATAGATACCAGTTTCATTCATGCCAAATCCCATCACAAATTTAATATTCTTTCCAATGATAGTATTTTGCTTTCTCTTACATTTAGAGCAAAAAATTATGACATTTTTAACTTTAAACATCTTTTTATACCATTTCTTATTTTGAAAATAAACATAAATTATCATAATCCTATTTTGATATTTACTACGAGTCTTTTGAGTGTATTCTTATCGAAATCAGTGAATAATTGAGAGAGAAGATAGAAGGAAAAGTTAAGGTACCGCACACATGATATTTTGGTTACTTCATCGGTTAAGATAGGAAGTTTCCTATCTGTTTATTAATATGTCTGTGTTTTACCATACCCTTTAATAACAGACTTTTTCATTGTTCATTTACATCTATTTTCGCACACAATATGACCTGTTTTGTGTTTTTATTTTTACTCCTTATCGACCCCATCAAACATCCGTAGCTGGGGTAGTAAAGACTGCAACTTTCTTGCCTCTGCCCGCTGCAGGTTTGAATCCTACCAGCGGCGTAAAGTAATCGCACCGTCCGTCAGTCCATCCGTCCGTCCGTCCCAATCGTGTCAGGTCAAAAACTCTGACGACGTGTAGCGCGCAAAATCCAGGTCACACTTAGAGGTCAAAGGTCAAAAAGAAGTGCTTTCATGTCCGGATAATAACTCTGACTTTCATGGACGGATTTTCAAATAACTTGGCACAAGTGTTAACCACAACAAGGCGATGTGTTCAGTGCAAAATCCAGGTTCGTGGCTCCATGATCAAGGTCACACTTAGAGGTCAAAGGTCAAAACCACTTTGGGAAAATTTGTCACAGTGACATTTCTTGTTCTTTCTTTAATTTATCAACCTGATGATGGATCAGTAGTATTCGCCAACCAAGGTGTTTATTTGGGAAACTGCTATTAGAGACTTTATGACGTTTGTTTTACTTTTTCAGTTCTGGATACAATTTGATCGACAGCTCCGACAGGTTTGAGGCCAATTTGACGTCGTCGTGTAACATGTTCTGCGATTGTTCCAATAACGACCTTGAACCCATCTGTGGCGTCAATGGGCTGACCTACTTCTCTCCGTGCCACGCAGGGTGTACACAGTTCAACACCAATGAGATTGCACCAAATCAAAAGATAATGGTAAATACGAATGAGTGAGCCTGAAATACCAATGTTTAAATAATTGACTCAAATAAACATGCTATTTGTATACAGTTCATCATAAATGAGATTGCACCATTAGTAAAACAAACAAAAAGAAACAGAGATCTTAAACAAATGACACAAATTAACCTTACCCTAGCTAGGAGATATTTCATGTGTCATACACACACTGGTTGTATGCAGTTTATAACAATCGAAATTGCACGTGGCATACACATACTGGTTATATGCAGTTTAAAGCAAGTTTGCACGTGGCATACACTGGTTGTATCAGGTAGGCCACGGACTCGGAAAACAGGGGAAATTGCCAAAGAAAAATCCCTGCAGGGAAAAATCACGGAACTTGAAAAAAATGCAAAAGTGAGGGAATTTTATTTCTATACTAAATTGTTAAACCTGTAATTGACACACTTCAGGCAGAAAAAAACAGCGTTTTAACAAAAACATTTTTCTATTAATTTCATATTAATTGATTTGAATGTTGTTTAACGGCTCATCAAAACAATACAGGTTATTTAGAGCCGCCCCAGAGAGAGAGGAAGGATACATAGGAATCCGGGATCCGTGCCCTACTCTTATTATCGAATAGATTCCTATGGTTCTTTAACGTGCTCGGAGGATAGACCGATACGGCTTACATCCCCATCCGACGGACGAGGCTAAGGGAAAGTGTCTTACCCAAGAATACACCGACGAAACTCAGTGGCACCACGGAGGATTGAACCCGGGGCCTCCGGTTACAAATCCGCCGCTACATCAATTGTTAACATTTTAGATGGTATTAATTTGCTTAAATGGTTTCTTTGAAATAAAGAAGCATATAAAAATGTGAAAAAAACTATTTACATATTTATTTACATATTTATTTACATATATCATTATGAAGAACAGGTATATGTAGGTGAATGATGGCCGTATATTTTCTTATGATAATCAGGGAAACCAACTGCTGATTCAGGGAAAAATCGGGGAAATATCAGGAAATTTTATTTTGAGATTTCTGTTGTATTTAAATTGCACCAACTACAACAAAGAAATAAATTTAAATCAAAAATTGCAAAATTTAAATAGTTGACATATTGATTAAGAATTCTGTCTGTTTAATCATACATGGCTTGTTTTCAGAACTTCACTGGCTGTTCGTGCATCCTGGGTAGCCAGGCAACGGAGGTGATCATGTCTCCCATGGCAACGAGTGGTCCGTGTAAATCTACATGCCAAAATTTGCTACCATTCCTGATCCTACTGGTGTTCATGACGTTCTGTGTGGCGGGTACGCAGATGCCCATATTAATGGTAACACTCAGGTAAAGTCTCTCCCTAACGGAGGTTTATATTTCCTTGGCACCTAACGGGTACGCAGATGCCTATATTGATGGTTACACTCAGGTAAATGTCTCTCCTAACAGAGGTTTATATTTCCTTGGCACCTAACGGGTAAGCAGATGCCCATATTGATGGTTACACTCAGGTAAATGTCTCTCCTAACAGAGGTTTATATTTCCTCGGCACCTAATGGGTACGCAGATTCCCATATTGATGGTAACACTAAGCAATACGTTTTTCTGTAACGAAAGTTCCGCCGCCTATAAGTAATAGTTCTATAAGACAATGGTACCTGTGGAAAAGCGAAGTGGGTCTATATAGGAATCACGTCCGTAAAATCCTGTGGCGTTGCGTCCCGTAACACATTTTTTAATACTTGCATATCTCGAGCATTTTTGAAGGGATTGTTCCCAAACTTCATATACTCATAACAACTGATGACCTTATGTCCCTCTATATCACCCATCATTGATCGCCTAATTTATTAAAATTATGGCCCTTTGTTTGACTTAGAATTTTCCACTCTAATATAATGCCCTGTTAACACATATTTTCTCAAACAATTTCTAATTGATTGTTCCCAAACGTCATGTACACATAACAAATGATGACTTTATATCCCTAAACATCACCCATCATTGATTGCCTAATTTATTACAGAATTATGGCCCTTTGTTTGACTTAGAATTGTCCACTCTAATTTTGTACAATGACATTTTAACATATTTTTCTCAATCATTTTCGAATTGATTGTTCCCAACCTTAATATACACATAACAACTGATGACCTTATGCCCCTGTACATCACCCATCATTGTTTGCCTAATTTATTACAGAATTATGGCCCTTTGTTTGACTTAGAATTTTCCACATTAATATTGTATTTCCTGTTAAAGGGGATGTTGCACTATTCTGAAACTAGTTTCATTTAAAAGGGCTTTAAAAAACATTATTACAAGATAATTCACCGTAAATGATGTTCTATTTCTTAAATATCCTTTAAAACGAAGAATATCACTGCAAATACATGTAAATCGTAAAAAAGGGCATAATTATACAATATACATATTTTACTTTATATTTATAATTTAATACATTTATTTGCTTTAAACACTATTTATTATCTATTTTTATATATATTTAAAAAGACGTGATGACGTCATCATTCAAAGATGTGCTGCCTCCATTTGAGCCTTTTTGCACATTTTCAAAAGGTCTTTTAAGATATTTTGATATTTTTTTCAGCTTTTCCACGGTTTTTATCGTGTAATATATCACGGTTTGGAGTTCAATTTAAAACAAAATTGTTTACAATTGAACGATTTTGATAATTTTTTTCAGCTTTTTCCGCGTTTTTTATATTGTAATATATCACGGTTTGGAGTTCAATTTAAAACAAAATTGTTTACAATTGAACGACAAACCATGATATATTACAAGATAATTCACCGTAAACGATGTTCTATTTCTATTCTAATAAGCCTAAAACGTGAAAATAACGCACACATCAGAAATCTTTTGCATTGCTTTGCTTTCCTAACGTTGCAAACATTACAGTGATATCTTTCGCATTGCCTTGCTTTAGCGTTGCAAACGTTACAGTGATATATCGTTGAATATAACGAGATATTTTAAACTAGGCTATATAGTGCGGGTGTATTAGAATTATCAATATATGCAATAAAGCATGATGATGTCATCAATCCAAGATGGCTGCCTCTGTTTGAGAATTTTTGCAAATTTTTAAAAGATCATATCTCCTGTATTTTTTATGATATTTTGATAATTCTTTCAGCTTTTTCCATGGTTTTTAAGCCCTTTTAAATGAAGCTAGTTCCAGAATAGTGCAACAACCCCTTTAACACATTTTTTCTCAAACATTTTCGAATTGATTGTTCCCAAACTTCATGTACACATAACAACTGATTACCTTATTTATTGCAGAATTATGGCCTTGTGTTTGACTTAGAATTTTTCACTCTATAATGAACTTCATGTGTCTTTCGCTTTAAACTTTTCATGGATTGGTATTACACTTGACATACAGTTCACATGTGATGATATGATGTGTCTCTGCATTAATAGTTTTTCGATTCTGCATATATTATTTCTTTACAGAATTATGGACCTTTGTTTTACTTAGAATTTTTTTCACACAACAGATATTTTAGACATTCATTATTCCTGATTTTGCCCATCCTCATCAGCTATAGCAAAAAAGCGGGGGTATTCATCGCCTTTATTGATAGTTCTAGTTTTGATAATGTGACCATCATATTGCAGGTCAGTGAGGGAGGAGGAGCGGTGTTTTGCCCTGGGTATGCAGTTTGTGATATTGAGACTGTTTGGTAAGTATCTGCTTTATATAAGGCCATACCAAATTAATTGCTTGATTCTCATCGCCGCCCGCCCCCGCTATTTTATGCCATCCCGGTAATTTTTATTTCTGTTGCAGCCTGCATTACTGCCCCGATGGTGTTTCTACATGTATTATTGACATGCTTCTGTGCAGTTCTAACATTTATAATCCCTCTACATGTTAGAGTGTAGACATAGCTAGACATTTGGGTATTCCTGTTACAGTCTGCATTCCAGCCTCGATGGTGTTCCTACATGTATTATTGACACTCTTCTGTGCGGTTCTAACGTTTATAATCTCTACATGTTAGAGTGTAGACGTAGCTAGGCATTTGGGTATTCCTGTTGCAGCTTATATTCCTGCCCTGATGGTGTTAAGGCATAAATTATTGACACGCTTCTGTGTGGTTCTAAGTATTATAATCCCTCTAAGACAATAAGAATAGAGACGTAGCTTGACAATGTTCTCTATATTTCAGCCTATATTCCCGCCCCGATGGTGTTCGGACATATTATTGACACTGCTTGTTTACTGTGGCGACAGCGTTGTGGCGATAACGGTTCCTGTCTTGTGTACGATATAGAGCTATTCAGATACAGATATGTCGGTGAGTGGATCTCTAGTTATTTTGTTACATATCTCTTCGACACGTGGCATAAACATGTTATTTTCTTTTTTCTTTCTTCTCTAGCTCTTTAGTTTTTCATGTTGAAATAAGATGAACAAAAAATATTTCTTTTATTATTCTTATTCTTGTTTAGACGCTGCGTCTAAAACGTTCTTGCCTTTCACCACTTTGGGTTCGAATCCCACTGGGAGCTTAACTTGTCAAGTGAGAAAGTGTTGATTCTTATGGATGGCAGGAGGTATACAGCACTGGTTCTACCTAGGGAAAATGGGGAGGCCTGTCTCTACCACAAAACAAAAAAATTACTGTCATATATGGCCTAACATGTGCTGAAAATGACGTAAAACACCATTTAAACAAATCGCATTATCGGTATCCATACACGAGCCCCCTGCATGCTTTCCAACAGCCTCCCTCTTAATTGTCAGTCGACCAAAGTGAAAATTCTGAAAAGTTAATTTTTCAACGGCTCATTTCAGTACGAAATGTAAGGCTTCTTAATAAGTGCCTTTTTTTGTGGATTACAGTATTATGGAAGTATTGGTGTCTTAAAGAGATGAATTTAATATGAAGCTACAATCTAACTTGTTTCAAATCTTAGGGTGGCATGTGGCTGCCATGCACTTAATTTAAGTTGACATAAATTATCGTGACTTTATGGTCATTTTATTGCAACTTTTCGTGATAATTTCTCTTTTAATGCGACACAATTTCAAGAATATAAAATTAAAATGCACGATAAAATATCTCAACAATTAATAAAAATCGCGATAATGCTTCAACGTGCCATTCAAATAACGACTTAAGATATCAAAAAATAGAATTTTGGTTATGCGGATAGTTTCTGTCATTTACGTGAGGACCACGGAAGCCCACAGGACAACGCATATAACTTTGCCATTTATAGACGGATTTTAGTCATTTTTTAGATCTAAATAAAGCTAAAAATGTACGATTTCAAATGTTTATATAAAGCGACGTATAACTTTGCCTATTTTTACACGATTTAAATTATCTTTACAGTATTAGGAAGTAGTTATCTTTAGCTAAATAAATCTATAAAGTTATTAAAGATCAAAGCTGTATTAAATAATTAATATAATAATAATTAAATAATGTGATTTTAGCGATCAGAATAAGGCAATTTTGTGATTCTGATGGTTTTGTGTGTTGCATTTATTAAATCGCTTATTTCGCATCCAAATTTAAACATCTTTATTGTTTAAGAAAGTGCATGCATATTCTGAGCTTTCCAGTGATATATATTATTGTAATATCTATAAAATACTAAAAACGTTATTCTGGGGACCAGGTAGTACCATACTTCTGTTTTTACCATAAATATAGCAGGGGGCTAACAAATAAATTCTATTTTTAGATATCTTAAGTCGTTATTTGAATGGCACGTTGATGCATTATCGCGACTTTTTATGGATTGTTGAGATATTTTATCGTGCTTTTTATTTTTATATTCGTGAAAATTATGTCGCATTAAAAGAGAAATTATCACGAAAAGTCGCAATAAAATGACCATAAAGTCACGATAATTTATGTCAACTTAAATTAAGTGCATGCCACATGCCACCATAAAATCCTGTATTATATGCCATGATGAAAATAAAGTGAAACAAAGGAAGAAATACCAATTGAAGGGAGATAACAAGGCTGTGATGCAGATAGTTAGATGCACCTATTAATTGCCCTTGTTACATGGAATAAAATTATAAACATGAATGAATGAAAATATATGAATGAATGAATGAATGAACGATCGAATGAATGAATGATAAATTGATTGAAATAAATTGAATGAATGAATGAAAATATATGAATGAATGAATGCTTGATTGATTGATTGAATTCAATTAATAGAATGAACGAATATTGAATGAATAGGAGTGAATGAATGAAGGAACGAACAAACAAACGATTGATTGATTGATTGAAATGAATGAATGATTGATTTCAATGAATAGAATGAATGAAATAATGATTGAATGAATATAATGAATAACTTGAATGAAAGAATGAATTGAATGAATAGAAAAAAACAAATGCTCGGAGGATAGACTCCTATACATGGTACTGCCCAGTTTACTAAGGCTAAGAGCTATTCCATTCAGGAGTATCAGGAAGGCACTTTTGAAATTGAGCACCCCACCCATAGATGCAAAATTGAATTTAAAGAACCTGATTTCAGAAAATAGGGCCCACCCATAGATGTTTATTAAATTACCTTCCTGGGGTCCCGAGTATGTTTAATGAAACAGCCCTAAGGAAAAGTGTCTTCCACAAGAACAAACTGATGGAACTCAATTACACACAAACAGGTCATGACACCAGTAGGAATGGACACACCAACACAAACAGGTCATGACACCAGTAGGAATGGACACACCAACACAAACAGGTCATGTCACCAGTAGGAATGGACACACCAACACAAACATGTCATGACACCAGTAGGAATGGACACACCAACACAAACAGGTCATGACACCAGTAGGAATGGACACACCAACACAAACATGTCATGACACCAGTAGGAATGGACACACCAACACAAACATGTCATGACACCAGTAGGAATGGACACACCAACACAAACATGTCATGACACCAGTAGGAATGGACACACCAACACAAACATGTCATGACACCAGTAGGAATGGACACACCAACACAAACATGTCATGACACACAGTAGGAGGAATGGACACACCAACACAAACAGGTCATGACACCAGTAGGAATGGACACACCAACACAAACAGGTCATGACACCAGTAGGAATGGACACACCAACACAAACAGGTCATGACACCAGTAGGAATGGACACACCAACACAAACATGTCATGACACCAGTAGGAATGGACACACCAACACAACAGGTCATAACAATTAAAGTGTGAAAGATCAGGACAGGCCCGTTTCTTCCCCTTCAATAAATAGTGATGGGATGAAAAAGTGGGGTTAGAACTGGCCTGGACCATTTCTTTCCCAGGGAAGAACCAGGCCCGGGGGAAGGAACTAACCGCTATTCAAGGTCTTCGGATTTCAAGTCCACCTTGCAATCCACTGCACCACATCGGCCCAGTGAACAATCAGTCTGTATATTAATTAACATCTAGCGTGGTTAATCAAATTCTTCCCATTTTGCAGGCACGTCCGCCATGTTGAAGATTCTGGGTGGTACCTTGTTTATAATTGTCTGGTTTCTGACAAGGAAAAGACATAAAAAGGACCTAAAAAAAGGACTGACGGTAAGTAACGTGCTTTAAATCCCTCGATATTTAATGGTCACATGAACCTTTCTATTGGGAACATTATAGAGCCAGACAAATGTTGTCAATGGTTGTAAGCCTATTAATATTGGATTAATTCACAGACATAATAACATAGATTGGACACTACAAAGTTATCTAAATTTCACGTGGCACAGTGAGACAATTTCACAATTATTTCCCAACTTTAAACACACATATCATGAAGAGTATTATATCTAAAAGTTTCGTTCCTGCAAATCCCATCACGAATTTAATTTTTTTCCAATGGTAGTATTTTTCTTTCTCTTAATTTAAAACAAAAAGGGAGTTTGACGGAAACTTGACTATGTCAAAACCTTGATTTTTAAAGGAAAAGCGAAAAATTATGACATTTTTACCTTTTAACATCTTTTAATACAATTTCTTATTTTCAGAATAAACAAATTATTATAATCCCATTTTGCTATTCACTATGAGTCTTTTGTATGTATTCTCATCAAAATCAGTGAATAATTGAGAGAGGAGATAGAAGGATAAGTTACGGTGCCACTTGATATATTGGTTCCTTCATTGGTTAAGATAGGAAGTTTCCTATCTGTTTATTAATATGTCTGTGATTAATTGTACAAAGGTGTATGTCCAAATAGCAAGTTTTAGGAGAAAATGATATATATTTAAAACCTCTGCCAGTAGAGACTGTATAAACAGAACAGAACAGAACATATGTTATTTAACTTGACATCTTTATTTTTGTACGTCCAATATTCATATAGAAAAACAAAATTGTTTTTCAGTAATTAAATCCACAAATTCAGTTGTTTTTTTCACACTAGTAAGGCCGTTCACATTCCAGGATAGAATGTTGTTTATTTTGAGAGCTTATGCAATGGTGCGTCAACCATATTTAGTCACAGAAGTTCCATTGTTTTGCATTATTTTTATAACAATTGATAATATATATATGTGAAAAAAGAGCTTATGTTCTTTCAAAGGAAAATATTACTCAAATAAGCACATTATGCTATGGACAGTTACTATAATAACCACTATTTAAAGAAACTAACCCACCAAATAATGGCAAAATTACACTACAAAACTATCAAGGTGTTCAGGCTTCGGTTCCACCAACATTTCGTTAAGTTTTACTTAAAAACTTATCAAAATAATTAACTAAGTATTTAAGGAATTCTTAGCGAAATTGTGTTCCACCAACATTTAAGTTGACAATACTTAAAAACTTACGTAAGTAAATCACTAAGTATGCTGGGACAATTATAAAGATTTATTTTAAACGAAATCGAATAATTCTAGTATCATTAGACTAGTCTGACGCTCTTTTATACGTGTTTAAGTTTTTAAGTATCTCGATAAGTCACGTCCAATGCCGACTTTAGAAATCGTTAAGCATTTACGGTAGTATACTTAAATTTAATTATTTAAGTATCGAATATACGTTGGTGGAACACGTTTCACGTACTTTACTTAAACACTTGAGGATTTTAAGTTTTTAAGAGGCTAAGTAGAGCTAAGTAAATGTTGGTGGAACCGGAGCCAGGTCTTATAATAATAATGTATATGTGCCGATTAAAAGCATAGGACTTTTCACAGGTTCTTAAAATACCCGTGATTGAATATCAGTAAAATTAATGATGAGTTGGTAACTATTAATTCACTTTCCCAGTTTTTGGGTTTGGCTTGGCTGGTTAAAGCCATTTATATTGTGTCTATAGATTTTGAATTCTCAAAATATTTAAGTTTTATATATCTTTCATCAGTAAGTGTAAAAATGGTGTACATATCTTGTAATATTTGGCTGTTGTTGGTTGGATAACTACTTTGAGGCAATGTCACATTTTTCAGACAAATGGGCGTACCTTTCTTCGTCACGAGTTTCATAGTTGTGCATTTACCATTTTGTAATCATTGACTTTCACCGTTTATTTATTTTTTGTTATATATATAATAGGTGACACAAATGATGAACTCTGTTACGTCCATCAACAACCTGGACATGTCTTTCAAAAACACTGACCAGGAAACCCAGGGGGAGAACTCTGAAATTCCTAACCAAGACTCCATTGACTCAGATCAGGAAATCTCCGTGATAAAGCCACCAGACGACAAGGATCTCGATTCAGATGATTTTGATTTTGAAGTCCGGGAAGCTGTGCCGGCGGCCGTACACGCTAGTGCTGCCACGGACGAGTCACGCGTATAGTCAACCATATCAAAATTATATTTAACATGTGCAATAATTTTTTTTTATTCTTTATAAAGATCAAAATATTTTTTAACTGACAATGATTTCTATACCTTTCACAAAAAATATGAAACAAAATAAAGTAGTTATTTAAATTGAAGAAATATTAAACCATATAATTTTCTTTTTTTTCTTTATGAATCGGGAATACCAGTTTGGGATTTTCACATTTCGCTAAAAACGGTATGATAATGTTTGGGTTATTTTTACATTCGACCATATAACAATATGGTCACCTAAATGAGTTAACCTAATATTATCAAGCATGACTGATGGGATTCTTGAACTTTTAGGATGATGAGATCTGATCTATAAACAATGAAGAAATGTCGAATTGTGATTTTCTTCTTTCGCCAAAAATTATATGGTTCTGCATTACGTGGTCGGAGTATTAACTTCCATACCCCATCCAACCCTTTCTCCAAGAAGCGAAAATGGGGTTGGCTGGGGTTTGAAACAAAACTTAATTTCGGCTTAAAAAGTTTGCATATTGTAAAATTAAAACATTTAGTAGGTAATTTTAAACAGGTTATCACACTTTTTCAGTAAAAAAAATGTTTAAACGTGTTTTATTGTCACACTACCCGTCATGAAATCGTGCTAATATAAGCTTTCCCATCGCTTAATGGAATTAAGGCTTAAGACGGGACCACGTAATGGGGTAGGCATTTTTACATTCATATAATATTAGTCTTCTTAAGGCCCAAAAAAAAAATACCGGTAGGTGTGTTTCCTATTGCATGCTCTGAGATTCTACATGTATTTATCTCATAAACCCCATACAAGTTGATGATACAACTGAAAGTTTCTCTGTGATGTCAGTTTACCTCGATATATTGTGATAAATCATTGTTCAGAACAAATTTAAAAAAAAAAAAAAGTTTTAAATTTTGTTTTCATAAAAAGTTTTAGCGCGGCCCCTTAAAAATAGGGTCGATCGGGCCACCGGAAAAACGGGTACTTTTTTTTTTTTGGCCTAATGGGTAAACCAAACATTATGTGCCTAAAATTGTACGATTGTGAGATCATGGAAGAATATAAAATTATGCTGGTTACACATGGATAAACATCTGCCTCCGTGCAACATGTGGTTGTGGTGACAAGCTGAGGTTTACTTTCTATAGAAATTTATGGTCAGATTCGGAAATAACAAAATATTATACCTTTGTCTCTCGCCTAAACCCGTACCGTCTTGGGTCAGATTATGAAGTTCCAGACTGGTATTGCCTTTTTGTTGATACATACCATGAACCATAATACGTTTTTTTTACGTGATTTGTCATTTCATGTTTTATGTAACTATATATACATGCGCGGTAAACATATCAGTGTTTTGTCGGACCATGCGTTATCACCGTTCATTATATAAATGCCCCCGCTTTCACAATGTTTTCGGTTCTGTAATTATTTTACAGAATTGTCGGACCTTTGTTTTACCTTGAATTGATTTAAGTATCTGAGCCTAACATCGATGCTTGCTTAAGATCAGTGGCTTTTAAATTTGTTAAAACTAGGTCAACGCAACATAAAAGATGGCTGCGGTAACTATAAATGGTCGAAACCGTAAAAAATCGTCTTCTCAAGATCCACTGAAGAAATGTTTTGCTCTGATTGGTTTAAATGCTGCGTCTGATTATAAGGTGATGTGCGTCGAAGGCATGCTTTTTTTTCTCGCTCGCTTTTGCTCATTCATGAAAAAACATGCCTAGCATTGTTTTAGTCGAACCCAACAGTTGAGTAATCTACATACCAATATTTGTATTAACGATTTTATGATTGAGTTATCCATATTTTCATGGGAATTATTATAAACGTCCCATACGCCTTTAAAACAGTATCAAATCCATTACGCTTTACTTCATTTTAAATACTCTGCAGTTCAGGGTGAGAAGGTTCTAGGCCCATTTTCCATATTTTATGTTGATATACATGGAGGATGAGCCTGGCATGTTCATTCCTGTTAGACGCCGTATAACCTTTCATGTGTTGGTCCGCCTTAAAACCCCAATTCAGTTCAGTTCATTTTAAATAGTTTGTGGGTAGTTCTTAGTTGTCTCGCAACAATCTAATAAGAATATGCACTGGATGATGCAATCTCAATAGATGGATATTTGATTTGGTACTCGCATAGATATATATAAAAATACGGTTAATTTTTGGCTATTCACCGGTCCAATACACACACAATCATGTAAGGTTTCGGAACGGTTATGAACTATTTAGATATTTATTAGAAATTACTCGTTTGCAAATGTGCAAGTTATGTAGAAAAACTAATGGGACGCTGCGAGATTTAACAAAATCAGCATTTCCGTATGTCCCTTTAATATATTTATATTTATACTTTTTTATAAAGTGTTAGTTTAATAAAAATAATATTATATTTTGTAAATTTTGTAAATTTGAAAGCCAGAATCTTTATATCGTCTGCATTGATTTATATTTATGTTTAAACATGGCAGGCTAGGATATGGTTTTTTTTTGGTTCCAAAATCGACATGTTTGTTTAAAATCAAAACTTATTTGGTCATCTGAAGATTTTGAAATCAAAACATAAGCTTTCCTAAAGTGGGAAGTATGAATTTAGTATTTATTTGATTCAGGATGTATACTTTTTTTGCAATAAATATAAATATGTTTTGTTTGTTTAGATAAAATTCCTGTTGTACTGAGATCCTCATTAAAATGTATTGATGTGGATCCTCATTAAAATGTATTGATTTATAGATGTAATATATATATATGTACTTTAGGGGCAGACCCAGCATTCAAGGGATTGGGGTTTTGGGAGTGCAAGAGGGGTGCAACTGTTTACTGTTAAGTTCAAAATCCCCAAATATTCTCAGCTCACTTTAAAACCTATTTTTTGAGATGATAATCTGTGCACACATTTATTTTCTCCCCTCATTTAAAGGGATTGGGGTAGAGGGCACAAGTCTTATTTTCAGATGAAAAAACCCTTACAATTTCTTTATATCCACTCACTCCCACCCCCTCCCTCACCACCATTTCACCTATTTACATATATATATACCTGTATATGCAGAATATTTGAAATACCATAAAAAATATATTTATAATGTGATATTTTCTTTGTGATACGAAGATTTTATTGATGTTCCAACCGTTTGTGTTATTGTTAGATTTACTAACCGCCACATTCGTGGTCCACCACACGGTGGCCGTATGACATTGTGGACCAGAGTTCTAAATTTCCAAGTCTATGTGTAAAGGCTTTGAATTGTATTACTAACATTTATCATATATAATATTATAGGGAACTGAAAATCACTCGTATTTTTTTAACACCTCACAAATTTTTGACGCCACAAAAAAACAATGTGTTTCTGGTTTTCAATTAGAAAATGCATTAAATAAGGCGTTTATGTTGTGTTTTAAGTGATTTGTGTTTCGATGTTAATACTTTCTGTTGAAGTTATTTGTTATAATTTCAGGGCTTAATGCGAATCTTTAGTCTCTTGTTCTTGTATATAATTACAATTATTCTATGTTCATACCTCGGAATGTATTGTATATAATTCAATGTTATGTTGTTGCCGGGGTAGAATACAACCACTGCAAATCCCGCTAGAGGCAGAGGTGTAGGACCCCACTTCATGTTCATTTTGTAATTTTTTAATCATGCTCATTCAAGGTTTTCTTCATGACACTGCATTGTGGAAACGTGGCTCCATCGTAAAGGAAGTGTCTACAATAGAATTTGCAGCAACTCTGCCGTTCTGCCAGTTAGAAGGTTCGAGGCCCATTCTCCATATTTTATCTAGATGTAAATTGAGGATGATCATCGCCTGGCATGTTCATCCCTGGCGCCATACAACCTTCTTGTGTTGGTGCGCCATAAAACCTCAATTCAATTCAATGCTATGTCTTGCCAGTAATTACGAGTGGTCGAAAAGGAATTGTGGTTTCGGGTTTGTGTTACTCAAGTTCCAGAGAAGTGTTAATTATAACAGAGCTGAATCCGGTCTATATGGTACAGGGTATCCTACCAGAGTACCCAGGCTGTAGAAGCTACCCTCCACATAAAGCTTGGCAGCATACAGGAAATATAACCGAGGCATTCCTACTGCGGTACTTTAGCACTTTCGTGGTTGAGGGGTCAAGAACTTTGCTTTGTAATACTTCTCGCCTCTCACCGCTGCGGGTTCAAATCCCACTGGGAGATCAGTTTGAGTCAGTGTCGACGCTTACGGATGGCGGAAGGTTTGCAGTACTGGTTCTACGCAGGAATTAATGGGTGATCTGAGGCTCCGCCACAAAAAAAAAAAAAAAATAGCCAAAAATATGCCAAGGCAGGTTACTCTGCTGGAGTATGTCCTGTATGATATAGACCCATTCATCTTTAATATAAACAGGTAATAGTCTTGTTTGTTTTGGCTTTCCTATCATAAAAGAGAATGTAATGACCATTAAAAGTTTCTGCCTCCATCAGATTGTAAAGAAGGGAGGTAACTTCACCAGACATAAAATAACAGCTACACAAAGGGAGTTAACCCTGCAGACTATATACAGTAAATTGCCAATATTTCTTGTCTTTCAGAATTGTATCGTTTAACCTTTTAGGGAATGTGTTGTCAGAACCAATTTAGAATGTTGTAAAAACATTAGTTAATCCTAATAATTAATGAACATTTAACATGGGAAAACCATGTCATATTTTATGCTAAATGTATGATTAAAATTTACCAATGTAATAGAGATATAAAATTACTTTCAGTTTTTCAAATTCTGCCAGTGTCTTGCCATGGAAAAAGTCAAATGGCTTGTTTACAGTCAAATGGCTTGTCACAGTCAAATGGCTTGTCACAATCAAATGGCTTGTCACAATCAAATGGCTTGTCACAGTCAAATGGCTTGTCACATAAACCCAGTTAGTCTTTATGCAGATAAGTGTATGTGTACATAATGCTTTTGTTGTCATTTTGACAGCGTGTATTAACTGGCTTGCCAGATGATCTTGTATAATGATTGAAGTTCATCTTGTAATTAAAAAAAATAGTTTTTTGTTAAGCATGTTAATAGAGCAGTAATTATGGCTTCAGCAAAAAAAAAATTGAGTGTATACAACAGACTTTGCAGTAACTCTGCAGTTCTGCAGGTGAGAGGTTCTAGGCTCATTCTGCATATTTTTATTTTCATGTAAATGGACGGTGGACCTATTCCTCCTGTTGGCGCTATATGGGCGCTATATGCCTCTTTTTTGTTTTGGTACACCATTGACCATATCAATGTTACTTGTATAGAGAAACTGGTTTTGAGACACAACTTTCCCCTGATGTATTTGGGGTGTCATCCAAAGGGTAACATTCAGGATAAATCTACCAACGGAAAAGTAGTTGTCATTTGAGAGCGTGCCTGCATTCTGTTGGCGCCATATAACCTTTTTTTGTTGCTGCGGGTAAAACCAAATTCATTTCAACTTACCATGGTAGCAGAATTGTCTTCTGATGAATGAAGCAGTGGAATTTATTCAAAGAAAATACACTGTCCCCAATACTTTTTGACATGTAAGATGTCATAATTAAGACTTTTTTTTAAATAACTTATATTTCTGATTAAAGCAATTTAGATTCATAGATTTTATAAAAAGAAGCATTCATAATATATATATATGATATATATGTAAAATATTGGTTAATATATTTATATGCAAAGATGCAGTGCAATTGTTATCAGTTGAGTCTTGACTAGATCTTTAAAATTAGAATGTTTTCTCCAGTTTTCTCACCCTTTTGTATTGTAACTATTAAGTTTATTGTATTTTAATGTTGTATGTTGATGTTGTTGTCTGTTGGTGTCGTGTGACACAGTTGTTAGTAGGGAAGCAGTGTTATACATTAATGAATACCGCCTGGTCGACAGCTGTGTTATATATGCATTAATGTCCCCTTGTCAATGACAGGTTTGAAACCTTCTCGCCTGCCACTGCTGTGGATTCGAATCCCACGGGGAGCTAGACTTGTAAGTGGAAATTTATAGATTCTGACAAATACGGCAGGTATACAGTACTGTTTCTACCTAGGAAAAGCCCCATGTGGTTTCCGGGGGGGCCCCCGTTTGGTCACGGGGCAAAGAATAGGGCCACTGCAGATCCCTTTGGAGGGGTAGGCAGAGGGGTAGAATCCCCCCAAATTCATGTTCATTTTATCATTTTTTGTTCATGTTCATTAAAGGTCTTCATCATGATCCCTGCATTGTTTCAGGTGCTATCTCGCTCGCATCAAAAGAGCAGTGGCAGAAAACAATAACGTGGCTCCAGCGTAAATGGAGTTTCTACGATAGAATTTGCAGCAACTCTGCAGTTCAGGGTGAGAAGGTTCTAAGCCCATTTTCCATATTTTATCTTGATGTACATGGAAGATGAGCCTGGCATGTTCATGCCTGGTAGGCGCCATATAATCTTTTCATGTGTTGGTGCGCCTTAAAACCCCAATTCAATTCTACCTAGGAAAAAGCGAGCGATCTGCCTCCACCACTTAAAATGCAATGACATGTCATATATAGCCAAAAATGACATAAAAAAATGGTCACCAATTGCAACCAGCTTGTCAACAGCTTGTGTTATACATGCATTAATGTCACCTTGTCAGCAGCTGTGTTATACAATGCCCTCTTGTCAACAGCTGTGTTATACATGCATTAATGCCACCTTGTCAACAGCTGTGTTATACATGCATTAATGCCACCTAGTCAACAGCTATGTTGTATATGCATTAATGCCACCTAGTCGACAGCTATGTTATACATGCATTAATGCCACCTAGTCGACAGCTATGTTATACATGCATTAACCTTGTCAACAGCTATGTTATACATTCATTAATGCCACCTAGTCAACAGCTATGTTTATACATTCATTAATGTCACCTAAACAGCTATGTTATACATGCAGTAATATCCCCTTTTCATCAGCTGTGTTATACATTCATTAATATTCCCTGTCAAGCTATGTTATGCATGCATTAATGCCACCTTGTCAACAGCTGTGTTATACATGCATTAATATCACCTAGTCAACAGCTATGTTATACATTCATTAATGCCACCTAGTCAACAGCTATGTTTATACATTCATTAATGCCACCTAGTCAACAGCTATGTTATAAATTCATTAATGCCACCTAGTCAACAGCTATGTTATACATTCATTAATGTCACCTAGTCAACAGCTGTGTTATACATGCATTAATGCCACCTTTTCAACAGCTATGTTATACATGCATTAATATCCCCTTGTCAACAGCTATGTTATACACGCAATAATGCCCCCTTGTCAACAGCTGCGTTTTACATGCATTATTGTCGTGCTGCAAAAAAAATCTCGGGATTTTAATGGTCAATGGGCACATAGGGCCCATTTTCCTGTAGGTACCCCATACCTGCAATACACAAAAAAACAATAAAATATTTTTTCATTTGCAAATATGCTATGATTTAGTCATTGAGGATCTGACAACACTGCCTTGGAGGTCACGTCAGATGGACCTTTCATCTAATCAATATTCATAAAAAGATCAACTAAATTCAACCAATGAAATTGCGCGTTTCATATGATTTTCGAATGAACTGTACGAAAGAAAATCCACATAAAACACAAAGATCTACCCCAAAAAAGATATAGTCTTCCTGCGTTGTTGCTGTGGATTGCACGATAAATTCAAAGACGTACACTAAATGGCATGTTTTACATCAAGAATACAAAGCAAGTCAACATTCGGAACAGTATCAGAAAAATATATATTCTACCGAGATTACTGCAACATATTTTCTAAATAGTATGTCTTAGTCTGTCTGGCCCGCTTAGCTCAGTTGGTAGCGAGGTAGTGACATGGACTATTGCGACGTTCTGCGAGTGTAATTTTATTGTGGGTCCCACCCACCAATCGGTCTTTTTTTTTTTGTACTGCTATTGAATTCCGTCAAACAATCTTGTGTCTTTGTGTCTTTTTTTTTTGTACTGCTATTAAATTCCGTCAAACAATCTTGTGTTTTTGTCAGTAAATATGCAATAATGGTTGGTGTGTTATGTTTGTCAACGCAATATTATTTTGAGTTTTATAAACCAAAAGTTAAGGACATTGTCTCTGTCAATACCGAGCGTAGACTGTTCCAAAGCATTTGACTGAAACGTGGTATGCGCAGTGAAGCAGTCAATACCGAGCAATTTTATAGGCTGAAATCTGATTGGCTAATCGTAAGGTCAATCTGACGTGTCCTGCAATGCAGTGTTGTCAGATCCTTAGTAGCATAGAGTATCGCAGCATCATAAAGGGTCTGATTTTAATGAGATTGAGAAACGACTGGACTAAAATTAAATATAGAAAAAACTTCTATATTTCATTTTCCCGCCACTGATAATTAAATATTTAATCTACCTTTTTTTAAAAAAAAATTGTTTTGATCAGTCGTTTTAGCTATATATTTCGAGACTGCCACGTGTCCCTTTAAGAGCTCTGTTTTGCATTGTGGGTAGTGTCCGGTATGCTACCTGTCCCTTTAAGGGTCCTGTTTAACTATTGTGGGTAGTGTGGTATTCCACCTGTCCCTTAAAGAGCCGTATTTTGCATTGTGGGTAGTGTGGTATAACAGCAGGTTGGACAAGAAGTGGTCTGTGCCAGAATTATACATGGTTCATGGTTAGTACTGGTAGAGAAAACAAGGTTTCTCATGCTTACAAAATTACATTTTTATATGAATCTCCCATTATGAAGTCACAAAATTCATAGATTTGGACCTTGGAAAAAGCATATTTATGAAATATTTAGGAAAAGTAGTTCTTTTAAAACGATATTTTGAGGGGAAATTATTTTTTTTATTAATGAAATTAAAATTGGAAGGTGAGTTTGGAAGTCTTGACAACTTTGTCAAAACATTTTAACCCTTAGCCTGCTAAGGGTGACTACAAGAGCCTTTGCATCCACTGTAAACACAGATCAGCCTGCGAGTAACTCGAAGGCTGATCAAGGTTTACAATGTCCGGCTGCTCATCAGTCATTTCTCCAAAACACCCCTTTGTTATAAAAATGGAATGGTCTAAATTTAAAGAAAGGACATTTTCTATACATTCATAGCGGGCCCAGGGTAAAACATTGTTTTCAGTGCCCCCATCTCTTTTGTAATCTGCTATCCTGTTACTTTGTAGGTCACTTTGTCATAGATTATCAAGATATTTTATCATTTTGTAAATAGAAATAATGTAACATATATTACAATGCCTTTGTTAAAATTGTCTCCAATACAATGCAAATTTATGTTGGTATTTTTTGTATCATTCATTTTTGTTGTACATAAACAAAGTACCTTATAATGTCATCATGTAAAAGCATTTTCTCTCTAGTTTTATGCGTTTAAAGGGATACTTGACAATCTTGATGTTAGTAAAGTGTTAGCTTTTTATGCCCCACCTCCCCCTCCCCCTCCCCTTGGAATTAATGTCTGAAAGACAATACAGCAGGTGAGAATGTCCTAGGCCCATTCTGCGTATTTCTTATCTAGATGTAAATGGAGTGTGGGCCTGGAATATTCATTCCTGTTGGCGCCATATAACCCGTTTTGTGTTGGTGCGCCGTAAAACCTCAGTTCAATATTTAGTAAAACTTAGGATAAAACTAACAAAGAGAAACATTCAGTGACATTGAATATATAACTAACAAAAGATTGCTGTGTGTCCCTTTAAACCATAAAAACTGTTAATGTACGATTAATACACCATAGTAGATACGAGGTCTCGATACAGTAATACTGTTCTTTATCATTTGTTAAATATGTTTTCATTTTATTACATTTAGTAGAGATGAATTAAGTGTTATCCAAGTGAAAGATAAATATAATACACTGGTGAATTATATATTTGTAACTTACTTCAGAATTCATAATTCAGTGGTAATAATTCACTCAGTAAGGCTTGTCGCGCTGTGCAGGTTCAGGGAATACTGCAGCGTCTGACTTTGGGTGATTAAATTTATAAGTAACCTTTTATTTCATTTCTATGAATGAATGATTGGAATTCCTCAGTGAAAGAAAATTTAAAAATCACTAATTTTAATAGCTAACTGGGTATGCAATTGGGACGTTAAAGAAGGCAACACTTTTTGGCAGAAATCATAAACAAATGGTTTAAAATGTAATAAAACAATTATTTAAGTGCTGCATCTGATTATAATGAAATCCTTCACTTGATAGTAGGCATATTTTGTTTTTTCACTAAGTGACATTCAATCGTTTATAAAAGCAACTCAAACCTACCATCTTTTGAAGGATTTCTTATCAACCCCAGCAGTAACATAAAAAATCTATGTACATAGCGATCCAATTAACCAGTATTCATTACATTTATATGGGTGAAAGATTGGGACTTCTCTGAAAGAAAATTCATAATCGCTAAATATTAATAACTAACTCCAAACACAAAAATAAGTTACTGTGACATTGAGTCAGGCCGATAATGTTCAATAAAACTGAAACATTTCCATTAAAATCCTTCCTAAACTGATCTAAAATTTAATAGTCTTAATAGATTATTTAACTGCTGGGTTCGATTAAAGGGAAATCCTTCACTCGATGGTAGACGTGTCTTGTTTGTGCCTGCCATCTCATGAAGGATTCCAATAGGTAAAAGTTAAATAATCTCTATATAAACTTGCCGTATGACTTGTTCGTTGATATAGAGATTATTTAAATGCTGGGATTGATTCTTTTCACGAACAAGCATACGCGAGTGAGTGAAAAAACAAAACACATCTACCATTGAGTGAAGGATTTCCATATAATCGAACACAGCAGTTAAATAATCTGTTACATTTTAAATCAGTTTTTTTTCAGGAAATTATTCGCTTTATTAAACGTTATCTGCGGATGACATCGATGTCAGCACCACTTTATTGACATCGGCGTCACAGTTAGTTATTTTTGTGTTCGGAGTAAGTTATTAATATTTAGTGATTATGAATATTCTTTCACTGAGAAATCCCAATCTTTCACCGATAAAAACGTAATAAATTCTTTTTCTGTATTGTATTTTGAATCATATTGTCAAAGTGTTCTGACATGTAACTAATCTTTGATTTCGGTGGACTTAATGAATGATTCACCATCAGCAACATATTCCACATGTACATTTCTTAAAGAGACGCATGGCAATCCCGAAGTTTTTATCTGAAGTGTTAAAATTACCAATTTGATAAACTAATCCAGTATCATTTTGACTTTAATCATTAAATAACATTGTGATTTCTCAATTTTTCTTCGTTCTTCTACCATAATGTAAAATATATTATTAATTCAACGTGATCAATAGTTAGTGATATGCAAAAACAATGTGCTTTGAGCTATTCTTATAACTAATATTAATGACTAAAAATGCAGGTTATGTAGAAAAACTAATGGAACACCGTGAGTTTTATAAAAATCAAGATTGCCTTGTGTTCCTTTAAAGCAGGTTTCTGTATAAATTATGCATGTTTCACATCAGAGGTCCCTTTTTCAAAATTTTGAATAAACTACTATACAATAAATTGTGAAAAGTTGCACAAATACACATTTAAACATGTTAAATCAATTGATTTAATTATTTTTTTAAACAATCATTTGCAATGTATAGTTTCAAAAAATAATTTAAACCAACTGTCAAACAATTTGAATTTGCCGGGAGGAGCCTATGAGGTTATGACCCTTGCTAATACAGAATGTAAACATTTCCCACGTGGCTGTGTTTATCAACAAGCGTGCTGCAGCAGACGGCTTATGAACTACTCTGTATTATCATCAAGAAAACAGACAATGTAAAAGCATCACAATTTAAAGCGTGTTGTTAACATATCTTCAAAAGTGCACCAAATCTTGATTTTGTGTGGTTATAGCTGTATAGGAAAAGTTTCAATGTTCATTTGTGAAATATTATTGTGATTCAATTCAACTATAGAGTCGGCTGCTTCAGCATGTGTATAATAGGACAATGTTTACATCAGCTATTGTAGGAGGGGCCTATCAAATTACCACTGGTGCACAGTAAATGTTGGTAAGATGTGTTTAAATTGAAAACCCACAATATCATCTTCTGCATACTTACTTTTAAGTTACTGAAAAAGTGAATTCACAAAGATTTGATTTAGTGCCCAGTATATATAATATTTTACAATACATCGTGGGATAATTTAAAAATTATGATAGTTATAATTCGTGTATTAGATCAGTGATCATGCAATGTTATTTGTTGACCTAAAATAAAAATTGAAGGCTGTATTTTATGTTTTTTGATTATTAATCCTAGCTCACCTACATATTTTTGTCTCGCCTTTTGAACAAATGCAAGACATAGGTGCCGCTAATGTTGGCGGGCTCGATGGTGTCAACTTATTGTATAATAAATTTCTTGTCCTTGGCAGTAGAATGTTCAAATTTCATATATAACCTTCTGGTCATTGTCTTTCCTAATGCCAATGACTTCCAGCCCTCCGACTGACCAAGGGAAAGAGTCGGTATCACTTAAATGCATGTACCGTCAATATTTTGTGATATAATTTGCGTGAAGGTACATGTATTTAAGTGACATTGACTCCGACCCCTTGGTCAGTTGGAGGGTTGGAAGTCCATGGCAGGAAAGACAATGACAAAGAGGTTATATATGAAATTTGAACATTTTACTCCCAAGGACAAGAAAGTTATAATGCAATATGTACCGTTGTTAAGGTTTTGGTTAAGATTTGCATTAAGGTTTTGGTTAAGGTTTGCGTTAAATTCTTATAACTTTTTTGTTCTTTGGAGCAGAGTGTTCCAGTTTCATATATAACATCACAGGTTATTGTTCTTCCTATTACAGTAACTATCAGTGTGTGTCAATGTCAGTTGCCTCTTAATCTTAAATACATGTAACGTCTCCAAAAAAAAGTGTTAAGTGCGTTAAATTATTACAACTTGTTTGTTCTTCGAAGCAGAGTGTTCAAATTTCATATATACCGGTAACCTCCATGTCATTGTCCTTCTTAATACCAATAACTTCCAGCTCACCAACTGACCATGGGTCGGAGTAGGCCACTTAAATACATGTACAGTCTTCAAAAACTATGTTAATATAAATATCGAACAGGAAAAGCAGCATTCAAGGACGACAGTCAACCACACACAGAAACAAAGAACACATTTAAAATGAATAAAAGGCCAAATAAGACATCACAAACACAAACGGATTGACTATAGGGCTACCGCCTTGAAACGGTCAGTGGCAAAAAAGGCCGCCTTGAGGCCGCTGGGGGTTTAAACCAGGTTCTAGAGTGCACCAAACATCACACTTACCCAACTGTCATCCCAATAAAACGGGACAGTGTAAATAAAGAAATCCCCGACATGAACTATTCTCAAACCAACAAGGCAATTAAAGTGTGCGTTAAATTATTTTACTTTTTTGTCCTATAGAGTTTTCAAATTTCATATATAACATCCGCTTTATGGTATGGGGGATTTGATGCGTTAGTTTTATATGCGTATACTCTTCACGTATTCTTGGCATTTGTCTGTCGGATATCCACAGAAAACACGCACAAAAAACTACTACTGGTTTTAAACGATTTAGAGATGAGTCCGAATCTGTTCTCATTTTAATTGGCCTCGTTTCCTCAATATTATCTCTCTAGAGGATGACAAACCTATAACTAGACTCTCCTTTTGCCATCTCCAAGAATTTACTTGGCATCCCCGGTGAGCCCAGGAGTGTTAAAAAAACTCAGTAATGAAAAACGTCTTGTTGAGCGTGCCAAAAAATCACTGACAAATCGCCTTAAAATTCAAACTTTCGTAAACATACGTGTTGAGGTTATTCCTCACATTTCCTCAATTCTTCAAAGGGTGTAGTACGCTCCAGGGAACTGGAACACTACACTCTTGAATTGAATTGAATTGGATTTTATAGTCGCACCAACAGCTAAGGTCATATGGCGACTTTCCAGCTTCCATTGGTGGAGGAAGACCCCATGTGCCCCTCCGGGCAATTTTCGTGCACGGGCGGGCACCTGGGTAGAACCACCGACGTTCCGCTACACTCTTGAAGAAATGACTCGTAATGTTAAGTCTCAAGGTGTGACTGGGGTAACGCTCATCAGTACGAGGCGGGGTAGCAAACTCACTCCTACCAATACTTTTGTGCTGAAATTTTTCCAAAGACCATCAAGACGGGATATATCATTCTACCAGTTGACCCCTTTATTCAAAACCCTCTTCGATGTTTTAACTGTCAACTGTTTGGTCACCATAGAGAAAGATGCTAGCGAACGTGCCCTTTGCGACCAGGAGGGTCATAGCGACTTCGAGAATTGCAAAAATCCAACCTCTTGCATTAAAGGGAATGTAGCGACACAGCCAAACCATCTTTATTATTGAGAGTTTTGAAATACTTGAATAAAGGTGAAAGAATTATCAAAATCGGATGATAAACAAAGAAGATATGATCATTTGAAGTTTCTGTTGAAACGGATATGGAAGCGGCCATTTTGGGAGCTATGACATCACGGTTCTAAATGACCATATATGGAATATTTATAAATATGAAAATTTACTGATTTTTAGGGGGAAAATGACATCAACTAGGTATGAAAATTATGTAATACTTAATGGCAATAATGATTTATATCACTCGTAAAAATAATCATTCATTTGCAGTGATTTTCCTCGTTTTAGATGATATTTATCAATATTCCATATATGGTAATATGGAACTATGACATCATAGTTCTAAAAAATGGCGGCTCCCATATTCGTTTTAGAACAACCTTTAAATGGTCATATCTTTTTTGTCTATCATCCGATTTTGATAATTCTTTCACCTTTTTCTAAGTTTTTCAGAACTCTCCATAATAGAGTTTGTTTGGCTGTGTCGTTACATTCCCTTTAACTGCAAGGGGGCCCACGGTTTGTCCGAAGTGGAAGCACGAGAGGGAAATACAGAAGGTTAAGATTGAAAAGAACATTTCTTTTCCTGAAGCTAGAAAACTTGTTGAGCGTCTTACTCCGCCCACTCCATCTGGCAAATCGTATGCCTATGCGAGTAGGGTTGAGAAACCAGCTACCAGGTCTATCGCGGTGCAGGCCGTGTTAACCTGGCCAATAGACTCCTCTAAAACATCTTCAGCCTCTCAAACTGTGGCCCTCTTTAAATAAGCCTCCTGTAGCTCCCAAACCTTTTGTGGCTTCTAAGCCTGACACTCCTTCAGCTATCAACAACTCCTACACCTACTGCATATACTTAATCTATTTCGAAATCGACGGACTCTGGTGCAACCAAGAGTCCACCAAACCCGACGAACTCTTCCAAAAGTTCATCAAATCCGACGACTCTCCCAAGAGTTTGTCACAACGCAGAACTGCTGCCACGGACGTGACAGCAAGAAAAAAGAAAACTCCCGAGTTAGGGAAGCAGTCAAAAGGATCTGATGATCTGATTGTACTGCACAACAGATTTGGAGATGGGGGTTGAGGATCCAGCACATATGGAACTCACAAAGTCTGCCAACCCCAAAGGCCGTTAACCCGTACTTCCACCGTAGTAACATCAAAATCAAATAAGCTCAACGTATGCTATTGCTATCCTCCGATGTCGAGTTGAATCCTGGTCCTTCTGAAGAAAGAATATGATTCTTGGAGCAATTGGGGCTTTAAAATTGAGTATATCCGCAAAAATTCGAGGTGTCAAAGAAGAGGTTATGTTGGTAAAACAAGAAATGGTAAACGTAAAAGTAGAAGTCAATACTATTAGAACGGCAGTCAAAAGTGTCGAATCAAAACAGGTTTCTTTTGAAAAACGATTAACGGACATGGAATTCAAATTTCAAAATCTATCCCACGAAAATGAAATGTTGCAATCAGATATTGACGCGTTACAAATGCAACTTGACAGAAAAAGCGACGCAGTTGAAAATTTAGAACACAGTGTTGACTACCTAGAGTCACAGGTGCGAAAATATGTACTGCGTGTATTTGGTCTAGACGAAAATAATGGAAATATTAAATTGATAGCTTTCTTAAAATTGCCTGTCCAGAAGTAGCATGGAATGAGGAATCGATACAAAGTGCATATCGTGTTGGTTCTACAACTAAGGACAAACCGCGAATGTTGATTGTACGATTTTCAAAGTGGCAAGATAAAATTAAACTATTTCCAGGCCGCAACGCCTTGCGTTCTATAGGTATCCGTATTGCAAATGACCTTACAAGTAAACAAAGAGAGAAATTAAAGTCTGCAAACAAACGAGGTCTCGTTGGATACTTTAAAAATGGTGTCTTGCATACGTATGAAATACACTCTGACGAAGGAAATATTAAAACGAGGGTATTCAGACGAGGTTTTCGAAAAATTAAAACAACGACACACATTCTACAGGTGATGTAATTCCTATGGAAACCCTAAATTTTGAAAACGAAGGTCTCTGTTCTAAATCTCCAGCTCTTGGTAATATACTTCCCGGCTCGTTGAGTGAAGATGAGGACAGTGGTTCAGAAATATAACGTTCCGGTCAACGCCCTACATATCCGCCATGACACTATTTCCTTTGTATGTTGGAACATTGAAGGTTTAAACATTATTTTAAATGATAGCGATATATTGAGATATGTCGAACAGTTTGATGTTATATTATTGTTAGAAACATGGGAGGTTGTTGTTGTTGTTAATTCTAAGGTTTATAGACCGTCCGCCAACTAAAACGCCAGGAGAACCCTGGCGCTATGGGCACAATAGAGTCTGGTCTGTGAAACATGGGAGGTAGAGAAGGCAATGGTTGAAAATCTTTTTCCAAATTTTAAATGCAGTTTTTGTTCTGCTAAAGTATCACGAAAAGGTGGTCGCAATATGGGCGGCATTGTAATATTTGTTAAAAATATATATGCGTCTTCTGTAATTCATCTCTATGAACTTTGAATTTAGAGTAGTTATTAAATTTGATAAAGACAATTTTAAATGGGAAAAAATACCTTATATATATTAGTGTTTACCTACCGCCTGAAGGTTCTCCTTGTTATACTCAATGTAATCGTTCAGGTTTTCAGAGCATGGAAAATGAGTTTATTGACATACAGTCGCGTCATACCGAGTGTAATGCGCTGTCTGGTGATTTCAATGCAAGAACTGCAATATTAGACGATGTAACGTGTCTTGAACCAAACATTCCTGATTTAAATGTTACTGAATGATCATACAGGTATTGAGAGAGTTTCATGGGATGATAAAAGTAATAAATTTGATCGAGAACTAATAGAATTCTGTCAATTGTACAGTTTATATATTAGAAACGGACGTTCTGGTGGTGATAAAGAAATTGGCCATTTTACATATGTGAGTTCAAATGGGTGTAGCGTTATTGACTATTTCTAGATATCTACGATTTTGGCTGAACGAATTGCAGACTTTATCGTAGAAGAAAGAACAGTTGGTAAACATCTACCGTTGCAATGTTTGCTCTCGTGTAATATTAATTTACAAAGCATTGACAATGATGAACAAGAAAGTGGTGCTTATTTTGAATGAAGAAAATGAAAGTTATTATAAAATGGTACTTGAACAATATGTATTAACTGGTTATTTCGATACTCTTGCTCTGCTAATGGATGACCAAAATGTGAACATAAATACTATTATCTTTGATTCTGTGAAGATCATCAAAGAAGCTTATGTCAATTTTAAGAGATTTAAAAAGCATGTCAGTGGCAGGAATAATATCAATACATGCTTCGACAAAGAGTGTCATCGTCTTAAACATATTAAAGACCAGTGTCTAAGACTGTTTAGAGAATCAAGGTCAGAGGAAGACTTACAATCTTATCTTTCGTCTAAGCGGGATTTTAAAAACATGTGTCAAACAAAAAAGAGATGTTATAACATATCAACTTTAGTTTTATTGCATCAATAGAAAATCCGAGAAAGTTCTGGAATAAAGTTAAGCAATGTACTTCAAGTAAAACTTCAAAGAAAGACAACAATATCGGACAGGGAAAGTAGCATTCAAGGACGACAGTCAACCACAAAACACAAAAACAAACACGCAAACAGACAAACGAGAAGGCAAAAGTAATACAAAATGCAAACGACATCACACACACAAAATAGTTGACAATAGGGCTACCGCCTTGGAACGGTCAGTGGCAACAAAGCCCACTGGGGGTTTAAACCGGTTCTAGGGTGCACCAAACCTCACAATTACCCTACTGTCATCCCATTAAAACAGAACAGTGTAAATAAAGAAATCCCCGACATGATCTAATCTCTAACCAACAAGGCAGCATCAATAGGCAATATAAGTAAAACACAAATATGCTCGTGTAAATATAATACAAAAAAACAATAGCCTAGAAAGCCACAATGAATGTAAAAGCCTCGAATATCAGAATCTGGTTCAATCATTTCAGTCAGTTATTTAATCACTTTGACATTGATTATAATAATGATAATGACATATAGTTTGCCTTAAATGATGATACTCCAATAACAGAGATAGAAGACATATTTAATTCTGAAATATCGTCTGATGAGATTTTAAGTGCAGTGGAAAAATTGAAGAAGAATAAAGCTTCTGCTGATTTTATATACAGTATAGATATTATAACGCCGTGCCTGCTTAAGCTATTTAACAGGTTGTTTGTATCAGGTGAATTCCCAAATCTATTCTGATACCTTTGCACAAGAAGGGGCCGATTAATAATCCGGACAACTACCGGAGTATATCCTTGTTAGACTCTTTTAGCAAAGTATATATTATTATCTTAGCTAAACGTGTGACATTTTACGCATTGATTTTTGATAAAATAACCGAGGCACAGGGTGGATTTCGTTCCGGTTATTCGACTATTGACAATGACTTTGTATTATGTACTCACAGAAAATATTTATGTAAGAAAGGAAAAACAATATATGTAGCTTTTGTAGATTTTATGAAAGCATTTGACTCCGTTGTGAGAAATAAATTGTTTACGTTGCTACAACGACAACGACTTAAAGGGCATCTATACAAGTCTATTAACAATGTATGTGTTCGAGTAAGTGATAATCGTTTGACTGTCCAATAGGACTTCGTCAAAGATGTGTGCTTAGCCCAATACTTTTATTATTATTCATTAATGAATTAAGTACAGAACTTTTAAAATGTGGCACCCATGGAATCCAGTTGTTTCCAGACACTACAGAAATATTCCTGTTACTTTTTGCCGACGACGTCGCTTTAATATCTGACACAATACGTGGTTTGCAAAAACAACTTCATGTACTATATGATTATTGTTCGACATGGAAGTTGAAGGTTAATGTAAAGGGAAAATAAATGTTTTTAAAAATGGTGGGCAACTGGCAAGAGCTGAAAAATGGTATTATGATGGTAAACAGATTGACACTGTAAATGGATTTAGCTATGTTGGATTACATTTTTCGTGCCGATTGTCTATGTTTCAAATGGCGGACAATCTCGCGATAAAAGCAAACCGAGATTTAATTTCTTTATTGTCTTCGCTACGAAGTTTATGTCCAGTGCCTCAGCATGTGTATTTTAAATTGTTTGAAACAAAAAATAAGACCAATACTATTATGTGGTGCAGAGATATGGGGACTGGATTATATAAAATCAATTGAACGAGTGCATATTTATCCATGCAAGCGATTTACATGATTTATGTCAGCTTCATTAAAAGCATGTAATGCTTTAGTTGTAGGTGATTGTGAAAGGTATCCTATGCATATGACAGCGCACAAAAAGATCATCAAGTATTGGATTAAATATATTAAACATGTCAGATGATAGATATGTAAAACAAATGTTATAGTATGCTTAGAAACTTAGATAGTTATGGTTATAACAACTGGAAGAATACAAAGCTGAAAATTAATCTATATTCAAACGGTTTTGGATATTTGGGAGAGGCAAAGTGTGGAAAATGAACAGTTGTTTATAAGCCGATATGAAACAAGACTAAAATATCAATACTTACAACAGTGGTCTCTGATGTTACAAGGAAATAAAAAAACTGTTTCATTATAACAATTTTAAAAATGATTTTAAATTTGAAAACTATCTAAAGCAGCGTATTTGTATATATTGTAAAGATGATATTGAAACCGAACACCATTTTCTTTTGCGATGTTCATTGTATAATGACTTAAGAGTATTGTATTTGCAAAGGCAATATTATTAATTTTACACACATTTTATTTACTTATGTCTTCGACAAAAAAGAGATGTCATTATTAATTAGCAATATTAATATATTATGCATTTGAGAAAAGAAAAAATGTTTTTGATGTCCGTTAACCAAATGATGTGTTATATTGATTATGTATTATATGTTTATATGTGTATGGGCCGGTAACCATTATCACTAATAAATAATTGCAATTGAAAGGTCATTCAATGGAACTGCCGAGATAATGATGAAATCAGCTTACTTTTAAATAAATACAACTCTGTGATAAGATATCTTTTAAAAACTATTCATTATATAATTATGTTTGTGATAGAAATAATAAAAAAGGTATGATAACGGACATTTGGAAACGGCCGAGCACGACACATACTAAATATTGCAGTCTCGGTTTGATTGAGACTGTTCATGAGCGGTAGTGAAATATGCTAGCTACCGCTCACGCCCTCTAGCCCCGGGTTGAGCAGAACTCAATATTCATAAAATCAATAGTACAAAATTTTAACCAAATGCCCCGAAGAGTGAAATAAACATAATGGAATTTAGTTGGGAGCAGCGGTTATGAAGCCTGCGTATAAAAAGCAGACAACATATCCTATGAGTGGTTCAACAATACCCAGAGCCTTTTATCGGCCGGAGTAGTGGAACTACCGAATCAAAAATTAAGTAAGAAAACAAAAGAAATTGAAAATGTACCACCGATAACTAAATATAAGTATCGGGCTCAGCGATCTCCAAAGATCGAATGAATAAGAGTACTGATTGTAAGCGCGGGGAGACGTTTTACTGCCGCCACACTGCACAAGCAACGCCACTGTGCTATAAAAGAGTATGATAATGGACCTTTGGAAACGGCTGAGCACGACACATACGAAATATTGCAGTCTCGGTTTGATTGGGACTGTTCATGAGCGGTAGTGAAATATGCTAGCTACCGCTCACGCCCTCTAGCCCCGGGTTGAGTAGAACTCAATATTCATAAAATCAATAGTACAAAATTTTAACCATCCCGAAGATGGCATGCATATGGCGGTGGACATGGAGTATACTCCTTCCCCATGTCGTACGATGTATGGTCCAAGTATCTAATAAAATGAAATGCCCCGAAGAGTGAAATAAACATAATGGAATTTAGTTGGGAGCAGCGGTTATGAAGCCTGCGTATAAAAAGCAGACAACATATCCTATGAGTGGTTAAACAATACCCAGAGCCTTTTATCGGCCGGAGTAGTGGAACTACCGAATCAAAAATTAAGTAAGAAAACAAAAGAAATTGAAAATGTACCACCGATAACTAAATATAAGTATCGGGCTCAGCGATCTCCAAAGATCGAATGAATAAGAGTACTGATTGTAAGCGGGGGGAGACGTTTTACTGCCGCCACACTGCACAAGCAACGCCACTGTGCTATAAAAGAGTATGATAATGGACCTTTGGAAACGGCTGAGCACGACACATACGAAATATTGCAGTCTCGGTTTGATTGGGACTGTTCATGAGCGGTAGTGAAATATGCTAGCAACCGCTCACGCCCTCTAGCCCCGGGTTGAGCAGAACTCAATATTCATAAAATCAATAATACAGAATTTAACCATCCCGAAGATGGCATGCATATGGCGGTGGACATGGAGTATACTCCTTCCCCATGTCGTACGGCGTATGGTCCCAGTATCTAATAAAATGAAATGCCCCGAAGAGCGAAATAAATATAATGGAATTTAGTTGGGAGCAGCGGTTATGAAGCCTGCGTATAAAAAGCAGACAACGTATCTTATGAGTGGTTAAACAATACCCAGAGCCTTTTATCGGTCGGAGTAGTGGAACCACCGAATCAAAAATGAAGTAAGAAAACAAAAGAAATTGAAAATGTACCACCGATAACTAAATATAAATATCGGGCTCAGCGATCTCCAAAGATCGAATGTATAACAGTACTGATTGCAAGCGCGGGGAGACGTTTTACTGCCGCCACACTGCACAAGCAACGCCACTGTGCTATAAAAAATAGTATGATAATGGACCTTTGGAAACGGCCGAGCACGACACATACGAAATATTGCATTCTCGGTTTGATTGAGACTGTTCATGAGCGGTAGTGAAATATGCTAGCTACCGCTCACGCCCTCTAGCCCCGGGTTGAGCAGAACTAAATATTCATAAAATCAATAGTACAAAATTTTAACCATCCCGAAAATGGGATGCATATGGCGGTGGACATGGAGTATACTCCTTCCCCATGTCGTACGGCGTATGGTCCCAGTATCTTATAAAATGAAATGCCCCGAAGAGCGAAATAAACATAATGGAATTTAGTTGGGAGCAGCGGTTATGAGGAGTTTCGATTCTTGTGAATCGAAACATTCCTCACAGAACTGTTGCACTGAAAACTGATTTACAAGCTGTTGCGGTCAGTGTTACGATGCAAAACATAACAATATGCTCCTTATATTTACCACCTGGTTCTTCACTAGACCATAAAGATCTAAATCACCTATTTGCATAATTACCATCACCTTTTATACTCTTGGGTGATTTTAATGCACAAAACTACGTTTGGTGTTGTAAAGATATAAACGATAAAGGCAAGAAAGTTGAGGATTTCTTAGCCAAAAATAATTTTTAATAATAACAAATCACATACTTATTTACATCCAGCTTCAGGCTCTCATTCTCCATTGATTTAATAAAATGCTATCCAACTCTCTTGATGGAATTTTCGTAGAGCTATGTGGAAGTGACCACTTTCCCATATATCTTGAAAATATCGACCTTCCACTTCTCGAAAAAACGCAACGATGGAAACTTCGCAAAGCTGATTGGGATATGTTTCAATCTCTTGGTGAGGAACAATTAAAGCCTTCCGTTTTCGAGGATGTCGAAGACGCAACTAATCTTTTTACCAAAACCCTTCATGATATAGCTGATCAAACTATTCTAAAAACCTCGGTAAATCCAAAACGCCCACATAAACCATGGTACGATAATGACTGCAAAAAGGCAGTCAGCGATCGTAAAGCTGCATTGAATGCTGTTAACTTGCGGCCAACTCAAAATAATTTAGATACATTTAGAGTTTTTCATGAGAAAGCCCGTCGTACTATTAAGGATAGCAAGAGGAAATCCTGGATATCTTATGTCTCTAGGCTGAACTCTCGCTCATCTCATAAGAAGACGCGGTCCGGAAAATAAACGGTAAAAGTAATTCTAGTTGTGTAAATCATCTTAAAACTGATAATGAAGATATTACATCTGTCAAAGATATTACAAACACTTTGGCAGAAACTTTTTCTCAAAACTCTTCTGAAGAAAATAGTCAACCAACTTTTCTGAAAAATAAGAAGAAACTGAATTTCAAGTCGAAAACTTGGAGAAATACAATAAACTGTTCACAATAAACGTGGCTCCAGCGTAAATGGAGTTTCTACGATAGAATTTGCAGCAACTCTGCAGTTCAGGGTGAGAAGGTTCTAGGCCCATTTTCCATATTTTATCTCGATGTACATGGAGGATGAGCCTGGCATGTTCATGCCTGTTAGGCGCCATATAACCTATCATGTGTTGGTGCGCCTTAAAACCAAAATTCAATTCAAACACTCAAAGAACTTCGAGAATCCCTTAAAAAGGCTCATGATACATCAGCTGGTCCTGATGCTATCCCTTATCAATTATTAAAACATTTACCTGAAACCTGTCTCTCTACACTTCTTGATATATTTAATAAGGTTTTGGTAACAGGAAACTTCCCCGATTCTTGGCGGGAAGCAATTGTTATTCCAGTCCCCAAACCTGGACATGATCATACGGACCCAATAAAGTATCGCCCTATTACTTTGACGAGTTTTTCATGTAAAACCATGGAACGAATTATTAATAAGAGTCTCGTATGGTACCTGGACTCCAACACTGATAACAAAGTATCAAAGTGGATTCCGGCGCCAACGAGGCGCAACAGACAATCTCATTCGATTTGAATCATTTAATAGGGAAGCTTTCGTAGAGAAAGAACATCTGGTCGCTGTATTTTTTGACTTGGAGAAAGTTTATGATACTGCATGGAAGTACGGTATCATACATGATCTTTATGACCTTGGTCTTAGAGGCCGATTACCATTTTTATGGAGAATTTCTCAGATGATAGACAGTTTCGTGTCCGAATGGGTTCAACCCTCTCTGAAATTCATGAACGGGAGATGGGTGTGCCACAGGGCAGCATACTTCCTGTCACCCTTTTTAATATAAAAAATGATAGTATAATTACATGGTGTGGATTGTTGACGACTTTGTTATCGTGCAAAAAACATGAACACTATTGAGAGACAACTTCAATAATGTCTCAATAAACTTCAGACCTGGTCGGATGAAAATGGTTTTAAATTTTCTAAATCTAAAACTAATTGCATGCACTTTTGTCAACTACGTACCCCCATCTAACACTGTATGTGTCACATGTACCAGTAGTGGATGAGACAAAATTCCTTGGTCTTATTTTCGACCGTAAATTAACGTTT
This sequence comes from Cyrtodaria siliqua, assembly GCA_037043455.1. NCBI lineage: Eukaryota > Metazoa > Mollusca > Bivalvia > Adapedonta > Hiatellidae > Cyrtodaria > Cyrtodaria siliqua. The sequence continues at coordinate 400,621 of JAWPHD010000146.1, forward strand.
ATACCACACCTTAAATACTTGAAGTGCCTTAAAGCTCTTAATTTATTTAAAGTTGTTGCAAACACTAATTGCGGAGCAGATCGTAAAGTACTTTTACAACTTTATAGATCTCTTATCAGATCCAAGCTGGACTACGACTCAATAGTATATGGATCGACTCGCAAGTCGAACTTGCAGATGCTCGATCCAGTACATAATCAAGGATTACGACTCGCCTTAGGTGCCTTCAGTACACCACCAGCCGAAAGTCTATATGTTGACGCAAATGAACCATCACTGTCTCATAGATGGGACAAATTAGCCCTTCAATATGCCATTAAATAACAATCTAACCCTTCAAACCCAACTTTCGATACTGTTTTTAATCCTAGTTATGAACCTCTTTTAGATCGAAAACCGAAGGCAATTCGACCATTTGGTCTTCGTATTAAACTAAAATTAAGATACACTGAAATCGACCTAAATTTGATTGCCAAGTACCACAAATTCCTCCGTGGACTTTGGAAACACCAACAATTATTTTTGATCTTTGTAATAGTAACAAATCCAGTACAGACCCTACTGTCTTTCAAAGCAAATTTAATGAAATTAAATCGAAATACAGTAACTTTCAACATATATACACAGATGGTTCTAAAGATGGCGATAAGGTAGCTGCAGCAGCTGTTGTTCACAAACACAGCATAAAGAGCCGCCTACCTGACAAGGCCACTATCTTTTCAACTGAACTTAAGGCAACTGAACTTGCCTTAAAATTATATTCATGAATCTGATGATGACCATTTTGTAATCTTTTCTGATTCCCTTTCATCTCTTCAAGCCTTGGGTAATATGAAACATGATAACCCAATTGTGCTTCAACTTTTAGAAAAGTACAATTCTCTTATAGCTGGTAATGTTATTATTTGTTACTGGCTTCCAAGCAATGCAGGAATACGTGGTAATGATAGAGCTGATAGTGCTGCTAAAACAGCATTAGTTTACATATATCTAATGCCAAATTACCTAATACTGATCTTAAAAGTTGGATTAACACATACATTCGTAACTCTTGGCAAACCGATTGGGAATTGTCAGTTAACAATAAACTCCATTTAATTGAACCGTTACTCGGATAATGGCGTTCTTCTAATAGACCCATTCGTCGAGACGTTGTCCTAGCCCGGTGCAGGATATATATTATACCTTTACCTTGAAGCTACATACCTGGAGTTTTCATGAGACACGTCCTCTTGTTGTGGTGAACACTCATGCCAGGTTATTTGAAAATCCCTCCTTGAATGTCAGAGTTATTTACCGAACACGAAAGTACTTCTTTTTGAGCTTTGACCTCTCAGTGTGACCTTGACCTTAGAGTGGCGGACATGAATTTTGCGCGCGACACGTCGGCTTGTTGTGGTAAGCATGTGTGCCAAGTTATTTGAAAATCCGTCCATGAATGTCAGATTTATTTACCGGACACGAAAGTATTTCTTTTTTACCTTTCACCTTTAAGTGTGACCTTGACCTTGGAGCGACGGACCTGGATTTTGCTCGCGACACGTCGTCTTGTTGCGATGAGCACTTGTGCCAAGTTATTTGAAAATCCGTCCATTATTGTCAGAGTTATTCGAGGGCATAAAAATCAGCTGAGCTAACTTTTAAGTCGAATGATAATAGTTTACATGGGTCCTCATGAACATGTTTGGCACTTAGTTGTCTCATTAAAGCTAGGGTATGTAGTCCATGATGCTCTCAAGTTATGGTAATGTATGTTTCATTCACTTTGGCGACATCTTTTGAAGACAAATTGTCTTAACATATTCTAAGACATTTTAATTGTAAGTGTAACGCGATATGCCGACTATTCTAAATGTTATATATAATATTTATCTACATTTTATGATTTATACGAATTTTGTATTTAATTTACTTACCAAATGTCACATTTGTTAGTTGGCGACATTAACGTATGTTACGTTTGAAGGTGTTTGACTCATCATAACAAACATAAATGATAATTTTTGGAACAAACTGTTTGTGCTCTGACTTTATTGCAAATGTACGCCGACCGTGATTGTTACCATATTACTAGCAACACGCGACAACGATACACGGTATTATTGAGAAACAGCGTTATACCAAATATGACCCTGGCAAAAATCGGTTTCTGGATGGTAGGTATCAAATTCCAAGTTCTCAAGTTTAGTAGAAATACTCAAAGTACTGCACAAGTTTAAAACCAAATCATCCCGTGTGTCACTTTAGTGCAAATTAAAAAAAAAAGATGATGCAACACAGTTTAGTCGGTTCAACCAAACGAGACTGACATGGACTTACTAAACAGGTTTCCTCTTTATGAAGTGGATAAACCGTGACTCAGTAATTCCATGCCAGACTCTTTTCCAATATAATTCGCCAGACTTGAGAAAATACGTTTTTTGTTTGTTTTCTTCTTTTGGATATTGCTCATTTCTTCACCTTTCATCAGGTTTTGCGCACAATATGACCTATTTTTGTGTTGACAGAGTATGTACAGAGTAATGTTTAAGATATTTACATGCCAAATTTTACGAGTTTACAAATGCTTGAACAATGCTAAATATGCTTTAGAAATTGTGATTAAACCTCTCTGATAGAATAATGATTTGAAAAAGGGCCATGTTTAATACTCAAAGCTAGCCTTTAAAACTATTTAATTGCATCACAAGCAGATACCAGCATTAATTTGTGATGAAATGTTCATGATAATATAAGAATCTTTCATGGGTATCCGGTGAAGATTAAAACACTTATACCGAGGGTTGGAAATCCCTATCTGAACTGAATACCCATGATAGATTCTTTTTCTTGCATATCAGAGACATGTTGTGCGTTGACGCCGCCAGCTCCTAACGTTTTGCATGTTTTCCTGCTTACCGGATGTTGGCGCGCGTGAATTGTATCGACCCTAGGGTGAGATGGAAATTGTTCCGTAATACATCATTCGTTCATTCATTTTTTCGATATTGTGAAGAATACCGCTGAATCATTGTATTTTCTCCAACATTGCTTTGACACTGAAACTATATAGAATAAAGTTTTCTCTTAAACGAAACTCATTACGTGGTCCCGCCTTAATTCCATTAAGCGATCGGAAAGCTTATATTAGCAGGACTTTAGAACGGATATTTTGAAATAAAACATGTTGCCTTTTAAATGTGTTAATTTTACAATATGCAAACTTTTTAAGCTGAAATTAAGGTTTTATTTCATACCCCAGCCAACCCAATTTTCGCTTCTTGGAGAAGGGGTTGGATGGGGTATGAAAGTTAATACTCTGACCACGTCGTATACTTGCCTGCATGTCCTGCTGGGCAAAAGCTGAGCCTGGAATGTTTCAATAACGCAAAGACATGGACTAGGCACAGTAATAGTATATAACAGAAGTGTCTGTTCCAAGGTACACTGTTTTGATACATTTGGAGTTAGCGTTATAATTGTTATAAACAGCTGGGTCTGTGATTAGATGCTTTTTTTTCTATTTGATTTTAACCCGTTAAGCACGACTATCACGACCATAATAGCCTTTGCGTCCATTGTAAACCAAAATCAGCCTCCGAGTTACTCAGGGTTTACAATGTCCTGTTGCTGATCAGTCATTTCCCCCAAAACACCAATTTCTCAAATAAATGGAATGGTCTTAATTAAAAAAAAGAACAGTCCATTATATACCTGTAGCGGGTTAGGGGTTAAGTCATGTAATGACATGAAATGGGGTTGTACTGTTAACATATCATTTACGGATATATTAGGACAGCAACCTCAGAGTGGGATGAGATGAAGGATACAATTTCCCATCTTAATAGTGGACACTTGAATGTTCAAGGATTATCTTCCAAAATAGATCGGTTAACAAGAAGAAATGTGTCCATGGGACAGGGAAGCCCCCACTGCAAACCCTCTGCAATACTGTGAATTGATACAAACACGCAAGAAATATTTACATGTTTTTGAAGAAGAAAGTGCCGTAACTTCAGTAATAAAACGATTTTTGCACACGACACACCTTCTCATTGTGATGAACATTTGTGTGAAGTTTGACGTATTTCCCTTCAGTAGTTTTGGACTAATGGCTGACATGGAAAAAAAAGACATTTGACCTCCAACTGTGAGTTATACCTTAAGGCACTGACATGATTCTCAGTGTGATGCACATTTGTGTGAAGTTTGACGCAACTCCCTTCTGTAGTTTCCAAGTAATGGCTGAGACATGTCTTTTTCCACGATTATTTTTATTATTTGACCTTTGAGGCACTGGCATGATTCTCACACGTGACACATCTTCTCATTGTGATGAACATTTGTGTAAAGTTTGACGCAACTCCCTTCAGTAGTTTTCAAGTAATGGCGGAAACATGCAAGTAATGGCGGAAACATGTATTTTGCCACGATTCATCCAACTGTGACCTTGACCTTTGAGGCACTGACACGATTCTTGCGCGCGACATAACTCTCTGTGATTAACATTTGTGTGAAGTTTGACGAAATTCCCTTTGGTAGTTTCTGAGGAATGGCTGAAACACGATTTTGAACTGACGCACTCACGGACAATGCGATTACTATATGCCTTCCTGCGGGGGCATAACAATTGTTATAACAATTGTTAATTGTTATGCTCACCGCACAACGATATGCAAGTGAAACACAGTTGACAAGTGATCACAAAACGGAAGCTTTTCATATACATCATATACACGGGTTTCAAGTTCCGTTTTGCAGGGGGATGGTATGTTATTTGTTTTAAAACAAATGTAATAAATTAGAAGCCGATACTATCGAATGCATTTGGGTTGAGGTCCAACACAAAACGAAAGTAAACACTTTTTTGTAGGGTATGTTTATAGACATCCTAACTCTAAATCTATATGGAAAAAACACTCTGAAAATGAAATAGAAACAATTATATTAGAGGAAAAGGAAACTATTATCCTGGGGATATAAACCGTGTCCTGTATAATAAGGATATCAACACGATTGAATGGAGTTGATCCATGTGAGACTGGTAAATCTCAACCTCGGGATCAGCACAGCATCGTCCCTGATTACAATTCTGACACTCTCGGGTGAGACTTCACTATCTCACATGGATACTCATGATGGATTCTTATAATTCGAAATAGTCAAGCCGGCGGGAGAGCAAGAATGAAGTCCACGAAAAACACGCATTTAAAACAATCAACTATTACAAGGGAAGAAAAAAGAATCTAAATATGCGACTCCATAACGTTTTAACATAAAAAGGGTTCTTGAAACTGACGGGCATTTGTTGATTTACATACATGGTTTATATTACACCATATTATCCCTTATTTTTTAATAGTTTTATCTTTATATATTTACATTAATTTTTAATTAATACTTCATTTCTTCATTGTTCATCATTTTTTGCGCACAATATGACTTATTTATGTGTCGACGTGCCGTAAAACACCATTCATTCATTCATTCATTGAAACTGTCAGTGGTCACAATTATGAAGGGCTGATGTTTTCGTGCACATTTTGCATATACTGGTTTGAATTAAGTTTTTTCGTATTTGCATTTTGAGATTTGCCATTAATATGATTTAGCTAGATAATACCTTCAAGGTTCATATAGCCGTATATAGGCTAAATACGAACATGAATGTACAATTAATGACAACAGTGTATTGAATTGTAATAATTATAAATATATACACTTATTTCTGAAACAATTTAATAGTTAAATGAAAATTTTTTTTTTTAAGAAAGAACAATACGATAAAAACAAAAGCACCAACACAACACTTATTTCTTAGCATTTATCTACAAAACTGAAACCCGTATTTTATAAGTTACAGCCCATATCACGCAGGGGCGTACCTGGACATACTCCTATACGTCCGTGCGTATAATTCAGTGATGGGTATCGGAAAAATTGAAAAGCTAAAAATGAATTAAAAGTGCAGCCGAAGGGGTGGAATATATACGTTTCTAAGTAGCTCAAACCTACTTATTTAGGATTCATTTTTTTTCCAAACAACCCCGGGGAGGCCCCCTGGACACCCACTAGTCAAACCCTCCTCCTAGCGTATACCCCAAAACTCCCCTAATCTGAAATTATCTCCATTAATTGCTATATATAGAGGATATTTGTTAGCACGAGTGAAAATAAGTTTTCTCACTTCGAGATGAAAATAAATCCTACATTCACGACAAACCAACAAATATTCTATTTATTATATACTTTTTATTATGCAACACTAATAAACTGTTTCAAACAGAAAATACGTTTCGTTCCGACAGTTCCCCTTTAACGTATTCGCGGATAAATATAGTAACTAAAGTTCTAAACTTGACTGTTATAAGCAAATGTAGAAAAAAGTAGTTCCATTTTTTTCTGGCAGTGAGAATATGTTATTATATTATACTGAAAGAAAAAAAAAACGCAGGGTGCGTATTTCCGCTATATATTGTATGTTTAATATGCTACCACTAAACGAATGGTACAGGGCGACATTAAACCTCCTTTAGAAAGAAGGTTAAAACAGCACTGAACACACCAATGGTTACCCCATTATCGTCAGAATGCGCATTTGGCTCAAGCAGGTGAGCAAACTTAGGCTTTAAATGTTGCAATCACTTAACATTAAATACAGTACTGAACTGGCTCAATTTTCCAAAGAGGAACTTCAGCATTTATGAATTTCTTGTTACAACGTGTACTGTGATTAAAATGTCTGCAACATCACAGTTGTGTCCTTTCTCTAACTAATTGCACCTATTTTTTTTTACAAAACATCTTGGGATTTCCTTGGAATATATATGTAATTAAGTGTGCAGTATATGCAATATATAGCGGAAATACGCACCCTGCGTTTCCTTTTCCTTTCAGTATACATTTAGTGCATAGAATATAGTTCTAAACTTTGACACGAATTATGACTGTTAAAAGCAAATGTAGAAAAAAGTAGTTCCATTTTTTTCTGGCAGTGAGAATATAAGTTATAATATTTATAAACAATGATAAGTTTTATTCTAACCCTACAATCCACTATTTCACTGGGAAGTATATACTTACAATGTATACTCGTGCTGCGTCTTTTATGTGTTTATAACAGTAATATTAACGACAGATAGCCGGCAAGTCAATTCACAATTCGACAGTCCTGATTTGTTTTGAAATTGTGTTGTCAAACTGAAACAATGATTCCATTATTTAGTTGTCTCCGAGTGAATGTAGATCTATGCTAAAGGTGAACAGATATGTGATTGATGTGTCCATTTGTGTCAGAACCATATCATAGAATGTCTCCCTTTGATTTTTCTTAAAGGCATATTCAACTTCGTATCGTATACACATCTTATCGTTGATCTACAATGATACACTATCAATCACGAATGGATCAGTATAGCATTCAAAACTCCTTAGGTCATACTATTATTCGCAAGATGTTGTCTATATATAACTCAGTAAAGAGCTTATAACACATATCACGACTATCGATATAACAATATTGAAAATTAGAACAGTAAAAATACACTTTTAGGTAAAAGGAAATTGGCACAGAAATGGTTTTAACTGATTCTGGTTCCAAAAATTATGGAAAAAAATATATCCAAAGTCCTCATCTCAAATCACGTGCTAAATATGTTATTTTGGGGAAAAAAGATGTAAAATAATGAAAAAATCACCTTTTTTGGGAATAATTTAAAAAATATATAATTAAACAATAAAAAATGCAGTTATATAGTAAATAATGCTTGTAATAGAGAAGACAATCAGAATGTATGATCAATTTGACCAAATAAATAGACAGACTCTCAATTTTGGGATAAAATGTTGAAAAAAGTGATAAAATCACCGATTTTTGGAGATAAATACTTAAATTAAATCTGTGTGTAAATATCATATTTTTGTTTTGGTATTTTACTATTTATGTTGTAAAATACAATTCACAACTCAAGTTGAAAGTGTACTTATTTCGAGGTTGAAAGTTTGACAAAAATTGGAAAAAATCAACGATTTTTGGGAACATAATTTTATAATGATATTTACGTATTAATGTTAAATTAAGTAAGATATCCAACTTTTTATAATAGATCTACTTGTTTGATCTCACTAAACGTTTTATATTGGTTATAACAGTAGATTTGTAGGTAAAATATTTCAGATAATCTCCCTTAATTAAAATGTGTTTGATTTGATAGAGTACCTTCCCTTAAAAGTTTGCCGCTCTTTTTGACACACATGTTTTGGTACTGAGGTAAACACCAACTAAGTGAACTGATACACACTTGATGGAGCTTGTTATACAATTACATAGATGACAAGTATGTATATGTTTGATTTTGAAATAAAACATAATTTTAAAGGTAGTAACAGATCTGTGTGCTACTTAAGATTGTTGTTATAAATGTGAAGCAACACTTATTAGCCCGAGTGATGAAACCGCCGCTCTTTTTGACAACACATGTTTGGTACTGAGGTAAACACCAATTAAGTGAACTGATACACATTTGATGGAGCTTGTTATACAGTTACATAGATGACAAGTATGTATATGTTTGATTTTGAAATAAAACATCATTTTAAAGGTAGTAACAGATCTGTGTGCTACTTAATTAAGATTGTTGTTATAAATGTGAAGCAACACATATTAGCCCGAGTGATGAAACCTGTATCTACTCAACATTGCATTTTATAAATGCCCAGGCCAAGAAATACGAGGTAACGCCAATCCTCACATTTGACCACCCTCTATGGTGGAAAGCCCTGAACATCGTTCTATCAGAACCTAGTAACAGCGACCTGCGACACATTGTGCTCAGATTGGGAGGACTGCACATGGAAATGACTTTTCTAGGCTGTATTCTACATATAATGACAGACTCGGGGTTAACATAACTGCTAGAAACAATATATGCGGATAATGCTGTTATGCACATGCTAACAGGCAAAACCATATCACGAGCAGTTAGAGGCCGCAACCTTGTAGATATGGCCCTGTATTCATTAATGGCCGCCGAAGTCTTTAATATTGACATACGTAAGAACAAACCGAGTGGTGAAATTGAAGGTGACGAAACAAATGACGGAGCTGAGTTTAATGGTAGTTCGGAAAATGATGAGACATGCAATGTTGGACTGGAAACAGATAAGAAGGAAAGTACCCCTGACGAGCAAGTTAACGTATCTGTGGACACGGAAAATCACCTAATCGAGACAGCAGAATTGTTTGCTGAAGAAACATATAGACATGAATGAATAGGCATTGACAATGATATCGAGTGTGCATTGACTGTGTTTGATCAGGTTCTTGCAGGTGAGTTAGATGTTGAATCTGCATGTTCATCTGCTGTAGTAGAGCGCATAAAAGAGAGAGTAGATACGCACCGTAGTAATTTAAAACAAAGTCGCACATCAAGATTGTGGCTTCAATACATGGAGAAGGTTGATATGATTTTTTAAGGCAGAACGATTTGGCAACTGGAAGCTCCATTTGCAGGCAGTATTAGATATGTTACCCTATTTCACAGCATCTTTGCGGTCGGCACACGTATTCCTTGCAAACATGCTAGCATTAGAAACAAGTAGTCCTGATGTGTACAGGAACTTTATGGAGGGGTATCATGTACTAAGACAAAGCGATCGATTTTGGGCAGGACTCTTGACTGATTTAGTCATAGAACAAATGCTCATGAGAAGTTTGAAAACAACTGGTGGGCTAACACGAGAGAAGGGGAATGACAAACACAGAGGACGCTGTGGGAACTTTCTCGCCCCGCTTGCTCAGAAATCAACGAAGCTATGCAACAAGTATCAGGAACAGAATTCATCACCAGTGACCAGCATTAAGATATTCAAACGCACGGAAACAGAGAGACAAGAAAGACACAAACATTCTAATAGAATATCTCAGTGAAAGAAACCCCTTTAATAAGGATCCTGAGCTAAAAAGTATTTCAAGTGGAGTTGTTTCTGATGATTCTGTCAATGTAGATGATGCGAAAGCTGTTGGGATCAAGATTCTAGACAAAATGGCTGGAAGCACTGTTATGGATTTTGCTTTCAAGCGAAAAGATCTAGTAAAACAATGTCGGATACGGCTGGTTGAAAATAGGCGATGACGTTGTCAAGGTAGACTCACAACTATTATTTCAACGGCTTGTTTCTGCGGCAAGAATCACTTCCAGAAGACGAACTGGATTCGCTATTCTCTTATGAGTTATTCACTTACCCTCCAGCAATATTTGAAACCCCGAAATTGCTGAGAGAGGCTGATAAGCCTGCATTGGCAGAAGCTATACGAGATAAAGTAAAACCACAGTGAAAGACCCACTGGTGAAATGAAATATATACTTGATGGCAGTTGCCTTTTGCAACGGATTCCTTGGCCAAAATCTAACAGCTATGGTCAAATATGTGATGTGTATGTGGAGCATGTTACAAAGAAGTATGGAAAAGCGACAGTGGTATTTGATGGATATGACAATGTTCCAAGTACTAAAGACACAACACATCTGAGGCGAACAGGGGTTGCGTTGGGACGGAAGTTAAATGATCATGAGAGGAAAGAAAAGTAAGTTCCGCACAAACAAGAAAAACAAACAAAGATTTATTAACCTTCTAAGTGATAACTTGCAAAATGCGGGTATTGTAACTGTACACTCTTCAGACGATGCGGATCTTCTTATGGTAAAGACAGCTGTGACCTACTCCTTAACAACGCAGACGTCATTACTTGGAGATGATACATATCTGTTGATAATGCTGTGTTACTTTACGGTAACACTTCAGAAGGAACGGGTACATATATGGAAAAGCACGGTATGTAACATTGAAGACACAAAACGTAGATTGGGTGAAGAAATATGCTCTAATATACTGTTTCTTCATGCAGTTCTTGGCTGCGACACAACATCAAGGATATATGGACTTGGGAAGGGTACTGAAAACGTATGAAAACAACTCGGAATTTCATCTGGCTGCAGATATGTTCAACAAAACACCAAACAAAGTATCTAAAGAGGATATTATTGCATCTGGAGAGACTGCATTACTGCGTCTATATAAGAGTTATTCGCGAGAAGGACTGGACAAACTACGTGTTCATAAATTCGCCGAAAAGGTTGCCAAAAGCAAGTTTTGTAGGCCCTGCAAAGTATCACAGTCTTCGGGTATTTTATCAAATACAGGACTGGAAAGGTAATGAAGATGGGTTAATACCGGTTGAATGGGGCTGGGAAATACAAGATAACTCCATGAAGCCGCTTAAAATGGACAAATCACCTGCCCCGGAATTCCTTCTGAAGGTGATAAGATGCTCGTGCAAAACAGGATGCAAAACGACCAGCTGTAGTTGTAAGAAAATGGGATTAGATTGCAGTACAGCATGTAGTTCGTCTAGAGGAGAAAGTTGTGAGAATTCGGCACGACCCGAAATAGACAGTGATTAAAGTGAGTTCCGTTGGCTACATGTAAAATACAAACTGATAAGAAGACAATATAAATCAACATACCTAGCCTTCTATGTCTATGACAACTAAGATTTGAAGTCTACTGATTACACATGAAGTGTTGCTTGACTCAACAATCCTAACATAATTATATATATATATGCAGAAACGACTTGAACAAGTATTATTTAGTTAGTACGGAAATTGATTACAAAAAAAAGGATTTTGATTTTATACTTGGTGTATTCCTAAAATCAGCGATTTTTCTTCATTTTTAGAATTTTCTACAATTTTCTACCCCAAAATATTATATTTAGAATGTGTTTTCTATATCTTTGGGAACCATAATCAGGTTAAAATAATGTCAGTGACAATTTATTTGAATTTATGCTATTTTTTATTAATCTTATCCTAAAACCATTAAAAAAAAAGTATTTTTTTTTAAAAAAAGAAGTTTTTGGACCCAAAAACAGGTTTTGATATATAATTATATTTTTTTCCATTTAAACTTAATATTATGTAATATTAACAATAACATTTCATATATAAATACATGTTTACTAATATTCTGAATGGATATAAATTTATTCCAGAAAATAGTGATTTTCTTCACTTTTTTGACTTTTTACCCCAAAAAATCATATTTAGCACGTGATTTGAGATGAGGACTTTGGATATATTTTTTTGTATATTGTTTCGAACCAGGATCAGTAAAAACAATTTCTGTGCCAATTTCTTTTACCTTAGGCTATATTTAAGGCTAAAATGACCTGCCTATATTTACTAAACAAGATGTTTTGAGGGAATTTAATAGCGGTAAAAAAAAAACGAAAAAAAAACAGCTTCGTAGGTTTGAACTCCAAGCCGCCACTAAAAGTACACTCGCGGATAGTAAACGACAAGCCCGTATCCAATTGAGCTAGATGAGTAAGTTATGTACCGCAGGACATAATATGATCAAAACCTAATGCGTTAATGGATGTCACGTGGGCAACAGCAATATAAATAATGCGGTCCCAGGAATATTTACAAACAATCAATAAAACCCTTTTTTTCTCCTTTTTTTCAAATTCACGATTTTATTACTACTTATTTGGGGTTTTGCTTATCATGGTTATGTTTACACATTTCACTGATTAAAAAGCGGACTTATTAGCTCGAGTTCAATATATGCTTTACTGACGGACAGTGTACCTTTAATATTTGTATACGCAATATATGTATTAGTTAGAGGCTATGAATTGAACTTTTAACAATTAAGAAACCCTAAGGGAAGGAGCGCAGCGACTGACCGGGGTTTCTTAATTGTTAAAAGTTCACTTCTTAGCCTCTAACTGACTTAGTGTTTGCCCTACTTTTCCCTGCGCTTCTACGAAACCACGCCTCTTAACACGTTCGCACTTCTACTAAATCCGCCTCCTTGTGTCCAAACAAGCGCGTGCCATTTAGTAAGCGATTACTTAATGATTAGATGGTTAAAATTGATGATCGTTAGAAATTTACATGAATAAGTTCGCCATTTGTTTATAATTCCTCACCGTCTGATTGGAGGAAAAAGTAGGGCAAACACTATATATATATATATATATTTATTATATACCTATCAATAATACAAACATAGTACCTTCATTTTCTTACAATGGAATACAACAATCCGTATCACACTACAGGTTATCACACTACAGGTTATCAGTATGCTACTAAAAATAGATTTTGGAAAATGTCAGATTGGAATGTTGGGGATTGCCCAGCTAGTAATATATTAAGAATAATGGATGTTTTAATATGAAATGTGAACTATCAGAATGTTTGTTTGTGGGTTTGTGAACATTGTGGGTTAATTAATTCATTTCAGATTATGTCAGTTGGTAAATTCACCAGACTTTGATGTGTAATAAACACAGGTGTACTGTAGTTGTTGCAATGTAATGTACATGTTTTCATGCGCGTGTAATATACATGTTTTCATGTCTTTCCTGTTGGTGGCTTTCAGTTAATTTGGCTTTATTTTAATTTGTTGTTTTTGATACATGTATTCTATTTTAATGATATGTAAAGAGGTATATAATAAAAGGATCATTACTATAGTAACTTGTTCTGAAGTTTGTATCACCTCTCGTAGGTAAATGCCAGATCAGGATTGTGGGATCCTGATCTGGCATTTACCTACTCGCGCTGATACAAACTTCCAGAACAGGTTACTGTAGTAATAATCCTATTATATTACAAGACCCTTTCTGGAGCACTGGATCAATCGGATTCTGGGAAGATAGGTACACAAACGTTGCTATACGTTTATAGTTTGGGTATTGGTATAACACAGTTGTACAGTTGTACACACTTTAAACGTATAACAACGTTTGTGTCATACATATACACTGTTACCACCTTACAACTGTGTAATACCAATATTGGCATGAGCGCATAAAGCGCACGTTTGTAGTACTAATTGGTTGATGTTTTTGTTTTTAAACATTTTTTCCCGCAATTTATGTGTTTGTTTTTGTAATTTTAAGTATGTATCCTGAAGAAGGCGATTAATTGAATTGGATTTTATAGTCGCACCAACAGCTAAGGTCATATGGCGACTTTCCAGCGTCCACTGGTGGAGGAAGACCCCAGGTGCCCGCCAGCCACCGACGTTCCGCAAGCCAGCTGGATAGTTTCCTCACATAAAGATTCATAGGCCCCTGAGGGATCGAACCTACAGCGGTGAGGGGCAAGTGATTGCAAGTCAGAGACTCTAACCACTCGACCACGGACGCCCCTGAAGAAGGCGATAAAAGCTGAAAGCGCTCGATATAAATTTGTTAGTTTAAGCACCGTTTGGTTGATAATTTGGCTCACACATATATATATATATATACATGATGCCTGTCCATGTATGACAGGCACAGTGGAGATAATTATGACTAACGGTAGCCTTTATGTTCTTTTGAAAGCTTCAAGAAAGGTAGGAGATAATTGTTAAAGGGACACACGGCGTTCTTGATTTGTGTTTGTTTGTGTACATGTCTTCAATATTCACAAACGATTATTAATAATCATTGAAATGGCTAAAAGGAAAATGTCTTTGCATATTATTTATCATAGGCGGTAACTTTAATAGTATTTATGTTTTCTAAAATTTAATGAGTACAACTGATTATTATAAGTTAACGCAACTTTCGAAATATGTGTATGCAATGTTTAGTAAGAGAAACCTTTTTTTCCAAGCTCACGACTTTGGTACATGAATAGAAACTCAATTTCGTATGTTTATCAATGGTTGTACTTTTTGTTCTACTTTTTGCCACACTGAGGTTGTTAATACTATATTCAGAAATAGCAATTATGCATTCCAATGTACTATATATTTCAATGTGTGTTACTATATTTGTTTGTCTCTTTATCTACTATTGTCACATTGTTGTATAGTTATATACTATGCAATATGTTATTTGTATTATGGTCCAGAGGCCTACATTACTCGCAATAAAATAGTGTCTATTGTCTATTATATATTATTGATTATATTGCACCAATAATGTATTATCCTATGGTAGAACAATAAAGCAAACATTAACATTCTCCAATATGGCGACCATACATTAACACACGAAATAAACATACATATATTCACAGTCGACCAACACTATATATTAACAACAAGGAGATTCAAATGAAAACAATAAATAAATACAACTTATAATAGTAAATACAGAGATTTATCTCGGTGAAACTAGTATTAGACTGTCGCCTGGTTCCTGTTTCGCAAGTACATGTATAACTAGACTTTCATGTCTCGTGCTAAAAATGTTATTCTTCAAAATATAAGCCTAAATGCTAAACAAAACCTACCATCGACAACGCGAAACTGACAAATGGAACCAGCAATTTCTTCTCTTCCTTCTTCCTTTCTACTTCTTGCTATTCTTTTTAATCTCCAGTGTTAGAAGCTAAATTATAGTTGTATCTTTTGTATCTTTAAAAACGAAGAGCATATTATGCTCAAAAAACCCAATCTCTACCCAGAGTACACTTGTTCCTCATTTGACTCTGTCAACGTCAAAGGAAGTAGAGCGAACGGTTAGGTCATGTGATTATTCAAAAAAAGTTATGACGATTTTTATAATAAATCCTTTTGCGTATCTGGGGGTGCCATGCAAAGATAAAATATAGACCTATATTAAATAATTTCAATTTTTATTTCTATAAGTTAATTTTTTTCTAGTAATTTTCTGCTATCGATGACCTAAGTACGTATTATTTTTGTAGTAAAATAGTCCCGATTAAAACTAAATTGTTTTCATGCATTATTTCAAATCTTGCAACATCTAATTTGCAGATATTCTGAAAATTATATTTACACAAGAAATAAATAAGTTTCAGCCAAACATATTCCAATTTAACAGGTTTTACCAAAATCTTGTAATTTAGTAGTTAGCAGAGATATATGTGAGTGCAAGGAACGATAACTCTGCGTGGAGATTGCAATAAACCGTCAAGCTCAGCTTGAAGAGTCACATAGAAACTCACATTTAACAATGTATACGATGTCCACCATATTTGTAATAGACCTAGGGAAACAGATTCATAAAAACGCTAGGCTTACTTCTGAATCCCATTCACAATGTAAGTATATTCTTCATAACGATTTGTAAATATGTATATATATATAAGGGTGAGAATATACATACATCTACAAAATACCTTTCAAAAAGCACTGGATCCCGGAGGGAATACGAAAATATTGGAATAAATTAATAGATGGGGAAAAAACATTTATACAGTGCTACAGTTTATAAAAACCCAAGCGCTTTCGGCTTACGCCTTCATCAGGGGTACACAAACACGAAAATAACAAATACGAACAAAAAACACTAAAATACACCGCAGTTTAAATAAAACTCTTTAAAAAACAACTTATCGTTTGGCAGTGTTGCAGAAACTGGTTACTTTGAATAGACACTCTGGAGCCAAATGTGATACTACTAAAAGAGCATATCCGGTTGGATGAGGGTAAAACTGTACCCTGACATTTAGTTATGAAGAGAGAGTAAAAATGTGAAAAAGATAACACAAACCCTACCTCAAAACCTAAAATCGATACTGCAGGAAGTGTAAAGCAACTCCAAAGCTAATAAAAAACAATGAATAAGGCTAAACAAATTAAATTAAATAAATGGAGATATTTTGATCAAGGGATGTAACAAAAGTACTCATAATAGAACATTGTTGGTTGGATAAAAGTAAAATTGTACGCCGACATTTATGATTAGTTATGAAGAGAGAGTATGTGAGTGAATAACCCTACCTCTATACCTAAGCCTATTATTATTATGTTAGCCTATTCATAGTTTCAGTTAACTTTGGAGTTGTTTTTACTATATCCTGCAGTATCGATTCTTTGTCTTAGGTATAGAGGTAGGGTTATTCACTCACATACTCTCTCTCCATCTCTTTATGCTTTATAATCAAAGTGTACTGCAGTATGAGGAAAAAACATTGACGACGCCATTGGCTTAGTATGATAAAATTGCTGTTTTTAATCCCCCAAAACTTCTAAACTACTTAACCGACTTCAATAATCTACGACTCATTTTCTTAGCTAAGTTATTTCAAATCCAATGATATAACTTTTATAGCAACTTTTTGAAATAACCTACTGACATTTTTCACTGTAAATGACAACAATTCTGAAATAATTGAGATACAAGGTAAAATATATTTCACACGAATGAAATACCACTTTTTTATTTCATTGCTAAAAAACCACTTTTTCATTGATAAGCATAAAATAAAATCGAAAACCCATTGGAAACGTTTCCGGATATTATCTCATGGCACTGAGACGTGGCTTGTGATATGCATGGATTGTTATGTAGCTGCGGTCAATGCGTGTTTTTGAAAATGTTGTCGGTACATGCCAATAATCCTCCTATTGCACACAAAAGATATCATAAGAAAGAAACCCTGTGTGGCATTAGCGAATATGAACATGTACTCAAAAACAATATGACCCGTCCACAACCTCAAAAATCCAAAGACCCAACATACTCCAGTAAGCGTGGATAACTTTAGAAATATCAGTGCAACATTTCTATTGTTGGTATTATTTTCACCTGGCCGTTTAACTCCTGATATACCCAGAATAGTCAAAGTTAAAAAAACAATATTTAGAACCACTAAAACAACCACAGGGAGTATAAACGTATAGAAGACCATCGATGATGACGAGATGTAGCAAACAGCGGGACCGTATCCGAAATCGTTCCAGTTTGATGTAATTAAAGAAACGAGCATGTTTATTAGAACACTAATCAGGGGTGATACACTAGCGTATACTGAGTAAAACACAATGAGGTTTTGCTCTATTAAGAATGGAACCTGAATAGGTTTGACGGAAAATAGCCAGAACATATTGAAGCTGCAAATATTCATCCAAAATAAAGTGTTCAGCCAAAAGTAGCGAATTAAACTTTCAAAAACAACACACATGGTTTCAAAGTGAGTTTGGTCCATTGCAAACTGTTGTAGTGGTTGGGCGACTAACAGAGAACTACAAAGACACATGTTGATTTTACCAGGAACCGTTCTTAGACTCGCGAACGATATATACGTCATTAATACAACGAGTAAACAAACTAATGAAACCAAAGAGCATGCAAAAGAGATTATGATTGCTATGTCTTCCACTAAATTGCTCATTGTAACAGAAGAAGACAACCACGCAAATAATCGTCAATGCACACATATATGGTACCATTTCCCGAGTCAATGACGTATTCTGTTTCTGACAACACAATTTCGCTATTTATCAGACTAATAACATCGTCTTCAAAAACGGTGTACTCATTCGTATCTAGCAAAACCTGGTCACATAACAGCGTTTTCGAAATAGAAATTGCTTGGAATTGAATGTTGTTTTAACGGCTCATCAACACAGTATAGGTTATTTAGAGCCGCCCCATAGAGAGGGGAAGGATACATAGGAATCCGGGAACCTGCCCTACTCTTATTATCGAATAGATTCCTATGGTTCTTTAACGTGCTCGGAGGATAGACCGATACACGGGACCGCCCGGTTTACGTCCCCATCCGACGGACGAGGCTAAGGTAAAGTGTCTTGCCCAAGAACACACCGACGGAACTCAGTGGCACCACGGAGGATTGAACCCGGGGCCTCCGGTTACAAATCCGCCGCGCTACCGACTGCGTCACGCCAGCCCCTGAAATTGCTTGGAAACTAAACCTATAGTCCAGTTGACGTTTCGATTCAGAATAGGTTTTTAGTAATTCACGACCATGCAACGAAATGGTGGTTTGTACGTTTGGGTCATCCTCATATATACTTTTAAACAATGTTGCTTGAAAACGAAACGTTGTATCATTTAAATATATCTCAAAAGTTGTACCACGCCCTCCGTGTTCTTCGATGAAATTTTGAGTAGGCTCCGTAAAAAGTCCTTGACCTGCCATAGATTTCCATCTCAGGATGATATATATCCATAATTGTTCATCCTGGTTGTTAACAACACATATTTCTAGTTCAAATGCATCTTCATATCTGTCTGGCAAACGATTCTTGATTGTAGATGCTGCTTCTTCATAAATAAGACTTACAGTTTGTGTGGTGGTGGTGTTGTTGTTGTTGGTGTCAATCTGCTTCCATAAAAGTGAAATGTTCCAGTACAAACCTGTGTATGAAGAGAAAACCTCTTCACAGCCTGCGTTTGTTTTTGTTTTCAGTCGTGAACTCGTGACGTTCCGGCATTCGTCCTGAAATGCAATGTTTTATTGATACAGTAATACAAATACTTTTGAATAGTTGATAAATGCCGTTCCGCAAAAACGCACATTCAAAACAAACAACCATAACAAGAACAAGAGGCCCAAGAGGGCAGGTGGACGCTCTACTTGCTAAAACAGCTCTTATAGAATTAGATAGATATAGCTAGATATAGCTCTCTTCTCCTATAGATTTAACAAAGGAAAATACAATATAGCATTTTTCAACAAATCAAGGGCCATAACTCTGTTATTACTAACGAGATCTAGCTGGTTTTCGAAATTGTCCAAGATTTGATTGATATACCGCGATTTGCACATCTAGACATCATAATGAGACTTCCTGCCAAATTTCGTAGAAATCCAACAAGCCGTTTAAAAGGAGTAGCGCCGACAAAAAAATTGAAATAAAAATGTCAAAGGGCAATAACTCCGTCAAAAATCAGCGAACTGGAACAAAAGCGTGATATGCACAACTAGACATCTTACCGATGCTTCCTGCCAAGTTTCGTCGAAATTCAAAAAGGCTTTTAGGATGAGTAGCGCCGACAAGAAATTTTAAAGTAAGTGTCAAGTAATTAAAAAGATAATGAAAAAAAAATCAAATAAAAAAAAAAATCAAATCAATCAATGGGTCACCATTTGAACAAACTTGGTAGAAGACCATAAGCTTATAGCAAATGCAAAATATTAAACCTCTGGCTCTTGCAGTTTCAGAGAAGAAGATTTTTTAAGTTTTTCCCTATACATGTCTATGTAAAACATGTGACCCTTGGGGCGGGGTCAAATGTGACCCGAGGGTCACAATTTGATCAAACTTGGTAAAGTACCATACGCTTATAGCAAATGCAAAATATTAAACCTCTGACTCTTGCAGTTCCTGAGAAGATTTTTTTCAGTTTTTCCCTATACAAGCATTTATGTAAAACTTGACCCCCGGGGCGGGGCCAGATGTGACCCCAGGGTCACCATTTGAACAAAATTGGTAAAGGACCATAAACTTATAGCAACAGCAAAATATTAAACCTCTGGCTCTTGCAGTTTCAGAGAAGAAGATTTTTTTAAGTTTTTCCCTATACATGTCTATGTAAAACATGTGACCCTTGGGGCGGGGCCAAATGTGACCCCAGGGTCACCATTTGAACAAACTTGGTAAAGGACCATAAGCTTATAATAAATGTAAAATATCAAACCTCTGGCTCTTGTAGTTTCTGAGAAGAAGATTTAAAAAAAAAAATCCTATATAAGTCTATGTAAAACTGTGACCCTCGGGGCGGGAACAAATTTGACCCCAGGGTCACCATTTGAACAAACTTAGTAGAGGACCATAAGCTGATGCTACATGTAATACATGAGAGCTCTGTGCCATGTGGTTCCAGAGAAGAAGATTTTTTCAGTTTTTCCCTATACAAGCCTATGTAAAACTGTGACCCCCGGGATGGGGACAAATGTGACCCCTGGGTCACCATTTGAACAAAATTGGTAAAGGACCATAAACTTATAGCAACAGCAAAATATTAAACCTCTGGCTCTTGCAGTTTCAGAGAAGAAGATTTTTTTAAGTTTTTCCCTATACATGTCTATGTAAAACATATGACCCTTGGGGCGGGGCCAAATGTGACCCGAGGGTCACCATTTGAACAAACTTGGTAAAGGACCATAATCTTATAGTAAATGCAAAATATCAAACCTCTGGCTGTTGTAGTTTTCCGAGAAGAAGATTAAAAAAAATAATCTTATATAAGTCTATGTAAAACTGCGACCCCCGGGGCGGGGACAATATTAATAAAGAATAAAGGCATATGAGTCACAAACACAAAACTGGGTGACAATAGGGCTACCGACTTGGAAGGTCAGTGGCAAAAAAGGCTGCTGGGGGTTTAAACCAGGTTCTTCGGTGCATCAAACCTCACACTTACCCTACAGTCATCCAAATAAAACGGGACAGTGTAAATAAAGAAATCCCCGTATTGAATTATTCTCTAACCAACAAGGCAGCATAAATAGGCAATATAAGTAAAACACAAAGATACTCGTGTATATATAAATACAAAAAGACAATAACCTAGAAAGATACAAAGAAGGTACTCAGTGACTTGGCAGAAACCAGAACAACAGGAGAATAAACATTTGAGGTCACGACAAGACAAGATTGCAGACAAACATCAAAAGTCATCGTCCTTTTGGGCTTTAGGTAGACGTCATCATAGGGTCCACAGCCTGTCCGGTCATCGCACAATTAAAGAGGAGAGCATAGTGGCTAACGTTAAATGGTCCACCACCAAGCATGCAGTGCGTTTCAAAATAATAAGGTAATAACGTATTTTGATAAACCTTTTAACAAGTTTAATTTAAATTTCCGACTGAGTACACAGCAACTTCAGTAAACGAGTTCTGATTCTCACTAATATTTAGCTGCATGTTTTTGGACAATTTCACCATGTGGACTTGTCACGTTGTTGTTTTCAAAGCATTCATTTTCATATAAGATAATATATTTACACATATGGAACTAGTTAGGTATGACACTACTGTTTAGACAAATTGTTGGAATTCCAAATGAGAACGAAATTTGCACCTCTTGTTACAGATTTGTTTTTGTTTTGTTATGCTAGAGGTTTCATATTTAGTCTTTTACCAGATACGCTAAGGCAGATGTAATCGAAGCCTTTTATTATACCTCTTTCTATATGGATGATATATTGGACAATTACAACCCTTTTTTTTCTACTATGGTTACTACATATACTTTCTTTCCTAAAGCACTTCACCTCAAAAAAGCTAATATTTCTCATAGTTGCTATATCTTCCTTACTCGATTTACATCTCGCGATTGAAACTGAGAAATAATAAGCAAACTCTATGACAAGAGAGATCATTTCAATTTTGAAGACAAACATCAAACGTTACCGTCCTTTCAAGATTTAGGTAGACGTCATCATAGGTCCACAATCTTTCCGGCGATCGCACAATCATGTGGAAAGCAAAGCGGTGAACTGTAAATGGGTCAACCACTAAACATGCAGTGCGTCAAAATAATAAGGTGACAACCTCCTTTGATAAGCCTTTTAACAGTGAACATTAACCAATCTTTACCAGGGTCACCATGTGACTGTCAACTTCTTAGAAAATTGTCTGCGATTACGTCATAATTTGTCACATGACCATAGCTAAAATATCAAAATGCGATGGGAAAGCTTATATTTGCAGGATTTTCTAACGGATATTTCGACAATAAAACATGTTTAGAATCGTTTTTACTGAAAAAAATGCAATAACCTGTTTGAAATTGCATATTAAATGTTTTAATTTTACAATATGCAAATGTTTTATTTCATACCACAGCCAACCCCGTTTTCGCTTCATGGAGAAGGGGTTGGATGGGGTATGAAAGATAATACTCAGACCACGTAATGGTGGATCGGCGCCACAATTAAGTTACCCATATGCTTTTAAGATCTATATTATAAACTAAAATCAATAGCAGGATGGAAAGTTGTGCGTCAAAACTGGAGTCAGATATAACACTATATATCCAGAAATGAATTCAATAAAGTTGCCAACGTAACCGAGTACTGAAACCCGAGTTAAAAAAGAAAAGGCAGCAGTGATTGGAGAATGAGTGGATAAAACGGCTTAAATTGATTGGGAAATCACTTAAATTGATTTGCGAAAATGCGGGTTGTTTAATGGTACTTATAAAAACTGAGAAAAACAACATTTCTATTTAGAATGGCTTAAATTGCTTCCAAAATAACTAAATTTGCGAGTTATTTAATGACATTACACTGATTTGATATTTGAAGAACTGAAACATAGTTACATTTACTGATCAAACTCAGAAATGGAGTTATATTTTTTTATAAAAAATATGTCAGGCGAATATATGTTTACTATACACTACTCAACTTTTATAATCGGTCACCCAGTTTTTTTTTGAAAATAACACGAATACTAAAAACTGGAAATCACCGAAACATATACCAATATGTTATTTAGTTTATCAACAAGGTTTTAGTCCAATCAAGGCAGATTACATTTTATAAACGATATTTGTTAAACGAAATCAGTTAAAATTTCAAATGAAAATATGAATTATTAAAAAATATATAATTCTTTGAAAAGTGACTGATTATAACAGTTGAGTACTTCATACTTCTCGATACGTAGTAGGCCTTGCTCGCTCCAAACAGTTTATGATGAACAAAATGAGGGTAAGACTGCGATTAGAGGGTCAGGAGTAGGCAAAGATGTGAACGGGAAGAGGTCAGGGATCGGGGGAAATAACCATCATCCCAATATAGATTTCAGAATGTAAGGCCAATTTTGGTCAAAAACTTGAAGATTTACATTTATACCGACGGGCTCACTGGATACCTTAACGGGGGATGTTATCCGCACGACGGTCATGCCGATAATGTTCCGTCTGCCGATAATTAGAGGTTAATATACGGTTGTGGTGTCTCCTTTGTCGACAATGCACAACTATTGCCGAAATTGTCCGAGGATTTTAGCCCGAGGGCCATGCACTAAATGTGCCATTATCGACAAAGGGCACACCATGGCCGTATATCTGCCTTTTTATTACATACCTTACTATAAATGGAAAAGAAGAAGAAGGAGGAGAACAGCAGGAGCATTTTTACGGAAAAAAAATGCATCGATATGTTTACAAAACGGTACATATAAGTAGCATGACATGTAAACAATTATTTGGCAAATAAAATTAATACATTTAATTAATAAATTACGTTCAATTAGTTTTTTTCCTTGTCTATTTTTAAATCCACATCGTTCACTTTAATGATATATTTCAACGTTTCAACTTTTATGTACTGAGCGTGGAAATTGCATTTAAGATTTCAGCGTCCGCTCCACAGTCATAGCGCTCCAATATGATGTGTTTGTGTTGCATGATGACGTTGACATCTCTCGGACAGTCTGTTTCTACTGTGCCGATTTTTCCCTTATCCCTGTCACAGTGTGCCAATTATGGATTTTGAAAAGGACTGATAATCATTTTATTTTGTTTTCTAAAATGTGTTACTATTTATTGTACAATATCTTATAAGGATCTTTATCCGCACGACTGTCGTGCACATAACGATAATTATCGGCACTACAGAAACAGATATTGACGATTCTATCAAACAATGCCAAATGATCGTTATCGTGGTATTTAAACTAAAAAACAAACATTCTAGCGTTATTGCACTAGTTTATCGTGCCGTTTTTTTTGCAAACTTTGCTGTGTCGAATGTCAAATAAACCTACTGCGAATGAATCTAGAAAATCTAGACATTCAGTCTACGCGTTTTATTTTAATTTGAGTAGTGTTAATAATGGCTAAAGAAAAAAAAAGTCAAATTTATACCATATTGAAAAATTACACCACGGTTAAATTCAACAATAAAAACAAAACCCATTAAAAGTCTCTGAACTTTGCCAAACTAAATTATCGTGATACCACTTCAAAAAAATATCGTTTAATTGAGCCTGTTTATGAGAAATTAGAGTTAAAGACCTGAGGTATTTACCTAGAAATGACATTAAATCGTTTCAAGACACCACCAACATATGTTACTTTTTCCAATTTCGGATATTTTAAGAACCTCAATTCCTCAGTCATTAAATGAAACAAAAACTAAGATATACTGCGGTCTCTGCTACATTTTACTATTTTGGATATTGTTATAACCTCGAATCCTCATTAAATGAAACAAAAGCTACGACATACGTGTGGTCTCTGTTACTTTTTACAATTTCGGATATTGTAATAACCTCGATTCCTCATTAAATGAAACAAAAGCTACGACATACGTGTGGTCTCTGTTACTTTTTACAATTTCGGATTTTGTAATAACCTCGATTCCTCATTAAATGAAACAAAAGCTACGACATACGTGTGGTCTCTGTTACTTTTTACAATTTCGGATATTGTAATAACCTCTATTCCTCATTAAATGAAACAAAAGCTACGACATGCGTGTGGTCTCTGTTACTTTTTACAATTTTGGATATTGTAATAACCTCGATTTCTCATTAAATGAAACAAACGCTACGATATACGTGTGGTCTCTGTTACTTTTTCCAATTTCGGATATTGTAATAACCTCGATTCCTCATTAAATGAAACAAAAGCTACGACATACGTGTGGTCTCTGTTACTTGTTACAATTTCGGATATTGTAATAACCTCGATTCCTCATTAAATGAAACAAAAGCTACGACATACGTGTGGTCTCTGTTACTTGTTACAATTTCGGATATTGTAATAACCTCGATTCCTCATTAAATGAAACAAAAGCTACGACATGCGTGTGATCTCTGTTACTTTTTCCAATTTCGGATATTTTAATAACCTCGATTCCTCATTAAATGAAACAAAAGCTACGATATACGTGTGGTCTCTGTTACTTTTTCCAATTTCGGATATTTTAATAACCTCGATTCCTCATTAAATGAAACAAAAGCTACGATATACGTGTGATCGATAACATGATGACGATTAAGCGTACGTGTTTTGATTGTGGAATCAAAATAATAAGTAACAACTTTTACAACATTGGATGACCCTCGTGTGCTAGTATTATCATGCAAAGGTGTGTGTGTGGTGGGAGAGTGAGTGGTGGGTTGGGGGAGGGTCATGGGAGGAGCTTGGGGGCAAAATCTTACAGGAGCGTTCTGATAATCGATAATCAATCCACCACAAATTGCAATTTTTGGGCAGGCACCGTCCAACATTTTCACAACATTATTACAGTTTGACACTACCCAGATATTTTCTACATAAGCGATTTAACACATGGAAAATACACATGCTCCCATGTAATGTTTATGCTTGGGATAACCATAATAATTTTAAATCATAGAAAACAGTCAAATACTTTAAAGTCAGGGGAAAACACATTCAAAACTCAGACATGTTTATAGATTTTCAGAATTCAGCTTCCTCCCTACTCCCCACTCCCAACTCCAGCCTCAATCCCACCAACAGACACGTTGATCAGCCCCTGGTTTCTGAATGTATGTGTGTGTGTGTTTGTCTGTGTGTGCGTGCGTGCGGGCGGTGGTAGATACCATAAGAGCTATGATTCTCAGTGTGAGACGGGATTCACACAGAGGGCATTTGAAGACACATATGGCCGTACATTCTGGCGAAAGGCCGTTCAACCGTACAGAATTTTAAACGGCATTCACACAAACAGATATACTCGAGTTTGGGAGTACATACTGGTGAGTGAAAACATATATGCCAGGAGTGCGGAAAAGTATTTTCCTATGTTATAGTTTTTGAATGGACCATACATACTGGAGACAAAGGCATTCGCCAAATGAGTTAATAATATGTAAAACCAACTTACTTTAAACTATTTTAAGCTTTTATAATTAATATTAATGATGAATAAATGCAAGTTATGTACAAAACCTAATGGAACGACGTGAGTTTTTCAAAAATCAAAATTGCCATGTGTCCGTTTAAATATTTTTACAGATTTCTGAAAAGACCGCACTCTGCATTGTTTTAAAACTCTTGGCGTCCTGTTTTGTTTTTCTACAGAACTTGCATATTTGAAAACATTATTTATAAGTATGCCTCCATCGCAGAATAAAGCGTTAGATATGTCCGTCTGTCTGCCCAAACTGTTTATGTGTCTATATTCTTTATTTTGTGGTGGTGATGCCTTTGTTTTGCGATATGTAACATAATATGGAGATGGTTAAATTGTTAAACGACACGTACCATACTGTGATAATGGTTTTGTTAAACGATACGTAACATACTGTGGTGATGGTTTTGTTTGTTTTGCGACACATAACAAACTGTGATGATGGTTTGGTTTTGCGACACGTAAAATACTGTGGTGATGGTTTTGTTTTGCGACACATAGCAAACTGTGATGATGGTTTGGTTTTGTGACACGTAACATACTTTGATAGTGGTTTTGTGATGCGACACGTAACATACTGTGGTAATGGTTTTGTCATGCGACACATAACATACTGTGGTGATGGTTTTGTTATGCGACACGTCACAAACTGTGGAGATGGTTTTGTTATACGACACGTAACATACTGTGGTGATGGTTTTGTTATGCGACACGTAACATACTGTGGTGATGGTTTTGTTATACGACACGTAACATACTGTGGTGATGGTTTTGTTATGCGACACGTCACAAACTGTGGAGATGGTTTTGTCATGCGACGCGTTACATACTGTGGTGATGGTTTTGTTATGCGACACGTAACCTACTATAGTGATTGTATTGCTATGCGACACATAACATACTGTGATGATGGTTTTGTTCTGCGACACGTAACACACTGTGATGATAGTTTTGTTATACGAAACGTAACATACTGTGATGAAGGTTTTTTTATGCGACACGTAACCAACTATAGTGATTGTATTGCTATGCGACACATAACATACTGTGATGATGATTTTGTTCTGCGACACGTAACACACTGTGATGATAGTTTTGTTATACGACACGGAACCTACTATAGTGATTGTATTGCTATGCGACACATAACATACTGTGATGATGATTTTGTTATACGACACGGAACATACTTTGATGACGGTTTTGTTATGCGACACATAACATACTGTGGTGATGGTTTTGTTTGTCGACACGTAACATACTGTGGTGATTGTGTTGTTTTGCGACATGTAACATACAGTGGTGATTGTTTTGTTTTGCGACAAGTGACATACTGTGGTTATGGTTTGGTTTTGCGACACGTAGCATACTGCGGTAATAGTTTTTTAATGCGACATGTAACGTACTGTGGTAATGGTTTTGTTTTGCGACACATACAATACTGTGATGATGCCTTGGTTTTGCGACACGTAATATACTGTAGTGATGGTTTTGTTACGCGTCACGTAACATACTGTAATAATGGTTTGGCTTTGCGACACGTAACATAGTGTGGTGATTGTTTTGTTTTGGGACACGTAACATACTGTGATGTTTGTGTTGTTATTCGACACGTAACATACTGTGATGTTTGTGTTGTTATTCGACACGTAACATACTGTGGTGATTGTTTTGTTTTGGGACACGTAACATACTGTGATGTTTGTGTTGTTATTCGACACGTAACATAATGTCGTGATGATTTGGTTATGCGACACGTGTACTGTGCTTATGGTTTTTGAGACGACAGGTTAACATACTCATCTCTGGTGGTGATGGTTTTGTCATGTGATGGGTGCATTATGTGATGGTTTCGTCATGTGATGGGTGCAATATGTGATGGTTTCGTCATGCAATATGTAACCGTACTGTTTGCTGCTGGGAATGGTTCTCTCAGTGTACGTACTATATATTTGATATTTTAAATAATTAGAAAGATAGCGGAACATTTAAGTAATTGTTTTTCAGATGCCTTGTTAGCAAATCACTGCTTTAACATGTATTATGTTAGTTAAACTTAGGCTCACATTAACATGTTCGACAAGGAATATTTGATATAAATACAATTCAAAATCAAAACCAATTTGTTTGATAATTTTTTATTTTTTTTTAATATATATATATATATATATATATATATATATAGATTTTTTATTTATTTTTGCTATATTTGACAAACAGCTTTATTTCATAATTAGCAAAGCAGCTAAACAGGCTATTTAATTGTTCTTTTCCAAATATGTTCGATACATTATCATTTTTTTCAGTATAACGGATCACTATTTTAGAAAAAGTTTTGGTTGAAAATATGAACAAAACCAATTCCAGTTTGTATTTCACTGAATCTCTTTATTTGTTTAACCGAAGGTATATTTCTTTTCGATATATATAATTACTATATATATATATATATATATATTTATTTTTTTCTTATTTTTTCTAACGAACAGCTTCAATAAATGTAATGATCAGCAAAGTAAGGCTTTTATATAAGGCTTTTAAATTGTTCTTTTTCAAAGTAATTGACTGCCACAAAATCCTCCGTTATTAGATTAGTATTTGTCATTTAAAAATGGGCGTGGGTCAAAAAACGACTGTATTGCAAAACAACAACAACGTAGACGTTCATTTCGTTATTTCTGTGTTTTAATGATTACCAGTTTAAGCTTGTTAACCTTCTCCGTATCTTACTCATAAAACCTTTATTTCATTTTTATTATCGTTGGTGTTAATATTAGCAATACAAATAGCTACCAACGAGAATATTTATAATAAAAATCACCAATAAACAAAAACGTGAGAATATCAGCACGATCGTCCCTAAAGTTCGCCTTTCTTTAGATTTTTCAAATGAGATAAAGAATCAAATGAAACGTATATTTTGTATAGCTGTCAGAATCATAATACCGACTAACACTTTGATTCGAAAGATCGGTGACGTGTTGGTTCAACTATTTCGGCGAGTTTTCTAAACGTTCAGGTCTCACACCACAATTAATTTTCCCATAGGGTTACTGTACAGCCTTTTCCAACATCTGAGCTTCAAAGCAGGGCAGCAGACATTGTTGTTGGTTTAATATCTTCAGTATAGCCAAGACCAGTAATTTAAAACAATAAAATATATAAGTTAGCCAGTTTTTTTTTTTTCCTCGCTCATGTTTTGTGAACCCTATGGAAAATACAAAATTCATACACTATCTAGCTGAATATGTGGTGCTTCGGTCAAACAATTCTGAAATTTGAATGAAACCTCATATCAACATGGGATTTTCTGTATCATCTGTCTTTTACACTGCAGATGTATGCTAAAGCAAAGAAAAGCCTATTTTTCAAATTAAAAATTGCCTAAAATTGAGAAAAAATAGAATGATTTTCTGTTTTCCTTTTGTCTCTAGGTCCGTCAGCTTTCAGGGGAGATAATAGAGGTGTGAGACCTATAGCGTAATGTACGGTGTACTGTTAGGGCCATGTTACCATCGCATCTTACCATCGACCATCGCATCTTACCATCGCATCTTACCATCGACCATCGCATTTTACCATCGAGCATCGACCTGGGTCGACGGTCGATGGTAAGATGCGATGGTAACATGGTCCTAACAGTACACCGTAGTAATGCGACTAATACCTGCTGAAACAGCCATCGTATTTCATTTGGGAAAAAACGCAATTTTATAACCAGGCGTCCACGTTTAAGACTCATCAACGATAAGGATAAAGCAACACGTTTTGTTTTTTGGTAACAAAAAGAAATAATATTTGATTCATTTTTAAAATGTCTAAAAAATATCTAGCCAGCAACAAAATATTCCGTAAATGGAATAGCTTAGCTATCATCGACTGACTCCGTCACACCCCACTCCAAGATGAATAGTGGCATAGGGAACCAGACTAAACGTGGGAGGAGATATGCCGTATACGGCAATCTAATACGGTTACACGTACGCACGTGGCAGATAACATGTACGTACATCAGGGTGGCGAAACCACGTGACTTTTTAATGGTTTCACGACAAAGAATTGTACACAAAACGCTCGATTTAAGTAGATGTTCGCTTTATAACTTTCTTAATATTTATCGAATTTCATTCAGATAAAGTGCGCGTATTCTCCTCAAAATAATTAAAAGACCACAAAATAGAACAGTAATACTTACGTAATGTTGAATATTATGGATTTCATTTTCATATAAAAAGTTAATACATGTGTAACAACTGTAAAAAAAAAATTACAACTAAAATTAAAAATTGAGAAAAGATAGCAAATTGTTCAATTACAGCAGTTTAAACAATGACCCAAATCTATTGTCCTTAAATTATTTTGAGGAGTATATCTCTCCGAGGTGAGTTTTTCCCTCCGCTGCAAAAGCTAATTCGACTAGTACTCTGTGAGATTAGCACTCCCAAAGTCTTGGAAACGAAATAAATCTATGACGGTCTACATGTTGGTATGGCTGATCTCAGAAAGGACTGAATGAACCAAATTGCCTTTTGCAGCGGAGGAAAGAGCTTACATTGTAAGGGCAAGTGAGCTCAGTTTGAACAAAATTTGTTAAATATTAAGAAAGTTATAAAAAAAGAAAAGTATAACCCATGCGTTATATGAAGACGATTTTTAATAATGGGTTAGTTTGTGGAGGCTTTGTTCAAGTCACATACCTGTAGTCGTCGATACGAGATGACAGAAAGGTTAAGTGAAAAATTAAAAGATACTGTATGAATACAGATACGTTTTTATTTGGTCTTAGGTATACATTATTATACATGTTAAAGGGAACATATTCATTATTATACATGTTAAAGGGAACATACTCATTATTATACATGTTAAAGGGAACATATTCATTATTAAACATGTTAAAGGGAACATATTCAAGTATTTTCAATTAAACAATTTACACCTGAGCTATTACAAAGGGAATTTCAGTGACCATGCTACAATATAATATAAAAATCATATTTACTTAAATTGTACAAGTGATTATCATATGGGCCCTATTTTTGTTCATGTTTTAGTTGTATTCAGGCTCAAAACCGCTTCGGAGTTGCCGTTAAGGCAATCAACTTTGCATTTTAAATGAATTACAAGTGATCTTATAGAAAATATTTAATTCCTTTACTTCTTTACTTCATTATAATACTCAAATATAAATGGGTGCCGTTTGAAACGTCTAGGGTAAAAAGTAAAATAGATGCCGAAATCGTTTGATGCCGAAACGTCTAGGTGCCGACTGGTCTAGGTGTCGAAATGGTTTGGTGCCGCCAAAAGTATGTTTTTAATAAATCATCCAGTCAAAGATGAATTAATTCATCGGTATTATATTTAATTCAATGTAACTTTATTTGATTCACTACTTTTTTTGAAACCATCTAATCAAACTTACAACAATCCGATGCTTTGTGAAATAATCCGGAGTGTTTTTTCAAACCATCTAATCGAACTTGAAACGATTCAATGCAATGCTAAACAGTTCAGTCGGAAACATGAATCAAAGCAAGAGAATGTGAACCAATTTAAAAGTAACCCAGTCAATTTACCGAGACGTGAAACAATCTATAGGAAACTGAATTAATGCAAGACCAACGCATTCAATTCAATGACAGCAGAATCAATTTGACATAAAGACAAATGGCCGATACTGAACAGAATTAATACGATGTAAAGTGAATTAATTCAGTGCATTCCCAAACAGTTGTGCGAGGGCGCCACTTGCACATACAGCACATAAGCTAGAAAAGTTACTTCCCTTGATAAGCATTCCATGCGGTGTCCTGTTAGTGCCATCTTACCATCGCATCTTACCATGCGATGGTCGATGGTAAGATGCGATGGTCGATGGTAAGTTGTTGCGATGGTAAGATGCGATGGTCGATGGTACGATGCGATGGTAAGATGCGACGGTAAGATGCGATTGTCGATGGTAAGATGTAATGATCGATGGTAAGATTCGATGGTCGATGGTCCATCACATCTTCCCATCGACCATGACATCTTACCATCGCATCTTACCACCGCATCTTACCATCGACCATCGCATCTTAACATCACAAGTGGCGCCCTCGCACAACTGTTTGGGAATGCACTGAACTAATTCACTTTGCATCGTATTAATTCTGTTCAGTATCGGCCATATGTCTTTATGTAAAATTGATTCTGCTCTCATTGAATTGAGTGCTTTGGTCTTGCATTAATTCACTTTCCTATAGATTGTTTCACGTATCGGTAAATTGACTGGGTTACTTTTAAATTGGTTCACATTCTCTTGCTTTGATTCATGTTTCCGACTGAACTGTTTAGCATTGCATTGAATCGTTTCAAGTTCGATCAGATGGTTTGAAAAAACACTCCGGATTATTTCACAAAGCATCGGATTGTTTTAAGTTTGATAAGATGGTTTAAAAAAAAGTAGTGAATCAATTAAAGTTACATTGAATTAAATATAATACGGATGAATTAATTAGTCTTTGACTGGATGATTTATTAAAAACATACTTTTGGCGGTAATGGCCGCCAATAGTTTGTCTTTCATATTTTAAGCCCCAAAAAATTAGAGGGTACACGGGTTATGCACAATAGATACGGGCAACACCCTAATCTCTAATTATGCCATATAATTTTAAAATTGTTAAATCGAGAATACTGTATACGAATTATAATGTCGATAGACCGGACATCCTCCAGTACCAGGATGATCACCATTGGTAATGCCGTTGGTCAAGGGAGATAATCCAGTTGTACGACCTGACTTACTGGATAAATGTGTCACAAGGATACTCTCCAAAGCCGGATGATCACCAGTGTAACCCAGTGAAGCCATGACCAAGGGAAATAATACATTTAACACATTACTGATGAGACACTGCGAACCCTTGTCAGGTAGAAATACGCCACAGCAAATTTAAACATAAATTTGTCCCCCAATTGTAGCGGGCAAGAGCACGTCAGAATGTAATCAATCCAATCTAACAATACTTAGGTTGGCCACAAAAGCTTTAATAGATTTTTTGAGTGAATTTAATAGCAAATAATTCGTCCTTTGTCAGATGTGTGCCATCCCGCTTGTTAAACAAACTGACATCAGCCATTCTTATATTGTGAACTATAATGCGACCGGCTGGGTTCTTGCATACAGCCGTCCGTGCGACACTATTAATACGTTTGCGCTTTTCTTCCATTATGTGTATTCCATTAGGTTCCGCTCTCCACCAGCATAATCGTGGAAGTATATCAGTCCAAACTAAGGTTGAACCCACCAATGTAGAAAAAATGTACTTAATATTCTTCCCATTTCATCCCACCGGTCCCAAACCAAAATATTTGTATTCCCTCACTAAGCTCCTAACTCTCATCTCCTAATTGCCATGCCCTCTCGCCAGCATTTCCCACCAATGAATCGCCTAATATCCATATATCTAGTAATATTATGATAATTCATTATCAATTCTGCTGGCAAATAATAGTATATGTAAACCTTTTAACTCGAAAGTAGCCTAAAAATGAAAATAGCTTTAATTGCGGGATTGCTGAGGGTACTACAATTTTTCTCGTGATATAAACAACTACATTCTAATATAACTTTTGTAAGCATTCGATCGCAATCTGCCCAGTAATTTTATATCTTCGCTACTGACACCTTCCATACTTAATGTAGTAGCCCTGCCAATTCTAAATGAACGGCTATTATATTTGCCAGCCGGCAGTCCTTAATACTTAATGACTTTTGTTAGGACTGCAGAAAATTGACCTCTTGTTAACGGGGACTTGTTCGAATGGCAAAAAAGTAAACCGTCCTGTTTTAATCTCACATTCATATATTCATACAATGCTGTTACAGCTACTTTTTCTGTTTTTTGGTATACGCAAAACAACTGGCCTACCACTTTGATTTGTTTTTGAAATTCGTACGGTTACACGTATCGCCACGAACTCTTTTTCAAACTGCACGTCATGAATCGTTAATGACCTGTTTGAGTCTACTTGTGTTGTGAATGCCAATTCTCCGACTCGAAATAAACCGAAATACGCTAACATAAAAACTGCTCTAAAGAGTAATGTTTCATACCTCGAAAAACAAATATACTTTAATGAATCACATATTTTTTGCAGCAGACTCCCTGTTATTGTTGCTCTAGTATATTTTTGTTGGCGTAACCGCCGAGAACCTTCGCGCAGTTTTTTAACAATGAAATTGTCTGTTGGATCGGGTACGTCATTTATTTTATGATAGAAGCTAATACCGGATATATAAGTGGTTATACAAGACGACGAGTATCCAGTCTCAAAGCAATATGATATATATAAAACAATTTGTAATATGGTATTGACCATTCTTGTGGTAATTTGTATAGATTACGGAATTTGGCAATAGAAGTTAACGCGTTTTTATAAACACCCTTGGTGTTAGCAGCCATACTTGCGGTCACGAGCCTTCTGGCTCCTGACTTAATAGCTCCCAAAGATGGTTGGGCATTTCCTCTGGGTGTTGCTCTGCCCACGGTGCTAGTTGGTGGAATTTGTTGATCTGTAATCGAGAAAGACTATCTGTTATAACATTCATTTTCTCACGAAAATGTGTTGATTTGACAGTAATATTTAATTCTAAGCATCTTAAAGTAAATGCTCTCAGAGGAATCATCACTCTAACCGATTTTGAGGACATTAAATTGATGATATGTACCACCGACATATTGTCACATCGAAACAAGATATTCTTATTGCGTAATCTATCCCCCCAATATGTAAGGACACCAATAGAGGAAAGAACTCCAGTACTGTAATATCATCAGTAATTCCGCAATTGAACCATTTCGCTGGCCATTTAGCACATATCCATTTTCCCGCGAAATATGCTCCGAATCCCAGACCAATTCCGGCCGCGCTATCTGATATACCATTAAATTGTTTGAAACATGTTAACCACATGGCCAGATCCTGGCGTATACCTTTATTGATTCTGATATGGTGATGCGGTTTTGTAAAGCCACAAATTGAGTCAATAAGCCTTCTACAAAAAGGTCTTCCCGGTAGGATTGCTCTGCATACGAAATTAAGTACCCCAATCAAGGATTGCATCATTCTTAACGTAGCCTTTTCTTTAGATAATATTTCTTGAATTTTTCAATAATCTCTTCAATTTATCTTTTGCGATAGGCACCCCTAAGCGTTGCATACAATTGTGAAAATGCATCATAAGACACTCACATTCGGTAGTAGTTTTTCTGCCGCTAAACAGAAAATCATCGAGGTAGAGATAACTGTACGGACTGGTGCATAGGTTTTTATACAAAATTCCAGGAAGGTAGCAAACTTCTCAAATGTACTGCAGCTTATTGAACATCCAAAAGGCATGCACTTATCGAAATAGTATTTTCCTTCAAAATGGAAACCAAGTAGGTCAAAATCGTCTGGGTTAACTGATAACAATTGAAAAGCTGATTTTACATCTGATTTTCCTAGTAGACACCCTTTCCCCAATTCTTGGACCATGTGGACTGCCTCATCAAAATTTGTGTATTGGACCGTGGATAATTTTGGATCGATATAGTCATTCACTGAATATCCCCGTGGGTATGACAGATGATGTATTAATCTGAATTCCCCTTCGAACTATTTTAGGAACTAAACCAATGGGGGATATTCTCAAGTTATGTATTGGTCTCGTGTTAAAGGACATGCAACCCTGCTCTCTGAATCTTCTTTATCAATTTTCATTTTAACAACACTGGGATTAAGGTTCGCAGATTTTTTGTATCTGTTGAAACCCGTGGGCCTACATACTGTATTGGAAAACCTATGGTAAAACCGTTTAAAATGAACTGTGCATCTACATGTTGGTATTTTAACATCTGCTTCAGTATTTTTAATTTTGATTGGTGTAACTGCTAAACTGTACAACTCGTCTTTCTTAATGCCTTGCATATGGCCATGGCAGCACCCCGCACCACCCCCCTCTGTTAAATCTACCTCTGAATATCCGAAATGCATGAGACCCCTTTGTGTATAAGGATTCGGTGCGGTAAATGCAGGCAATGTGTTCGTGCTTACAGTTGGGCAGTTACATCTGTCATGTTGGTTGGCAGTGCATACTGCACACACGTGACTGTATCTGCAGTTAAGATATGTACAGGTACCGCTGTTTAAATCATTACAGGAAGATATTTTTGATTTATTTCCATTATTATTATTAAATCTGTAGTCGACTGTGTGCTGGTTGGATATAGTATTCGAGCCCAAGTTGACCGACATGACCCTTAACCAAAGATCGGGGTTGATAGTAGCCCATGATGCAGGCTTGACCGATTGCCGCAACCTGAATTGCTCATCGTACACTCTCCAGGCATATAGCCTGTGTGACGATATATCGCTTCACTAATGATGGTCATATACTGTATCAACTCTGCAGCTTTGTCATGCTGTTGAATGCATATACTGGTCAATATTAAAAATGCATCGGTCCATTTTTCAATGGTACTGGTATGCGTGGTTTCGATTCTAGAATACCATTCGCATTTACTTTTAAAGTGCCACCACCAGCACACAATTTCAAACACTCAATGTTGCCCTTCAATAATATGGATATGTTGATATATTGATTTTGCCATATCTTTTGGCATATTTGGGCTGGGACATGGATAGTTATATCGTCCCCTCCACACTTCAGTGGCTGCATATCGGACATGCCAAAACCTGTATCGGTCTCACCAAGCTGTGTTTCGCTATTGGTGTCGCGTGTATTTATTCCCGTGGGGAATATTCCGGAGACTTTTAATACCTTGTCAAAATCCACGAAATTATTTGTGGATGTCTTACCCGTCGACCCTGAACTGCGATCGCCGTGTAATTGGACATGTCGTCATCGCCTTCAGACTCCGAAACCGGCCTCGTCTCAAAATACGGGACCGTCCTGGTCGCTGTTCGTCCTTTCTTTTTGGGCACTTTTGGCTTCGTCGTGGTGCTCCTTGTTTGCCTTCGCTTGACTCTAGCATCCAACCTTGGTTTGCCACGTCCAGACATAATGGTGATGTTGTTATAGAGACGATTAAGGTCGATAACGGTAACGAAAGTAAATTAATAACGATTTAACTTTTGCCAATACAGGAAAAGGAAGTATCCCTTTCGCGCATGCGCACTCGAATATTTCCTTTTATTCGTACCCCAAGCATTACAGCTACCGCGATCGTCCACGAAAATAAAACTGGCTATTTCTTAAAGAAGTGGCAATAGCCAAACTTATTTCTTTATTTACTGTACACCGAGCTGTGACTCGTTTTGTGGCATTTGGTTACGTTTCATAATTAAGGTTCAGCTGTTGGATCCTGTGTGTCACGGAATTTTGGAAAAAGGCCACATGAGTTAAAACCATTTGGGGCTCTTTCGCAGCCATAATCTCCCTTTCAAATGCTCGCCAAAAGGACTTGTTCCACATGAGGATAAATAAAAACTTATCGGCGCTGACAAATCGCTCACATCTCCGATAACTAAAGTTCGGTCAATATCGATGTCGTCTAATGTAAATATATACGTGTTTGTTCAATCGAAGAATATAAGAATACCCTATGTATAGAATTATTAACACTTATCCACGAACTGTCTTACCATAGGACTGTCTTT
Organism: Cyrtodaria siliqua; assembly: GCA_037043455.1. NCBI lineage: Eukaryota > Metazoa > Mollusca > Bivalvia > Adapedonta > Hiatellidae > Cyrtodaria > Cyrtodaria siliqua. The sequence goes on from JAWPHD010000146.1 coordinate 438,872, forward strand.
TTAGAACTTAGTGTCATCTGTGTGATCAGTATATTTATCCCTAATTTCTATTTTAACGTTTATATTATTTAGAAGACTTGGTAAAACTCCATTAATTAAACCTTAACCCGCTACATATATATAATGGACTGTTCTTTCTTTGAATTAAAACCATTCCATTTATGTGATATAGGGGTGTTTTGGTGAAAATGACTGATCAGCAGCCGGAGTAACTCGCGGGCTGATCTAGGTTTACAGTGGACACTAATACTATTATTATCGTGCTTAGCGGGTTCAGAGTAAAGTATTTAAATGTCGTTTGCCAGTGTGTTTGTTTCATATTATATGTTCTACCTTCGCGAATGTCTAAGGTTATCTTGCGATAATAATGTAGCGCTACCGGTAATTGATATATCCACTTCCTGTCTACTTTGGTTAGTGTTATATTTTGCCTCTTATTCACACTCGGGTATGGCTCATCAAATGCTGAACTTATAGTATCTATTATTACTTACACTAAGTTAAAAAACGACTATAATTTGTCTTACTGGTGTGATTAGATTTTTAACGTCAGCCTGTTATTCATGTCATTATAAGTTATTTGCGATCAACCTCTAATTATTATTGGTAACGTCATATTTGACGTTAAGATGGTCCTGTACCAGTAACAAAAACAGGCTAATTAAAAAACCCATTTTTCTTGTAACGGAAATTTAAACATGTTTAAGCTGCATGTAAAACATAAATATTTTACACAACTTATTCACAACTATTATAAACTGATATTTTTAAAGTAAAAATCACGCACGCAATATGTATATATTATTACACATATATATGAACGCACGCACACACGCATCCACCCACCCAACACCCACCCCAACCCCCACACCCCACCAAACACAAATACATACACACACGCATATTAATATCTATTAGTCCTTGTGCGGGTACATATATATATATATATATATATATATATATATATATAGGGAGAAATATTTGCGAACAACCAATGACAGACAACCAATCATAAATGTCAGCGTACAATTTTACATTCATCTAACCAGCAATGTTCTATTATTAGTACTTTTGTTACTTCCCTTGATCAAAATATCTCCATTTATTTAATTTAATTTAATTTGTTTAGCCTTATTCATTGTTTTTTATTAGCTTTGGAGTTGCTTTATACTTTATCCTAAAATAACGTCATAATTGTCATTCAACTATCGGATGGCGTGGTGGTGTAATGGTAAGCATACTTGCCCGGAAAGCAAGAGGTCCGTGGTTCAATTCCCGGCTGCGGCACGCCGATTTTTGAAATGACAATTATTCCGAATACTTTATATATATATATATGTGTGTGTGAATAAAATATGTTTAAACTAAAACATGAACAACTCCAACTTTTACTACCTTTTATTTCAGTATACGATAACAGGTTTAACGTTGAAACGATACTTTATTAATACATCGAGCTGCTGATTTTAATCTGTGATAACTACTTTAAAATTGCCAACTGTCCCTTTAATGTTTGATTAGTCATGCCTTCAAGGTTGCCATGTATCCCTTTAAAACCCAAATTACAACTTACGTAGTTTTCAAGATAATGCAGGGTCTGTTGCATTCTAAATATGTACAAATAGGCAATTTTAATTACATACACTTTTCCTTTTAAAACTTGGTTAAGCCTTGACAATATTAATCTTATTCATACTTTTATATAGACAGCAAAAATAGCTAAAACTGTTAACACAAATGTTCCATTGACCCTTTTTAATCACATGGAATTAAAATGCCACCTTATTCTTGAACCTTTTGAAATTAACCACTTGTGAAACAAAACTGGTATTAATTGAATATTAATATTTGTTTAAAAATAGTTATCTTTCTTTCAATGCCGGTTGAAATTCAAAATTTTATTAATTAGTTTTCCTTATATGGTCCATGAAGATATGAATGGATGCGTACTTAAACCTTACAAAATCTGCAGACACATAAAGTAACTCAACGTGTCTTATATATACATACTATTCAATGCATACAAATTTGTACAATTGGACATTTAATCTTTTACCCGAAAAACTAGCCATTTTGTATTTACTGATCGATAAACTGTTTGAGATTTATTTACAAATAATACATTGTATTTTAAACATCTCGGCCTCTCTTATTGCTGATTAGGACAACAATAATGTACAGCCAATGGCAATACACACTGCAATGATAAATGTATTAAACGACACTGATATAAACATATATACCCCATATTGATATAAACATATATACCCGACATTGATATGTATAGGATAGAGCATGAGTTTTGCACGTGTACGGGGAGATAATGCACGAGCGTTAGCGAGTGCATTATCGTCCGAACACGTGCAAGACTCATGCTCTAATGTATTTATACCACAATAACTAGCATATGCTGTGTATATCCTCGGGGATTACACGATGCATAGTGTGTATTTAGGCTATTGTGGTATAAAAACATATATACCCGACATTGATATAAACATATACGACATTGATATAAACAAATATACCCGACATTGATATAAACATATATACCCGACATTGATATAAACATATATACCCGACAATTATATAAACATATACCCGACATTGATATAAACATATATACCCGACATTGATATAAACATATACCCGACATTGATATAAACATATATACCCGACATTGATATAAACATATACCCGACATCGATATAAACATATATACCCGACATTGATATAAACATATATACCGGACATTGATATAAACATATACCAGACATTGATATAAACATATACCCGACATTGATATAAACATATACTCGGCATTGATATAAACATATATACCCGACATTGATATAAACATATATCCGGCATTGATATAAACATATACCGGACATTGCTATACACATATACCTGGCATTGATATACACATTAACCCGATATTGGTATTAACATTAACCTGGCATTGATATACTCGTATATACCCGCCATTGATAAAAAACATATACCAGGCATTGATATAAACATGTAACCGGCATTGATATAAACATATATTCCCGTCATTGGATATACACATATATACCCGTCATTGATACAAACATATATGCCAGGCATTCATATAAACATGTACATTACAATGCTATGAAAATATATACCCGACATTGCTTTAAAACATTCCTAGCATTGATATAAACTCATCTACCCGACATTATTTCAAATAAATTCATTGTTTCCAGGAGGCACTCGCACTGCACACTCTGCTCGCATTCACCGCGGAAGAATCCAATGTGTCTAAATAAAATGGATATTCCACTGTCTGAAAATATATTCCACAGACTGTACTTGTCTCTCTTGCACGTTTTGTTATCATTATCGTTGGTATTATACATTCTCACATGTCAAAGTTAAAACTGTCTTAAGAAACTGTTGCAAATGAGAATGTCATTATAGCGACGAGAATATAATGTTATCGCCTGAGAGTACTTTCTATTGTACAAAGTCGTATGATATATTCAATACAGGAAAACGAAAGTGTACTGATATTTCATATAAAGGAATACTTTTCAAAAATTGTGCTGTTATACCAGATATCATACATGGGGGCGTGGCTATCGATAAAACAGTTATAGAATATCCAACTTGGTGTTACACGCATATATCATGAAAATATCTCGGCTTAGGCCTCGATATATTTCATTTATAAGCTCGTAAGACCTCGTTGGACATTATATAACTAATACTTAATATACGAACAAATATACGAACAAATATAAGAATTCTTTCGCTTTTATTCAGCGTTTATGCGGTTTTAAATAATAAATTTATTATAAAGCGCAAACACGCTTCTTGGAATTTGCCATATACTATCGCCGTTTAAAACCACATAAACACCAAACAAGAGCGAATCAATGCTCTAATTAGCCACCGTCAAAAGACAACAACAACAACAACAACGAAAACCCGCAACACAACACGACATTCGGCAGTTTCACAAGCGTGCGCCATGTTTACAATGTTATATAGGCCGCGCTAAGCATCTCAACGAATGTGCGTTCCGGACAAAACATACATTCCTTCGAAGCAAACGGACATCGAATTATATGAAGCAAGTGTGCCAGATCACAGACGTAATAACAAACAGATTGGAAACTTTCTATCTGAACCAGTGAAGAAGCTAACATATCACGGGGCACCTTAACTTCTAACTCCCGTGTCACAAATTCATTGGTTTTGATGGGAATACATTCGAAATGAAAGCAAAATGTGATTATACTATTTTATTTTTGTTTTCAAAATAAGAAATTATATAAAAAGCTGTTTAAAGTTAAAATATCATCACTTTTGGCTTTTTCCTTTAAAACCAAGCAATTGTCGTAGTGAAGTGTTCCTTCAAAAGCCTTTTTTTTTGCTCAACATGTTAAAGTAAGGAAAATACCACCATTAGAAATAGAAATAAATTTGTGATGGGTTTTGATATAAATAAAGCGTATATGCATAACACTCTTCATGATGTGTTGTGTGTTTCAAGTCGTGCAATATTTTGTTACATTTCCGCACGTTTGCGTGGTTTTAAAGCATTTATTTTGATATGTTTTGTTTACGTGAAATGCGTCGGTCGTTGCAGACACTTGTCTAAATTACTATGTAATAAAGATAAATTGAGTACACTTTTAGCGTTTCGTTGTTTTTTATCAATTTGCTTAGGTGCAGTGAGAGAATCCCAGTTAACCAGACGCTCCGATCGATGAAGCAAGCGTCCCGGACAATAAGCATTCGGCTGCAGCAGGAGTTTTCCTATCAAAACGTACATTCAAAATGCATTCAGTTTAAATATGCTTCCCATCAGGGTTCTTATACCTGGTCCCAGACACAAATCAAAGCAATGCGACGGGGTTTGTGTAACGAACAAAATCTGAATAAAATGAACCTGCCCTGAATAACAAAGTGCAGGAAAAAAAATAAAAATGGGGAAAAAATAGTTGAGTTGTTCTTGCAATGTTTGCATCTTGTCAATTGGTATAGCGTTAAGATCCGGAATGCCCCTCTACCGTTCTGTTCTTGCACGACTAGACCCTGAATTCTACAATCTATGAAAGTTTTGATGGAATCCGATCTTAAATACAGGAGATACAACGATAACGATGATGATGATGATTTCTAAGGTTTAAAGTCCTTCTACCATATGAGCCCACGGGCAGAATCCCCCATTGACTCGGCATTATGTCTGGACTATTGTGTGAGTGATTGTGTGTAGTGCTATGTATCTATTTACAGTCTACTTGAAGCAGATATAGTGCTGCCACACTGGAATACCACGCCGTAGTACATGATACCCCACCCAGACACATTATTCTGACACCGGGTTGACCAGACGTAGTACTGCCCATTATTTGCTTGTCAGGCATGGGTTACAGGTAACTACTTCATTTTTAAAGTCTTTGGTATGACGCGGTCAGGGGACTCGAACCCACGACCTCCCGAATGCAAGGCAGACACTCTAACCACTACACCACAATGCTTCGGTAGTGGTGTCTAAACATGTTTCTTCATTTCGTCTTATCATTAATAATAATTCACTGACATCGTGAATCATTAAACAACTTTCGAAATAATTGTTTCTATATACAAGTGTACATAATAAAGCAATAATCATGTTGTTTTCACGTTCTATCTGAAGTAAAATCAAATAAAACAATGCCGTAACCGTAACGTTTTTCCCCAATATGATTAACTATTTTATTAGGGTAAGCAAGGCAAATTCTGTAGGCACAATTGATATATTGTCATTTGGAATATTATTGTTTTCCTACATACATAGCTCGTTTTAGTTTAAGTCAGTTCTTCTCATTACATTCAGTTCATGCAAACCCGGAGGCACTATTTATCTACGCGAAGGCATATAATCTGAATGCTGTTCGGCTGCCACTTGTGCTATCTTTAGCTCTCAGAGATATTTTTAGCTCAAAAATCTGGCAAGCTTTCAATTTTTGGTATACTGTTAACATTGCAGCGGGGAGTTTGCTCCCCCAGCGGGGATTTGATCCCCGCCGCAATAATAGATTCGGATGAACCAAACGTCTCCCGTAAATATATATTCACGTGAACCAAGCGTCCCAAACAAAAATAAACTCGTCGAAGAAAGAGCTTTTTAAACAGAAATGGTTTAGTTTGAAGCACGGCTGAAGCAACGGCCCAAAAATGTGTTCGAAGCAAGCGTTCCAAACAAAAAATCATCCGGCTCAAGCCTGCTGATTTCAGAAGCAAGCGTTCCAAACATAGCTGCGTTCATTCCAAACCATACGCATTTCACACAACTTTGCCAATGGTTGTATATGTACTACTCTATTATATATATTAAAGTAGTGGCAGGATTAGATTCCTAAATACCTTTTGTTTGACACATTTAATATTCATTGAACATATTCTAAACGGATTTAAAACATTTAAAGTTCAAATGCACATTTTAATGACCCGGTGATATGAGTGCATTAACTATTTACAGCAATACAAGTATAGTGTGCGGCACATTCACAAAGCGTTTATCGGATGCTGATCCAAGACAGGTATTTATTATTTAAATTTATTTATCGAACTTCCTATGTTAGGACATATCTTGCTTAATTTAAATTAAAAAGATAAACACTGTCTCGTAGGAAAGTACAGGCTGTTATATCGTACTAAAAGGAATGAATAAGATATAAATATAAATAAATAAATAAATAAATAAATAAATAAATAAATAAATAAATGAATAAATAAATAAATAAATAAATAAATAAATAAATAAATAAATAAATGAAAACGTTGAAATATAAATATTACTGCATGTACTATGTCCAAACGGTAGCATTTGTTTTATAACCGTTCGCATTTAATATTTTAGAAAGACGATAGCAACTAAACAGATATAAAAGAAACATATTTGGATACGAAATGTAAAAATATAAACTTTGTGTTTGCAGCCCATATGCTTATTATTTATTTATTTCTAATGTATTTACATGTGTTCAGTCCAGACGCTTAATATTGACACAACTAAAACTAATATATACTAAAGGAAAAAAGAAATGCAACCCGGACATTTTCGCTATATATTGTACTTATAATAGGCTGCTGTTAGTCGAATAGTACATGGCGAAATTAGACATTCTCTTTCGGAAAAAAAAGGCTGAAACAACACATAACACGCCAAATGGTATCTCATCGTTTCATTATTGATAGAATACGCGTTTGGCTCAAGAAGGTGAGCAAACTTTTGATGTAAAATGTTGCATTCTCTTTACATTAAATGGCTTAAATTTTCAAAGCGGAATTTCAACAGCTATGAATTTCGTGTAACAACGTGTACTGTGATTACAAAGTCAACAACGGCACGGTTTTGTCCTTCTTCTGACTGAAACCATTTGTTTTAGAAACATCTTGGGATTTCTCAGGTATATTACGTGGAATTAAGTGTGCAGTCTATACATTATATACCGGACATTCCCGAGTTGCGTTTCTGTTTTACCTTTAGTATATATACACTGCTTAACTTTTATAATAGGTCACTTTTCAAAGAATTATATATTTTTTAATAAGTCATATTTTCAATTGAAGTTTTAACTGGCGTCGTTTAACAAATAACGCTAGCGATTTATAAAACTTAATCTGCCTTGATTGGACTAAAACCTTGTTGATAAACTTAATAAAATATTGTTATGTGTTTCGGTGATTTCCAGTTTTTAGTATTCGTGTTATTTTCAAAAAAACCTGGGTGACCGATTATAAAAGTTGAGTAGTGTATATGTTTATAATCAAGATGCTTACTATTACTGCATTAAGTATCATATTAACTAAACTAACCTCCATTTTATATTTCAGTTTCGAGACTTTTCGACGGTTCGTCATCAACGTGATATCATGCAGCAGTCAACACGTCGTCATTGTTAACAATAATAATAATAACAAAACACTGTTGCGGTATGCCGCGATCAGGAACCATACATGTGTGCTGGATCAATTGTTTTTAAAGTTCATCATTTGCATCAAACTTAATGATCAAGAATAGGTATATTGAACTAAGTAACAAAACATAGTCAAACACTCCGGACACTACAACTTTTTTCCGATCATTTTGATTGGTTAGTTAAATCAAGACGGTATTTTATTGGTTGCTTTGGATGTAGTGTGTCAAAACATAGTTGAATAGCGCGGACTCTACTGGTTACTTGTATCAAGACTGTATTTTATTGGCTGCATTTTCCTAGAGTGCTAGCTGATGAGATTTGATATGACGTGTATATAGGTTTGATGTTGGATTATACTTGTTTTCAGTAACTCTACGAACGTAACATATGGACGTGAAACAAATTATGAAAAGGATAAGAAAAAAGAATGAACGAAGAAAACACCTATAGCGTTCCACACCCTTATATAGTGCGATGCTTAATATGTCTTCAATGTGAACATAAGCTAATTAAAGGCAGCTGAAGGCGATAATTGGCACATGAAGGAAAGTTATATACGTTTACCCATCATGCAGTTTCTATAAACTAAATATACAGCAATATCGATATAAAGGAGCTGTAGACTATTTCTTTAAAATGTTTTCTATAAGATCACAACAGATTATTATACATTCCACATTATTACGCCATGGGCGTGACATTATTATATAATTATTTATAATATTTGTAGTGTAGCTTTCGCGTAATTATCTTGACACAAGTATGACGAATTTGACGGACACTCGAGGAGTTCTGGAAGAGCTGAACGACGACAAAGCTCGCGAGTTGATCCCAGCAATGCTTTACTGTGGCATTCTCATGGTGTTCGGCACCCTCGGGAACCTCATGGTGGCCTTCTTCTACGGGTTTAAATCCAAAACAACGTCAGCGACTTGTTTCATTTTATCTCTTGCAGTATTCGACCTTATTGCCTGTATATTTGGCATTCCAATAGAAATTTCGGATTTAAGATATTTTTATTTATTCGAAAATATTCCGGCTTGTCGTCTGCTAGTTTTCGTCAACCACTTTGCGGTAATTTCTTCCGCATTCACTCTTTGTTTCATTGCTGTAGACAGATACAAACGGATATGCAAACCATTCGATAGGCAAATGTCGGTGAAGAAGTCTAAGATAATGTGCGGAATAAGTGCTGGTTTGGGTGTTCTCCTTGGCTGGCCTTCGATAGCCCTTTATACCGTTGAAACAGTTAGCATCAATACCACATACCACGGAGAGAATATTCTGTTGAACGGATACGACTGTACTTCCGTTAAGGACGAATCTTATAAACCCTACGCGTTGGCATTCAGCGCTATTCAGTTTGTTGGATTTATTGGAATTATGATCGCTTTGATAGTGTCGTATTTTCTGGTTGGTCGCCAATTATACAAACACAAAAAGTTTCGTTTCTACGTAGCGAAGAAAACATTGCGGCGCACAGCGAGCGGAAATATGACGACAGTGACGTCAAACACAGATTATTCGTCCGATCCTGCAATAACGGGAATTCCTATAACAAGCATACCGGAAGAGGAAGAGGAGGAGTATGATGTGGTTGAATATGATGGACCGGATGATGACCCTCCCATGATGCAAGAGTCCATTCCGGATTTGCGCGAGCTGCTTGAACTCGATGCAATGGATCTTCCGGATGTGGACAGTGACAGCAGACCGTCATCCGCTTTAAGGGACTATATAGGGTACCGACCGCACTCCGGGCCCCTCAGTCGAACCAGTTCCATTAAGACAGACGTAAGCGGGAGGTCAAAAGCGAGTATTATGACCGTCAGAAGCGTCACAATTTGTGATATGAGTGAAAATCAGATTTACGATATAGAACCTAGAGATAAGAACATATTTCCAACATGGCGACCGATGAGCGCGAGAAGCGACTCAACGTGGTCAAATAGTATAACGAGACCCGGAAGTGTAAATAGCATAAACACCATATCCCGGCCCTCAAGCGTCACTTCGATTCACAGTTTAACGGAGAAAAAGGTACAGTCAAATAATGGAATTGATATATCTGCGGAAAGCTTCACCGCAAAACCCCATTCTGTTTTCACAAACACTACCATTACCACACGATCGAATGGGCTTAAGCGAACGCGTAGCGATGGATGTGTAGAAAGCGGTACCCTTAAACGTAATAGCAGTACAAATAGCAGTAAAGGTCGAGGAAAAATAACCAGTGGACTTAGGAAAACGGTGAGTGAAGGAAATGGATTAAAACGAACTAGCAGTAACGGGAGTGTTGCTTCACGTAAAGGTGGACTCAGACGAACCGGAAGTACAGAGAGTGCAAAGATGAATACAGATACCGATAACTTAAAGGATATGCGAATGAAAATGTTGGATATAAATACCGTCAAATATACATTTATTATGATAATCATAGCGTTTATATTTATACTGAGTTGTGTCCCTTATTTAGCTCTTGCGGTCTGGCGAGCGTTTTCAGACGAAAGTTTGGTGTATAGTTTCTCTACGTCCGAATTGGTTTGGTTTCAAATCGGTATACGATCTTACTTTTTAAACTGCGCTATTAATCCATTCATATACGGTTTCTTCAACTCTCAGTTCAGAGAGTTCTTTTATAACGCATGGTGCTCGTGCTGCACGCGCGCAGATACTGTTGAAGAACTTCAAGACAAAAACTCTTCGCCGCGGAATTCTCATAACAAATAATCTCAGTGATATTTTAGCTCCTGCAGTGGCCAGTCGTGAACATAGAATGTACGAATCAGATTGAGGGCAGAACAAGCTGGCTTTTGATTGGCTAGTTTCGTCATGAATAATCGGAATGGTAAAATCGTATCGGGTTGTTTATAATTAGCTCTTTAACTCGTATTTTATGAATTATACGGGTATTATTTGTTGTAAACGAATCATCAAATAATTATATAGTGTGTGCACTTATCATAGATACTAAAAGAAAAAAAGAAACGCAACTAGGGAATTTTCGCTATATATTGTATGTATAACATGTTTTGTGAATCGAATGGTACATGACTAAATTAGACCTTTCCTTTCGAAAACAAACACTAAAACAACAGCAGGCAGAACACACCAATTGTTATCCCTTCAACGTTTCATTATTAATTTGATAGAAAACGCGTTTGACTCATGAAGGTGAGCAAACTTAGAATGCACAATTTTGCAAACTATTTACGTTAAATACGGTACAGAAAATGCTCAGATTTTTAAAACGGAAAATTCAACGTTTATGAATTTCGTGTTTAAATGTTTACTGTGATTGAAAAGTCTACGATTAAAAAGTATTAAGCTGTGTTCAAAAGGACTATTACGTGAACTTAAGTGTGATGTTTATAAATTATATAGCGGGAATTCCCGAGTCCCGTTTCAGTTTTCCTTTGGTATACATTGCATTTTGTAGCATCATACTTTAATGAAACCGTATACTTATAAGAGAGTGTTTTATTATAAAACGGTTAATACATTGTATGTATTGTACTATTTACTATGTATTTTACTTGTTTATTGTTGTTATAATAATAATAATAATAATAATAATAATAAAGACTTTATTTAACGAGAGAACTCATTTGAAACTAGTCAATCTTCCATGAGGCCCTCAACATTATATATTATACAATATTTACAAAGATATGTGATATGCATTTAAAATGAATTGGAGTATATTCCTGCATACAGTAACGGAAATATGTCCTAAACTGAGTTGCAAGATTTAGCCATTATTATATGGTTTGGTTAATCCACTATAAATACAATGTTTTGAAATGATTAACAGATTGGGCATTTTTGTATATGGTGGGGAAGTTAGTATGACTGTCAAATAGAACGCAGCATGACAGAGACACTAAATGTAAAGTGCTGCTTTATCTATACATGTAAAAGAAGAAATGAGTGATATGTAAAGCGCCTTTGCTTAATGTATAGTGTATGTATGTTATCTTTTTTCACCAACAACGCAAAATAATATACTCAAAAGAAAAAGAAACGCATAATGGGTATTTCCGCTATATAGTGTATGTTTAATATGCTACTGCTAATCGAACGGTACAGGGCAACATTAGGCCTGTCCTTTCGGAAAGAAGGTTTAAACAGGCACCGAACACACCAATGGTTATCTCTTTAAAGTTTCATTATCGACAGAATGTGCATTTGGCTCAAGCAGGTGAGTAAACTTAGGCTTTAAACGTTGTAATCTCTTAACATTAAACACAAAACTGAAAAGTCTTGACGTTTTCAAGCGAAACTTCAACATTTATGCATTTCGTGTAACAAAGTAAGATTTGATTAAAAGGTCTACTACATGACAGAGTTCTATTTTCTGCAATTAGTTTAGACCCGTTTTGTACAAAACACGTTGAGATATTTCTGGAATATTACGTGAAATTAGATGTTTATAATAGTGTAGTATTGGCAATTGTTATGCCCCCATATAGTAATCGCACCATCCGTCCGTCCGTCCGCAGTTTGTTCAAAACCCCTTCATGGATTTTTAATTAACTTGGCACAAGTGATCACCATAACAAGACGATGTGTCGCGCGCACAACCCAGGTCCGTACCTCAAAGGTCAAGGTCACATTTGCAGTTCATAGGTCAAAAACAGGTACGCAATTTCGTGTCCGGACCGTAACGTCACAACGCCTGCAGGGATTTTTAAATAACTTGGCACAAGTAATCACCATAACAAGAAGATGTGTCGCGCAATACACAGGTCCGTACCTCAAAGGTCAAGGTCACACTTGCAGTTCATAGGTCAAAAACAGGTACTCATTTTCGTGTCCGGAACTTAAGGTCAAAACCCCTGCAGGGATTTTTAAATAACTCGGCACAAGTGCTCACCTTAACAAGACAATGTGTCGCGCGCAAAACCCAGGTCCATACCTCAAAGGTCAAGGTCACACTTGCAGTTCATAGGTCAAAAACAGGTACGCAATTTCGTGTCCGGACCGTAACGTCACAACCCCTGCAGGGATTTTTAAATAACTTGGCACAAGTGAACACTATAACAAGACGATGTGCCTCGCGCAAAACCCAGGTCTTCAAGGTCAATGTCACACTTGGAGGTCAAAAGTCAAATCGTGTCTGGTCAATAACTCGGGCATTCATGAACGGATTTTCAAATAACTTGGCACAAGTGCTCACCACAACAAGACGATGTGTCGCGCACAAAATACAGGTCCGTGACTCAAAGGTCAAAGTCATACGTAAAGGTCAAAGATCATTTCGGGGGCAATTGTCACTAACAGTGATATTTCTTGTTTGATTATGCGTTTCGTTTTCCTTTCAGTATATTTAAATCAGCCGAGTGTCTTAATGGGCTTTATCCGTCTTTAAGCGGTATGTCACATGTTTCACATCCGACTATTTTACGACCTCCAATAACCGGTACAAAACCAAATATTGTATTCATTTGAAATCCCACGCATCAGAAGGATTTACTACTTCGTCCTTTCTTTGTGTGGTTGATAACATTGTCGACAGTCGTAATCTTTTAATCTTGCTTATCAAATGTTGCAAATCTGTTAAGGTTAGAAGTCGATATTGGCAAAATTAGTGATACACAAACTTATAATCAGGTTTAAAGATCAATATTCGATAATAATGAATGCATAGTTAACGGTATATTTATCTCATTATTTTAAACTTGAGATTTTAACGGACATTGTTGTAAACGTAATGTCACCTAGATGTTCACACTCCCAAGTGCTATATGATAAAGTGTGCGGCTGGTAAATTCGAATCGTTATGGGGCTGGCTGTCGTGGACCGACGGACAGGCTGGTGGACCGGGTTCAATCCTTTACCGGCTCCACTGAGTTACAACATAGTCTTAAATACAAATACCAATGACTATATTCTACTCTATATGCAATATTGGTGAATTGCATTATCGACTTGAAACAGGAGGACTCGGGTTCAAACCTCACCGGCGCCACAGAGTTTCTTCGGGGTGTTTTTGGGCACGATACGTTTCCTTAGCCGTATCCGTCGGGTAGGGACGCAAACCCGGCGGTCCGGTGTATCGGAGTCCATCCATCGAAAACGTTACAGAACATAATAATCTATTCGTTAATAAGAGTAGGACAGGTTCCCGGATTATTTCCCCTTTCTCTGGTGCGGCTCTACATAACCTATAATGTGCTGATGAGCCTCAATTCAATTCACTTCAGGTTTCCGTTTACACCAGTATTACTCATCTGTTTGTGCTTTTGATTAGCAACCTCCGCGCAGGGATAGTGTAGCCACTAATCCCTGCCACCACACAAATCACGTGACGATAGCTGAGGCCATAATGGCGATACACTAGGTAACGCTTGGTACTTCAACCTCTTGTCGTAACCACTGGCAATTGACAATAGCATCGATCATCACCTTCGAGAAGATGTTGAAAATGTTGAAATTCAACCTGGTTTTGGCTTGGGTGTGATCTCTTTATTAAAGGGAATGTAGCGACACAGCCAAAACATCTGTATTATTGAGAGTTCTGAAATACTTGAATAAGGATGAAATAATTATCAAAATCGGATGATAAACAAAGAAGATATGATCATTTGAAGTTTCTGTTGAAACGGAAATGGAAGCGTCCATTTTGAGAGCTATGACATCACGGTTCTAAATTACCATATATGGAATATTTATAAATGTGAAAATTTACTGATTTATAGGGAAACAATGACAAGAACTGTATGAAAAATATGTAATACTTAATGGCAGTAATGCTTTATATGACCAGTAAAAAAATCATTCATTTGCAGTGATTTTCTTCTTTATCAATATTCCATATATGGTAATATGGAACTATGACGTCATAGTTCTAAAAATGTAAAAATGTAAAAATCCTCCCGATTTTGTAGTCGCCGCGTGGTACCCCTTACGTAAAGAAATGCACACACGATAAAGAGATATAGCTGCTTTTTAAATATATTACGTGCATTACGTTTATAAATCATTGTTCTTCCAAGTGATGTGATTTTTTTTAACTTTTGACTAAAATCTAATACATTTCCCGTACGAAAACGGTAAAATTCGTCGTAAAAATAGGCACCACCAGAGGGCGCTATTTAGGAATCCGATGTTTATTTTAAATAGTTTAAAATTAGTACTGATGAAAAGCAGAAACAATAACCTACATACAGGTAAAACATTGTCACAATATACGCGATTTTGATTATTCCCGAGTAACACCGCCAGCTACCTTAAAAAGTTGGGGTAAACTGCTATTTTATACGCAACATTACGTGTGAGACGCGACGTTACGACGTCACATATTTTATGACGTTTTTTGGCGCTAAAGTGTGTCTGACGGCGTGGCGGTTGTATGTACATCTGAATTATTTATACTAATTTGATTGCAATGTTATGTGATAAAAAGGATCTTAAACTCGTTCCCATTCCATATAAAATTTATGAAACTCGTTATGAAATATTTTTAATTTTAACTCGCCAAAAGGCTCGTTAAAATTAAAATAATTCATAACTCGTTTCATAAATCTTATATGAAATGGAAACTCGTTTAAGATCCTCCATATATGCCATTGGGTGTTGTTTAATATATATAATATTATACTCTCAGTGTTTTTGTTTTTTTTAAAGTCCTATCCCGCCCTCAACAGGTAATTTTTACAACTGTATGAACACAGTTTCTAAAACTACTGGAAACGAGGTATATACACTTACATATTTTGAGAATCCAAAGTCTATAGACACAAAATAAACGGCTTTAACCAGCCAGGCCAAACCCCAAAACTGAATAGTCGAACTACGAGTTTCCAGCCCATAATTCATATAACGCATATTCAATAATGGGTATTTTAAGAACCCGTGAATAGACATACACTTTTAATCGGCACATATGCATTATAATATGTCCTGAACACATTGACAAAGTTTTGATTAACGGTTTTGAAGTGCAATTTTGCCGTTATTTGTCGTGGTTAGTTTCTTTAATAAACATTGGAAAACGATATGATAATCGAAATATTTGAGTGACAGCGCCTTACTGTATTAAACGTTTGATAAAAAACGGTTTAAAACTCGACAGATTAAAGTGCTAAACAATAACATAAAAGCATTTCTAAAATTGCACAACGTATTGCAGTTGAATAGTAATCACATTACAATAATTTTAAAACAACATAATTATGTAACCATACCTGTTTCAGATTTGTAATAATAACGATTTGCGACTGCTTTTCGCTGACAACTGATCATCTTAAATTACAACGTATCCAATTCATTTATTGTATCTGTAAAAACGTATTGGCGACAAGGCTCATATTAAAGGAGTTGATGCATTATTTTTAAACAAGATTTATTTAAAAAGGGCCCTCAAAAGCTTGAAAACAGCTTAAAGAATTATCAAAATGACATGGGAAATAAAGGAGATATGACCTGTGAAAATGTGCAAAGGACATAAATTTAGGCGGCCATCTTGGAACGATGACGTCATCGCGCCATTTTACCATATATGGCATATTATTGGCCTAGAGTCATGGCTAAAACCTAAACACTTTGATAATGACACTCTTTTCAGGAGAGACAGACAAAATCAGGTGGGTGGAGGTGTCTTTATAGCCGTCAGCAACTGTATAGTAGCCCAGGAAGCGACACATATTCACACTGACTGTGAAGCCTATGTGTCAAGACTGAAATCTCTGGAGTAAAACCCTTATTTATTGGCACTTACTACAAACCAAAATAATACGACCCAATAAGTATGGCAGAATTTAAAAAATCCGTGGATATGGCCTCCAAATCTAATGCTACTGTTTGGGTAGGCGGCGATTTCAACATGCCGAAAATGGATCTTATGAGGGGATAATAACCTCACCCAAATAGTCCAGGACCCAACACGTGAAAATCACATCCTTGACCTATTCCTGACAAATAACCCTACAATTGTAAATAGGGCAACTGTCATTCCTGGAATAAGCGACCATGATAGATACAATACATATACATCTGCCCGTATCAAATCCCCAGAAACCACGCCAAATTCCCCTCATAAAAAAGTTGACTGGGATAGCCTTAGGGGACATGTCGAAAAATTCCACAGGGATATGCAGAATGCACATGCATATGATCATGTCTCGGTAGATGAGCTCCGGGATCAAATATCAAACACCATTACTGAAGGCACAAATAAATACATACCAACAAAAACAGCTTCATGTAAAAATAAATTATCATGGATTAAGGTTGAATTAAAACGACTATACAGAAAAAGAGACAAAGCATTTAGAAAACACAGAAAAGCAGGACACATAAAAGACAAAGAACACTATTTAAATCTGAAACATCCATGTAGAAAAGAAACAAAAATTGCATACTAAACATACCTAGAAGAAATATTAAATGTAAATGAGGAAACATCTAATACTACACAGTCCATAAATAGACCAAATAATAAAAAGCTATATACTCTCCTCAAACACTCAAAGCAAGACTCCAGTGGAATTGACAGACTCAAAAAACAAAACAAATGCTGCACAGAAGATCAAGATAAAGCCAACATGTTAAATGAGCAATTTTAATCAGTCTTTACCCCAAATCACCCGTTTCTCTTAAATCATTATCTGAAATGAAATATAGGGATCTATTATATACTTGGGGAGGATCTAGGAATAGTTACAGCAAACACAGTGCCATGCCTAACATTGAAATCTCGACAAAAGGTATTGAAAAACTCCTGGCTAACCTAAACCCACATAAGGCGGCAGGCCCAGACCAGATACGACCAATAATCCTTAAGAACATCAGCAAAGGAATTTCTCCCATTCTAAAAATTCTCTTTAACATATCGCTAATATCGGGACACATTCCTACACCTTGGAAAATGGCAAATGAAGCATCTGTCTTCAAAAAGGGCTCTAAAGTTGACCCAGAAAACTATCGCCCAATTTCCCTTACCTGCATCTTATGCAAAACACTTGAACATATTGTCGCTTCAAGCATTGCAGAGCAATTCGCTAAGTCAGACCTTTTCTATGAGCTACAACATGGCTTCAGAGAGAAAAGATCATGCCAGTCTCAACTTCTCATGCTCATTGATGACATCTTGAAAGCAGTAAACACAAAGAGCCAGGTTGACCTTACTCTACTTGACTTCTCTAAAGCTTTTGACATGGTAAACCACAAAAAAACTCCTGTATAAACTACACTATTATGGTATCAGAGAAAATACTCTCTCTTGGATTAAAAGTTTTCTAGATAACAGATCACAATCAGTCGTCATAAATGGCGCCCAGTCTGGCGTACTTCAGGGCTCGGTACTAGGTCCTTTTCCTTATCTATATTAATGACTTACCAGATGATGTTAAATCATCTAAAGTCCGCTTATTTACAGATGACACTGCAATCTATCTATCTCTAACGGTTTCATCTCATTCCAGTCTCCTTCAGCAGGACTTAGAACCACTAGAATCTAAATGGAATATGCAATTTAATCCTTCGAAATGCCAAGCAATTCAAATCAGCAAACGCAAGACAGTAATAAACACACAATACTGTCTACACAACACTACATTAGAAACAGTATCATCAGCAAAATATCTAGGGGTAAACATCTCAAATGATCTGACATGGAATAAACACATTGACTCAGTCACCAACAAAGCAAATATGAAGCGTAATATTAAGGTACATTCAGAGAGTCTGAATGCAACTGCATACAAGACACTGGTCAGATCCCAGCTCGAGTATTGCTCCACAGTCTGGTCACCGCACACATCTACATGCATTGACCAACTTGAATGTGTACAAAGACGAGCTTCCCGCTGGGTCAAACATGACTATGCCAGAACATCCAGTGTTACAAACATGTTGAACTCCCTAAACTGGAGACCTCTTGACCAAAGACGTATCGACCAAAGACTGGTAATGCTAAATAACACCTTCCTAAACGGCGTTGCCATCCCATGGGAAGATAATCTGAAATTAAATCCCAGACCTAGCCGTACATCCCACACATTAGCATATAAACAAATCCAAATCCAAACAAGTACTGACTATTATAAATACTCGTTCTTTCCCAGAACCATAGTCCATTGGAATGCCCTACCTCAAAGAGTAGTAACTCTGCCCTCCCCACCCACCCCCAGTGTATTTGTCCTGGCTGTTAGCCATGTCAATCGCATGACTCCCTAAAAAGCATGCCCTATCTTCTTTTTACCTGTTTTTAACACTCTATAATATTTCTAATTGTATCCTTAGCTTAATTTCAACTAATGTCTTGTCAGTTGACGCGCGTCAAGTCTAAGTCCCCAGCAGGGGTTTGACTTATTGGAAGATAGATAATGACAAAATATATAAAATACATTTTCTCAATATGCCATATATGGTAAAAAGCCGTCATCGTTACAAGATGGCCACCTCCATTTATGTTTCTTTGCAATTTGTCAATAGGTCATATTTTCTTTATTTTTCATGCATTTTGATAATTCTTTCATTTTTTTCCTCATGTTTTTCAGAGACATTTAAAATAAACCTTGTTTGAAAAAAGTGCATCCACCCCTTTAAAATAAAATATTATCTAATCAATAAATACTGAAATTGGGATCCACTGGAAGCTACGACCACAGACAAAAGAGAGAAGTAGCAGACTCGGCTTTATTGAGTACGTTCATGAGAGGTAATGTGCAACAATTCTCACGCACCCTAGCACCGGCTTTAACGGTATTCTATTTTAAATAATTAGACTCACTGATATCAAACGACCAGTAAGTAATAACACTTTGTTTTTTAATACATTTCTCAATATTCCATATATGGTAAAAAGGCATCATCGTTCCAAGATAGCCACCTCCATTTATGTTTCTTCGCAAATTTTCAATAGGTAATATCTCCGTTTTGATAATTCTTTCATTTTCCAAGATTTTCAAAGCACTTTAAAATAAACCTTGTTTGAAAATAGTGCATCAATACCTTTAAAATAAAATATTATCTAATCAATAAATACTGAAATTGGGATCCATTGGAAGCAACGAACACAGACAAAGGAGAGAAGTAGCAGACTCGGCTTCATTGAGTACGTTCATGAGAGATAATATGCAACAATTATCACGCACCCCTACAACGGCTTTTTCTCACGCACCCATAGCACCGGCTTTTTCTCACGCACCCCAAGCACCCGCTTTTTCTCACGCACCCCTAGCACCGGCGTTTTCTCACGCATCCCTAGCATCGGCTTTTTCTTACGCACCCCTAGCACCGGCTTTTTTTCACGCATCCCTATCACCGGATTTAGCGTTTTTCTACTTTAAATAATTAGACTCACTGATATTAAACGACCAGTAAGTAATAACACTAATAACTGCGTTTGTTATGCAGCAGGGTCTCATAATATGTCTTTAACTATATTGCTTAAGTTCACCCACTCTGTCATTGCCGAGAAAACGCATTTTGTTGTTTTGTTTAATTTGTTAATGTCCTCGACTAAGATATGAATCGCCATAAAAATATGATAACACGTGACAAATATTCCAGGGGTTGTGAAGGTTGTTGCACGTTGTATTACCTCTCATGAACAGGCTCTATAAAAGCGACTCAGTTGCTTTTCACTCTTGTTTGTGTTTGTTGGTTCCGAAGGATCACCTTTTCGGCATTTATTGACATTCACACAAGCGTTGGTTTAGTGCTGGCGGTTGTAAAAAGTCGCAGCGACTACAAATCAGTAGTGCTATTACTTACTGGTCCTTTGGGATCATCAAGCCCAATCTTTGTGGCTTTAAAGTAGAAGGCCGCTATGGGCGTGAGCGGTGTTATACCTTAAATTAGATTACCTCTCATGAAACAACTCAATACAATCCGAGTCTGCTATATTTCTCTCTTGTATGTGATTGTTGCTTCCAAGGGATCACCTTTTCAGTATTTACTGAAGCATTTCGTTAAGTAAAAGTTCACAATGTGCATATATATGCGTCGTTGCTGTATAAATAGCACCAGAGCTAACACTTGATAAGAATGTAACTTTCTTTTCACTTTGCGTTCATTTGCACTTGATAATATATGTGCATATTTATTTATACGACTGGGATTCATATTGAATCTGAAGTTGAAATCCAATGTTAACTTTATCTATTCTATATCGATTACGAAACATGTTACGAAATAGGCGTTTTCGTTGTTTTGATGTAGGAAACCGGTAAAAGTCCACTTGTCTTTGTGGGCGACGGCTTACACTTTTATAAACTGTACCCATTCTGAGACAATCCGGGTTTACATTGGTTGGTGTCGACATCCTTACCGTGAGCACATGGACCAACACATAACATTTAAACCGAAAGAAAAAAGAACAGGCGCGAGAACTGAATGATATACGTGCTTGACAATTATAAGTATCTGACCTCTTATCAGGTCAACTGTAATTCAATATTGAGATGTACACATGTTTTCTCCTTGTTTCCGTTGTATAAGTGTAGTTTGGTTTAGCACTTGAACGCGGATTTCGAATAGCGATAGACTGGTGTTATTTATTCAGATACAGACAGATTTTGTTTATCATATTCAAAATTTTGCTTACTGTGTTTGCGTTAATGGAAATAAAAAATCAAGAAAAAGTGTAAACAGGATCTAAAGGACTGATGTCCTTTGAAGTAACGATTAATACGTGTTTATCCCAAATTGGCTCATTGTGGTGTCGGTATTTTGTTGAACAGTTTTTTGAATTGTGTTTCTAAAATATAGGTCACCAAAGAAGAACGCGTTTGCAATCATTTTGAATAACATTGTGTTATACAGTGTTAATTAGTTAGTAAAATTTAAAATAGTCAGAAAAATGCAGGACTTCAAAATGGACGGTATTAATAATAATACTACATCGAATAAAAACGGAAACAATCAATGTTAACCACCCACTAGAGTCATGAGAGAAAGAATACACTCGAGTTCAAAAGAATGGAAGATATTGGTCTCAATAAGGATGTGAATTTATGTGAACACAACATTATCACCAAATGTGTAAGCTCGTAGAAGCTGATCTAAACGTTTATAGTTTTACAAAATATTATGTTCCAAAATACTATGGATACTCGTGTACATTCGGAGCTGTAAAGGAATACCATATTTCGGAATACGCTTTTATAAATATGTACTGGAAACCAAGTATGTTCTCGTGATAAATTAATAGTACACGTTGAAAGACGAGTTTAAGCATACAACAGCAATCATGTATTCTGCAGCAAGTATAGCTCATCACGCTGATGGGAAAATAAATTATACGATCGAGGACCTAAATGAAGAACTAGTCCAGCTCCATATTCCAGCTTTAATATTCGTAATTATCAGCCTAGTCGTAGGTGTCATCGGAAACATTATAGTACTGATCATATACAAAACCAAGTTTAACAGATCCAATCATCGATATTTCATCTTATTTCTGGCTATTATTGACATTCTAGCATGCATCACAGGGTTACCGTTCCTGGTCGCAAGTCTTCGCCTGCCATATTTGATGACGTCAGTTATCGCGTGCAAGACCATCCGGTATTTTCACTACTTCGTGAACAACAGTTCGGGCTTGTTGCTCGTCGTCATTTCTATTGAACGTTACATGAAGATTTGTCGTCCATTTAAACCCAGCCTGACCCACAGACAGACATTATATCTTTGTTTTATTCCATTGGCCATAAGCGCGATCATCTCCATGCCAGCGCCGATATTATTCGGCAACAATACCATAAATACCAACATTAAAAACTTGAATGGCACCCAGTGCTGGGTCGAGGATAAATATAGGACAGGGACACCATTTTTTGAATACTTTATGGTTGCCTTAATGCTAGAAACGGCAATTTGCATAGTTATACTTGGCGTAATATATACTTTCATCATTCGTAAACTCTGGAAGAGTGATCAATTCATTGAAGCAATGAGAAGCATGCAATTGAAGTCCTCGGCATCGGCCAGTCACGGTGGTAAAGAAACATCCCTTTCTACTGACCCGCTGAATGATTCCGACTATGACAATACGAGTAATGGAACAGTTAATCGGATTGAAGGCTCAACTGAACCATTTCTGAACAAATCGGATCTTCAGAAGGAAGGAAACGATAACGTCAATGGAACCGAAGAGAAACCCACATCTTGTGATACGATCAGGCTAACAAGAGACACTGAAAACACATCTAAGAATATTTTGCGAATGTCAAAAGAATTGTTCAAACCAAATGGAAAATCTACCAGCAGCAATGCGCCAGTGAAGCGCTCGATCTCCGACACCACTCTGAACAAGAAAAAACAAATTACACAATTCAATACGTTGACGCCTATGGAAAGACTCGCGTTTGGAAAAATTCTCGAAACTAAAGCAAAACCAGATGAAACGAAGAAAGACAAAAAACTGTGTAAATCAAGGAAGAAGTCGAGAACAACCGTTCGTGTAACAATAATGTTATTTACAGTATCATTAGTTTTCGTGCTTGCGTTTATCCCCCATCTTGCGTTAATGATCGTTACGTTTGATTTTCCAGAGTTTGTTAACAGCATGTCGAAAACAGAAATAATGTTTTATCAGGTATTTCTAAGACTTTTTATCATCAACAATGTGGCCAATCCGATCATCTACATATTTTGCGACTCGAAGTTCAGAGGTCATTGCGCCGAGACATTCAACAGATGTTGCTGTTGTTGGAGACGAAGAAAAAGTCAAACTATGAAATGAAATGCGGCAACTTCATAATTAATGTAATATCCTTTTATCACATAACGTCCCTTGTTAGCTGATCGAACACTCATTTAATATTATATTGTATGACACGCGTGTAATACAACCTGGACGATTTTGATTGGTTGAGTTAAACCTGTAACACTACGCAAGTTTACTAACTGAAACTATTTTATTTATTACAAATTCACCCAGATCTGAGTCATAAACTTATTATTTGTGACAGCTTATAAAAATAATGCACGTTAGTTAAAACATTGTTGTTGGTTTGTTAAAATGTTGGCGTAAACTGCTATTTTGTAAACAGATAAAACACGAACTCTTTTATACGGGTAACGCAACGTTATGTGTGAGACGCGACGTTACGACGTCACATATTTTATGACGTTTTGGCGCTAACGTGTGTCTGACGCCGTGGCGATTCTATGTACATCTGAATTGTTTTTTACTAATTTGATTGCAATATTATGTGATAAAAAAGCATCTTAAACTAGTTTCCATTCCATACAAGATTTATGAAACTCGTTATGAATTATTTTTAATTTTAACTCGCCAAAAGACTAGTTAAAATTAAAATAATTCATAACTCGTTTCATAAATCTTATATGAAATGGGAACTTGTTTAAGATCCTCTATGTATGTATACAATGGTGTCAATCTTTGTTTGTATCGTTCACACGTGTATACTCTCTGCATACTATTACACGAATAATTACTATGAAAATACGTTAAATATGTCTTTATGATAATATCTGGTTTTGAAATAAATGTGCGTTTGAGTTTAATTAGTTTTAATTTGTGGTAGTTTAAGGTACACATGACACATATTCTAGTATACTTTTCATGTCGTCTTTGTGCATACTCAAAGATTGTCATTAAAGGCGAAGAATTGTAATATGATATGGTATTACGTTAATATTAAAGCATCGTTGTATACAGGACAGATTATGTGACATAAGTCATGTTAAATATATTCATGCATGCATGACATTTGAATTATCTGTATTTGTACTTGTATGTTGTATGCTATATTTGTTTTGGTGACCGTTCTGTATCGGATTATATACCATTACACTGGATTGCTGGATTTGATTTGATTTGATGATATCATTATGTTATTTTTAATTGGCAGAATTGAATTCATAGCTTTTACCCTACACCTAAACATTTTCATAGTAAACCAACTAATATTACTGTTGTTTGTATCTATGTTTTTAATGTACGTTACATCTATCATGTCTATATATAGTTTATATGTCACATTTGAAATAAAATACATACATTTAAATCAACAAATCGACTGCTAATATTTAAAAATTCAAATTACATGTATATACATTATGAGTCAAGTAGCTATCCCACCAACAACAGCCACATTTTACAACATGTATATGCCGTTTTTAAACCTACTGACGACGAGGTATATATGTTGAGAAGCCGAACTCTATAAACACACTATAAATTGCTTTGACCGGCCAGGCCAAACCCCAACACTAGAGCGTCGAATAAGGAGTTTCCGACTCATAATTCATTTTACGCATATTCAATCACGGATATTTCAAGAACGCGTGAATATATCTATATTTTATCGGCACATATACATTATGATATGTCCTGAACACCTGTATAGAGTTTTGTTAAACGATTTTGTAGTGTAATTTTCCCGTTATTTGGCGGGTTTGTTTCTTTAATGAAAAACGATTTGATAGATATACATTATAATTCAATCTGTGATCAAAGATGGCATCTGCTCTGCGTATTATCAATCAAAGCCTGTTTTGAAAACAGCATTGTTGGTGACGTTTTATTTTCTTTCTGGAAATTTAATCTGAATATTTACTTATTTTATTGGTTAGCATAATATACAATATAAAATAAATATATGTCGAACAGGAGTATAACATTAATGGTTCTCAGTCATCCGCAAAAACACACATTTTGATAGAATATGAGGGTAAAGAGACATACCTCACACACATAACAAGGGGGCCATGATGGCTCTAAATCACTCACATGAGGGCTCATGTTTTGAGCAATATTTGTCGAGTGTCACTCAAACATCAAAGCAACATGACTGTAACCCTTTTTCAATAAAGATATAAGAAAATATCACCTCCGACTGGCAGCCATGTTTTTTTTCTATCGAATCAACACGCTTTACGCTATTTGTAATCACACAAAGTCACCCTTGAGCACTATATGCTTAGGTGAGCTAAAACACAACAGGGTGTTAAAACACAACAGGGTGTCAGTTTCAGCTCAGTTTTATGCACTGTATGCAAACGATTTTATATTATCAAATCTATTATGATGACAGGGATGGATGTCCTATAGATGATAGCATTAACACAATTTTGCTAAAAGTTTCCATATAGTTATATAGGGAAACTGCCCGCCCACTGGCGATTATATATTTTAATGAATCAACCCACTTTGAACAATCTTGGTAGAAGGTCACCCAAACATCATTTCTGTGAAATTATTTTGAAACCAATCAAGCGGTTTCAGACAATAAGATTTCTTACGTTTTCCATATAGAAATATAACAAAGATTGGCCTCGCCTCCTGGCGGTCATGTTTTTTGACGAATCAACCCAGCTTGAAAATCTTGGAAGAGTATCAGCAAAACATCATTTTTGTGAACTGATTTTGAAATCCACCAAGCGGTTTCCGACGAGACGATTTTTTAACTTTTCCATATAGAAATATAGCAAAAGTAAGCCCCATCCCATGGCGGCCATGTATTTTGATGAATCAACCCGGCTTGAAGTATCTTAGTAGTGTGTCACACAAACACCATTTCTGTGAAATTATTTTGAAATTCATTGAGCGGTTTCAGACGAAAAGAATGTTTAAGTTTTCCATATAGAAATATAGCAAATATAAGCCCCGCCTCCATGTTTATTTATGAATCAACCCGGCATGAACAATCTCTGAAGAAGCCAACCTAAACATCATTTCTGTGAAATTATTTTATAATGGGACAAGCGGTTTCAGACAAGAATATTTTAAAACGTTTTCTGATGTAGTTATATAGGGAAACTGCATGGCCCAAGGCGGCCATGATTTTTGACGAATCAATCTTGGTAAATTATCACACAAACATTATTTCAGTGAAATTATTTTGAAATCTATGAAGCTGTTTCAGACAAGATTTTTAAAGTTTTCCATATAGAAATGTAGCAAAATTAAGCCCCGCCTACTGGCGGCCATTTTTTTGATGAATCAACCAGGCTTGAACAATCTCGGTAAAGGGTCACCCAAACATCATTTCTTTGAAATTATTTTGAAATCCATCAAGCGGTTTCAGATGAGAAGATTTTTTAAGTATTCCATATAGAAATATAGCAAATATAAGCCCCGCCCCACTGGCGGCCAAGTTTTTTGACGAATCAAATTGGCTTTAACAATCGTGGCAGTGTGTCATCCAAATATCATTTCTGTGAAGTTATTTAGAAATCCACCAGTAGTTTTAGAGAAGAAGATTTTTAAAGTTTTCCAGCTTGATTTATTTCGGATGCCATGGCAACCATAGTTCTGCATGGATTTCCATAATTTGAAAAATCTTGAGAGAAGACCATCAAAAGATCATTCCTCTGAAGTTTCGTTAAAATTGGCCAAACGGTTTCAGAGGAGAAGTCGTTTGAATAAATTGTGGACGGACGCACGCACGCACTCACGGACGCACGGACGGACGGAGACGGACGAAGGGCGATCACAATAGCTCACCCTTGAGCACTTCGTGCTCAGGTGAGTTAAAACAGGTTGGAAATATGGGCACCATCATTGAATGGTAGTAGCAATAAAGGCGGCTTTAAGTGGGCTGTAAGGTGCGTCAATGTAAATACAAATATCTCCGCTAGTTTTTTTTTTAATGAAAAGTCACTGTTATATAAATTGTACACATAGATGATCATGTATATATGAATATAACAAATGTAATCTTAAAGTAGGAGTATACTCAATTACTTGGCAGAAGACATCGCAGTAGAATAAACTATTAAGTGTTCGACAAGATAGGATTGAAGACAAATAAAAATCGCTACCTTCCTCTTAGGATTGATGCAGACGTCAAGTCTTATGCGAAACAAACCAGAAACAGATTCAGTTCAGTTTACATTTGAAAGAGGATAGGAAGAGGATAAACTGGTTTATATAAAGAATAATGAATATATGAATTTTCATATCACACTCTGTATCGCCCCGAACCCTCCACAACAACCGGAGAGCTTTAGCTGTCCTATTTATCATTTACTTTTAAAAAAAAGGGGCCAACCCCTAAAATGTATTTTCTTCTATTTTTATGCGTCTTATTTTTAAGACTTTTACTTACAAAAATGAAAAATAAAAAGGGTCATTCCTAACCAGTAGTTTGTTGTATTTTCATGCGTTTAGAGCGTTTTAAGACCTACTAAAAAGGGAAATACAGAAGGCCAGTCCCTTAAAATATATGATACAGTGAAACCTAATACGTATTGTATACTGAAAGGAAAAAGAAACGTAAAATGGGTATTTCCGCTATATATTGTATCTTTAATATGCTACTGCTAATCGAATGGTACAGGGCGACATTAGGCCGGTCCTTTCGGTAAGAAGGTTTAAACAACATCGGACACACCAATGGTTACCCCTTTAAAGTTTCATTATCGATAGAATGCGCATTTGGCCCAAGCAGGTGAGCAAACTTAGGCTTAAACTTGGCAACCTCTTGACATTAAACACAATACTGAAATGGTTTGAGAAACTGCAACATTTATGAATTTCGTGTAACAAAGTATATTTTGATTAAAAGGTCTACTACATGACAGAGTTGTCCTTTCTGTAATTAATTGTAGCCCTTTTTGTAGAATACACGTTGCAATATATCTGGAATATTACGTGGAATAAGCTTTGTATAATAAGGTAGTATAGGCAATTGTTTTGATTATGCGTTTCTTTTTCCTTTCAGTATATAGGCAACATTTGCTTTGCCGTAATTAACAACTTTCAGGCAATATAACGGAAATTCGACCATATGTCGTGACTTGCTTGTTTTAAATCACATAATCATCCTGCAATATAATATAGGTGTGCAATAAGGTTATTGAACAAGAAGACAGTAGAACGGTTAGCATTGCATAGAGGCACTCATCTGCTGAGTGTACGGATTTTTCGGCGTCCGTTTACATTGTTAATGCAATACATATAAATGTATCATCTATTTTAATGTTAACTCTACATGTACCAGTGTATGTGTATATACTCCTTACTACGCAATTTACTCCCGGATCTGTTTAATCACATGTCGTTTATACGTTTAAATAATGTTATTATACTAATTGTAGACTGGTGCCAACAAGCTCTTACTGTCACACGCATGACCTAAGAACTAAGGTGGCTGATTTCTGCCATGCCGTTTTGTCGTCTTTGCGGGTCGCGTTTTGTCGTCTTGGCGCACGCCAGCATTTTGTCGTCTTTTCGTTTTGTCACGACAAGACGACAAATACATGTACAGCCTTTTGTCGTCGTTTCGTTTTGTCGTTCTGGCGGGCGACAAGACGACAGAACGACAAAAATAAAGCACCAAGACAACAAGTCGCCACGCGAAAAGACGACAATTGGCCACATTTATTTGTCGTCTTGGCGACATTAAAATGTCGTCTTGACAAGACGACAAGACGACAAAATGCTGTTTTGTCGTCTTTAAGCGTGGCGTCTTGTCGGGTCGCCAAGACGACAAGACGACATGGCAGAAATCAGCCACCATAAAGAACTAATTATCAAGACAAAGTAAAGATGCATCTCTGATTTAAAAAGACTGTCACAAGGGGCATTTAGTATTGTTACGACACTACAATGATATCATTGATAGAGTAAGTATTTAAGAGTCGGCTAAGTAGTTGCAAGAATGGAAAGTTCCCGCTTACTCATAATACATACTCCTATCATTATTTCTATATATGCATACCCTTAAAGTTCTCCGGCCATGCTTTGTTTCATGAACATGTTTATGTTTAATTAAATCGAAATCAATACATAACAATAGATACATATATTTACAATTCACACATTGCAATATCTGTGAAAAGCGAGAATAAGATTTTATTTGATGACGTAGAAAACTTTGAACGGGTAAATTAATCCACAGGTAACTGTATTAATCAATTATCTTGCAATAGTTGTGCATCTATACAATTCAGATTTTCCTCATTTCCCCGTGCAATCACGCATTGGTAAAAGTAGTATCTACGTCATGCAAATAATACATATTTTTACTTACAACGTAGTAGCGGTTTTCAATATATGTTTCTCTCCGAGAGTATCAAGAACTGTTCATATGATGTTTAAGAGTTAAATTTGTTAATTGATAATACTACAAAAAGGGTGGCCATTCCTCTCATGGGAATAACATAAGACCTTTTATGAAGATAAATGCATGCTTTTGTGTACAAAATTATCTAACTCTAAACAGCAAAAACACAAAGTTATGATACACCATATTGTGAGTTTATGCACCTACTTGGACCAGCAATGTTACAACGACATGCTATAACACCATATATGGCATATTGACAAAATATATTTTAAAGCAAAGAAAATCACTGCAAGTTGATTAAAAATAAATATACAGATGTAACATGTATACTTTGTATGCTTATATTTCATTTGCAGTTATTTTCTTTGTTTTACAATACATTTTCTCAATATGCCATATATGGTAAAAAGGCGTCATCGTTCCAAGATGGCCACCTCCATTTATGTTTCTTTGCAAATTTTCAATAGGTAATATCTCCATTTTGATAATTCTTTCATTTTTCAAGTTTTTCAAAGCACTTTAAAATAAACATTGTTTGAAAATAGTGCATCAATCCCTTTTAAATAAAATAATATCTAATCAATAAATACTGAAATTGGGATCCGTTGGAAGCCACGACCACAGACAAAAGAGAAAAATAGCAGATTCGGCTTTATTGAGTACGTTCATGAGAGGTAATGTGCAACAATACTCACGCACCCCTAGCACCGGCGTTATCGGTATTCTATTTTAAATAATTATACTCACTGATACCAAACGACCAGTAAGTAATAACACTAATAAGTGATTTTGTTATGCAGCAGGGTCTCATATTATGTCTTTAACTATATTGTTTCAGTTCACCGACTCTGTCATTGCCGAGAAAACACATTGTGTTGTACCTTAGACTACCTCTCATGAAATGACTCAATAAATCCGAGTCTGCTATATTTCTCTCTTGTTTGTGTTTGTTGCTTCCAAGGAATCACATTTTCAGTATTTATAGAAGCTTTTCGTTAAGTAAAAGTTCACAATGTGCATATATATGCGTCGTTGCTGTATAAATAGCACCAGAGCTAACTTTTGATAAGAATGTAACTTTCTTTTCACTTTGCGTTCATTTGCACTTGATAATATATATGCAGATTTATTTATACGACTGTGATCCATAATGCATCTGAAGTTGAAATCCAATTTTAACGTTATCTATTCTATATCGATTACGAAACATGTTACGAAATAGGCGTTTTCGTTGTTTTGATGTAGGAAACCGGTAAAAGGCCTTGTGGGCGAGGACTTACACTTTCATAAACTGTGCACATTCAAACTGGGTTTACATTGGTTGGTATCGACATCCTTACCGTGAGCACATGGACCACACACATAACATTTAAACCGAAAGAAAAAAGAACAGGCGCGAGAACTGAATGATATACGTGCTTGACAATAAGAAGTATCTGACCTATTATGAGATCAACTGTAATTCAATATTGGGATGTACACATATTTTCGGGGTACTGTTAGGGCCATGTTACCATCGCATCTTACCATCGACCATCGACCTCGGTCGATGCTCGATGGTAAGATGCGTAGGTCGATGGTAAGATGCGATGGTAAGATGCGATGTTCGATGGTAAGATGCGATGGTAAGATGCGATGGTCGATGGTAAGATGCGATGGTAAGATGCGATGGTCGATGGTAAGATGCGATTGTCGATGGTAAGATGTGATGGACCTTCGACCATCGCATCTTACCATCACCATCGCATCTTACCATCGCACCTTACCATCGACCATCGCATCTTACCATCGACCATCGCATCTTACCATCGCATCTTACCATAGACGATCGCATCTTACCATCGCATCTTACCATCGACCATCGCATCTTACCATCGAGCATCGCATCTTACCATCGACCATCGACCATCGACCTATCAATTCTCATGCTGATCAAGATCTCACGAATACCGTAGAAAAATGTCTAGGTCGATGGTCGATGGTAAGATGCGATGGTCGATGGTAAGATGCGATGGTCGATGGTAAGATGCGATGGTAAGATGCGATGGTCGATGGTAAGCCGCATCTTACCATCGACAATCGCATCTTACCATCGACCATCGCATCTTACCATCGACCATCGACCTAGGACGATGGTCGATGGTAAGATGCGATGGTAACATGGCCCTTACAGTACACCGTATTTTCTCCTTGTTTCCGTTGTATAAGTGTACTTGAAAGCGAATAGACTGGTGTTATTTATTCAGATACAGACAGATTTTATGTTTATCATATTCAAACCTTTGCTTACTCTGTTTGTGTTAATGGAAATACAAAATCAACCAAAGTGCAAACAGGATCTAAAGGAATGATGTCCTTTGAAGTAACGATTATTACGTGTTCATCCCAAATTGGCTCATTGTGGTGTCGTTATTTTGTTGAACAGTTCTTTGAATTGTGTTTCTAAAATATAGGTCTAGAAGAATTCTACGAACACCAAAGAAGAACGCGTTTGCAATCATTTTGAACAACATTTTGTTATACAGTGTTAATTAGTTAGTTAGTAAAATTTAAAATAGTCAGAAAAATGCAGGACTTCAAAATGGACAGTATTAGTAATAATACTACATCGAATAAAAACGGAAACAATCAATGTTAACCGCCTACTAGAGTCATGAGAGAAAGAATACACTCGAGTTCAAAAGAATGGAAGATATTGGTCTCAATAAGGATGTGAATTTATGTGAACACAACATTATCACCAAATGTGTAAGCTCGTAGAAGCTGATCTAAACGTTTATAGTTTAACAAAATATTATGTTCCAAAATACTATGGATACACGTGTACATTGGACGCTGTAAATAAATACCCTATTTCGGAATACGCTTTTATAAATATGTACTGGAAACCCAAGATAAATTAATACTATACTTTGAAAGACGGGTTTAAGCGATCATGTATCCTTCCGCAAGTATAGCTCATCACGATGATGGGAAAACAAATTATACGATCGAGGACCTAAATGAAGAACTAGTCCAGCTCCATATTCCAGCTTTAATATTCGTAGTTATCAGCATAGTCGTAGGTGTCATCGGAAATATTATAGTACTGATCATATACAAAACCAAGTTTAACAGATCCAATCATCGATATTTCATCTTATTTCTGGCTATTACTGACATTCTAGCATGCATCACAGGGTTACCGTTCCTGGTCGCAAGTCTTCGTCTGCCATATTTGATGACGTCAGTTATCGCGTGCAAGACCATCCGGTATTTTCACTACTTCGTGAACAACAGTTCGGGCTTGTTGCTCGTCATTATTTCTATTGAACGTTACACGAAGATTTGTCGTCCATTTAAACCCAGCCTGACCCACAGACAGACATTATATCTTTGTTTTATTCCATTGGCCATAAGCGCGATCATCACCATGCCAGCGCCGATAATGTTCGGTAACAATACCATAAATACCAACATTAAAAACTTGAATGGCACCCAGTGCTGGGTCGAGGATAAATATAGGACAGGGACACCATTTTTTGAATACTTTATGGTTGCCTTAATGCTAGAAACGGCGATCTGCATAGTTATACTTGGCGTAATATATACTTTCATCATTCGCAAACTCTTGAAGAGTGATCAATTCATTGAAGCAATGAGAAGCATGCAATTGAAGTCCTCGGCATTGGCCAGTCATGGTGGTAAAGAATCATCATTTTCTACTGACCCGCTGAATGATTCCGACTATGACAATACGAGTAATGGAACAGTTAATGAAGGCTCAACTGAATCATTTCTGAACAAATCGGATCTTGAGAAGCAAGGAAACGATAACGTCAATGGAACCGAAAAGAAACCCACATCTTGTGATACGATCAGGCCAAGAATAGACACTGAAAATACATCTAAGAATATTTTGCGAATGTCAAAAGAATTGTTCAAACCAAATGGAAAATCTACCAGCAGCAATGCGCCCTTGGAACGCTCGATCTCCGACACCACTAGGAACAAGCAAAAACAATCTACACAATTGAATACGCTGACGCCTACGGAAAGACTCGCGTTTGGAAATATTCTCGAAACTAAAGCAAAACCAGATGAAACGAAGAAAGACAACAAACTGTGTAAATCAAGGAAGAAGTCGAGAACAACCGTTCGTGTAACAATAATGTTATTTACGGTAACATTAGTTTTTGTGCTTGCGTTTATCCCCCATCTTGCGTTAATGATCGTTACGTTTCATTTTCCAGGGTTTGTTAACAGCATGACGAAAACAGAAATAATGTTTTATCAGATATTTCTAAGATTTTTTATCATCAACAATGTGGCCAATCCGATTATCTATATATTTTGCGACTCGAAGTTCAGAGGTCATTGCGCCGAGACATTCAACAGATATTGCTGTTGTTGGAGACGAAGAAAAGTCAAGATTTGAAATGAAATGCTGCAACTTCATAATTAATGTAATATCCTTGTATGTATACAATGGTATCGATCTTTGTTTGTATCGTTCACACGTGTATACTCTCTGCATAATAATTACTATGAAAATACGTTAAATATGTCTTTATGATAATATCTGGTTTTGAAATAAATGTGCGTTTGAGTTTAATTAGTTTTAATTTGTGGTAGTTTAAGGTATACATGACACACATTCTAGTATACGTTTCATGTCGTCTTTGTGCATACTCAAAGACTGTCATTAAGGGGTAAGAATTGTAAAAAGATAATGTATTACTTTAATATTAAAGCAACTAGGAATCGTTTTTTATTGTATACTTTCATATTGTCCCGTTTAGTTTGCATTGAGCTAAGTGTGCAATATTCTACGATATTGCACACATTGATATTGCACCGGAACTTTTTCTCGTGCTTGCTAAGAGCCGCGAAATAGAAATAAGGAACTACTTCCAAATAAAATAACGGAATCCTTCCTATAGTGTTAACAAAAAAATACTTGTTCTTTTCCAACCTTTCAGGGCAGAAATTGATAAAATAATTGAAATGGTCACTCACCCACTGTTTTTAACGTTATCGAATGGTAAAAAATCGCTTGATGTTTTTAATGACGTCATCCGACGTCGACATCGTTTTCGCGCAAAATAATCATCCACACAAAATGAAACTGAATGACAAGATAAGAATTCCATCAAAAGCTATACAAATAACACAAATACAATGAAAAGTAATAGTCATACAATTAACATTGATCGAAAACAATATGAAAGTATACAATAAAAAGGTTATTGAATTTGTATGGCTAAATATTACTTGGAACGAGTTGTTTTGGCAAAGGACGACGAGCTTGCGAATGCAAACTAAACGGGACAATATGAAAGTATACAATAAAAATAGGACAGATTATAATATAGGACAGATTCTGTGACATTAGTCATGCTTCATGCATGCATGACATTTGAATTATCTGTATTTGTACTTGCATGTTGTATGCTCTATTTGTTTTGGTGACCGTTCTGTATCGGATTACATATACCATTACACTGGATTGCTGGATTTAATTTGATTTGATGATATCATTATGTTATTTTTAATTGGCAGAATTGAATTCATAGCTTTTTCCCTACACCTAAACATTTTCATAGTAAACCAACTAATATTACTGTTGTTTGTATCTATTGTTTTAATGTACGTTACATGTATCATGTCTATATATAGATTATATGTCACATTTGAAATAAAATACATTTAAATCAACAAATTGACTGCTAATATTTAAAAATTCAAATTACAATATATACCTTATGAGTCAAGTAGCTATCCCACCAACAACAGGTATATATGTTGAGAAGCCGAACTCTATAAACACACTTTATACCACAATAGCCTAAATACACACTATGCATCTTGTAATACCCGAGGATATACACAGCATATGATAGTTATTGTGGTATAAATACAATAGAGCATGAGTCTTGCACGTGTACGGACGATAATGCACTCGCTAACGCTCGTGCATTATCTCCCCGTACACGTGCAAAACTCATGCTCTATCCTATACATAAATTGCTTTGACCGGCCAGGCCAAACCCCAACACTAGAGTGTCGAATTAGTAATTTCCGACTCATAATTCATTTTACGCATATTAAATCACGGATATTTCAAGAACGCGTGAACAAACCTATATTTTTATCGGCACATATACATTA
This sequence comes from Cyrtodaria siliqua, assembly GCA_037043455.1. Lineage (NCBI taxonomy): Eukaryota > Metazoa > Mollusca > Bivalvia > Adapedonta > Hiatellidae > Cyrtodaria > Cyrtodaria siliqua. The sequence goes on from JAWPHD010000146.1 coordinate 474,957, forward strand.
CGATATGTCCTGAACACCTGTATAGAGTTTTGATAAACGGTTTTGTGTCGTAATTTTGCCGTTATTTAACGGGTTTTTTCTTTAATGAAAAACGATTTGATAGATTTACATTATAAATTCAATCTGTGATCAAAGATGGCATCTGCTATGCGTAATATCAGTCAAAGCATGTTTTGAAAACATCATTGTTGGTGACGTTTTTTTTCCTTTCTGGAAATTTTATCTGAATATTTACTTATTTTATTGGTTAGCATAATATACAATATAAAATAAATATATGTCTAACAGGAGTATAACATTAATGGTTCTCAGTCATCCGCAAAAACACACATTTTAATAGAGTATGAGGGTAAAGAGTGATACCTCACACATTAAAAATAGGACCATGATGTCCCTAAATATCATGGCCCTCAATCGCTCACATGAGGGCAGTCATGTTTTGAGCAATCTGTGTCGAGTGTCACTCAAACATCAAAGCAACATGACTGTAGCTTTTTTCAATAAAGATATAAGATCCCCTCCGACTGACAGCCATGCTTATTTTATGGAATCAACATGATTTTACGCTATTTTTAATCACACAAAGTCACCCTTGAGCACTATATGGTCAGGTGAGCTAAAACACAACAGGGTGTCAGTTTCAGCTCAGTTTTATGCACTGTATGCAAAAGATTTTATATTATCAAATCTATTATGATGACAGGGATGGATGTCCTATAGATGATAGCATTAACACAATTTTGGTAAACGTTTCCATATAGTTAAAGGCGATTATATGTTTTAATGAATCAACCCACTTTGAACAATCTTGGTAGAAGGTCACCCAAACATCATTTCTGTGAAATTATTTTGAAATCCATCAAGCGGTTTCAGACAATAAGATTTCTTACGTTTTCCATATATAGAAATATAGCAAAAATTGGCATCGCCTCCTGGCGGCTATGTTTTTTGACGAATCAACCCGGCATGAAAATCTTGGTAGAGTGTCAGCAAAACATAATTTCTGTGAACTGATTTGAACCACCAAGCGGTTTCCGACGAGACGATTTTTTAACTTTTCCATATAGAAAAAGTAAGCCCCAACCCATGGTGGCCATGTATTTTGATGAATCAACCCGGCTTGAAAAATCTTGGTAGTGTGTCACACGAACACCATTTCTATGAAATGATTTTGAAATTCATTGAGCGGTTTCAGACGAAAATAATGTTTAAGTTATAAAAATATAGCAAATATAAGCCCCGCCCCCATTTTTGTTTATGAATCAACCCGGCATGAACAATATTGGAAGAGACCAACCCAAACATCATTTCTGCGAAATTATTTTATAATGGGACAAGCGGTTTCAGACTAGAATATTTTTTTTAAACGTTTTCTGATATATTATATAGGGAAACTGCCCCGCCCCCTGGCGGACATGGTTTTTGACGAATCAACCCGGCTTGAATAATCGTGGTAAAGTATCACCCAAACAATATTTCAGTGAAATTATTTTGAAATCCATCAGGCTGTTTCAGACAAGAAGATTTTTTCCATATAGCAATATAGCAAATATAAGCCCCGCCTCACTTGCGGCCAAGTTTTTTGACGAATCAAACCGGCTTGAACAATCGTGGTAATGTGCCACCCAAACATCATTTCTGTGAAGTTATTTTGAAAACTGCCTGTAGTTTTAGAGAAGAAGATTTTTTTTAAGTTTCCCAGCTTGATTTCTTTCGGTTGCCAGGACAACCATAGTTCCGAGGAGAAGTCGTTTGAATAAATTGTATACGGACGCACGCACGCACTCACTGACGCACGGACGGACGAAAGACGAAGGGCGATCACAATAGCTCACCCTTGAGCACTTCGCGCTCAGGTGAGTTAAAAAAGGTTGGAAATATGGGCACCATCATTGAATGGCCAGTAGCAATAAAAGCGGCTTTAACTGGGCTATAAGGTGCGTCAATGTAAATACAAATATATCTCCGCTAGCTTTTTTTTATAATGATAAGTCACTGTTTTATACAATTGTACACATAGATGATCATGTATATATGAATATAACAAATGAAATCTTAAAGTAGGAGTATACTCAATTACTTGGCAGAAGCCAGCGCAGTAGAAACCATTAAGTGTTGGACAAGATAGGATTCAAGAAAAACAAAAATCGCTACCTTCCTCTTTAGGATTTATGTAGACGTCAAGTCTTATGCGAAACAAACCGGAAACAGATTCAGTTCAGTTTTCATTTTAAAGAGGATAGAAAGAGGATAAACTGGTTTATATAAAGAATAATGAATATATGAATTTTCATATCACACCCTTTATCGCCCCGAAACCTCCACAAAAACCCGAGAGCTTGAGCTGTCCTATTTATCATTTACTTTTCAAAAAAAGGGACCAACCCTAAAATGTATTTTCTTCTATTTTTATGCGTTTTCTTTTTAAGACTTTTACTTACAAAAATGAAAATAAAAAGGGTCATTCCTAGCCAGTAGTTTGTTGTATTTTCATGCGTTTAGAGCGTTTTAAGACCTACTAAAAATGGGAATACAGAAGGCCAGCCCCTTAAAAATATGAGACAGTGAAACCTAATACATATTGTATATTGAAAGGAAAAAGAAACGCATAATGGGTATTTCCGCTCTAAACATTATCTTTAATATGCTACCGCTAATCGAATGGTACAGGGCGACACTATGCCGGTCCTTTCGGAAAGAAGGTTTAAACAACACCGGACACACCAATGGTTACCCATTTAAAGTTTCATTATCGACAGAATGCGCATTTGGCTCAAACAGGTGAGCAAAACTTAGGCTTTAATGTTGCAACACCTTGACATTAAACACAATACTGAAATGGCTTGACTTTTTCCAGTGAAACTTCAACATTTATGAATTTCGTGTAACAAAGTATATTTTGATTAAAAGGTCTACTACATGACAGAGTTGTCCTTTCTGTAATTAGTTGTAGCCCTTTTTGTAGAAAACATGTTGCAATATATCTGGAATATTACGTGGAATTAGCTGTGTATAATAATGTAATAAAGGCATTTTTTTGATTATGCGTTTTTTTTCCTTTCAGTATATATGCAACATTTGCTTTGCCGTAATTAACATTTTTTCAGGCAATATAACGGAAATTCGACCATATGTCGTGACTTGTTTGTTTCTAATCACATACTCATCCTGTAATATAATATAGGTGTGCAATACGGTTATTGAACAAGACGGCCGTTTACATTGTTAATGCAATACATATCTATTTTAATGTTAACTCTACATGTACCAGCGTATGTGTATATACTCTTTACTATGCAATTTACTCCCGGTAATTAATACTTAATGTCTTCATCTTTCGTCGGTTTTTGCGCACAATATGACCTGTGTATGTGTCGACGTGCCGTAAAACACCATTCATTCATTCTTTACTCCCGGATCTGTTTAATCACATGTCGCGATCGTATATACGTTTTAGTACTGTTATTACACTAATTGTAGACTAGTGCCAAATAGGTCTTACTGTCACATGGCAACTTCAACTCGCATGACCTAAGAACTATGTCATTTTTTTTGCATCTCTGATTTAAATAGACTGTCACAAGGAGCTTTTAGTATTGTTACGACACTACAATGCTATCATTGATATAGTACGCCTTTAAGAGTCGGATAAGTTGATGCAAGAATGGAAAGTTCCTGCTTACTCATAATACACACTCCTATCATTATTGTCTGTATATGCATACCCTTAAAGTTCTCCGGCCTTGTTTTGTTTCATGAACATGTTTATGTTTAATTAAATCGAAATCAATACACAACACTAGATATTTGCAATTCACACATTGCAATATCTGTAAAAAGCGAGAATATGATTTTATTTGATGACGTAGAAAACTTTGAACGGGTAAATTAATCCACAGGTAACCGCCCTTACCGAATCTACATACACCAACATATATGCGACATATACGCGACTTATATGCGGCTTATATGCGACATATATGTCACTTATACTTCACTTACAAGTCTCATCAAATCCTGAGTAAGTGAGTTATATGTATATGTCAAGTATAAGTCAAGCTGATTTTGACATATAACTCGCATATATGTCACTTATATGCGGATCTGACATAGGTCAAATAGTTGTACAGGATTTACCGCATATAAGTGAGAACTTAGGCATTTTCTAGTCACTTTATTAGTTGCCGATCTCTGTAATTTTCTAAGTCCAAAATAAAGTGAAATATTTACAAATTCTGTAATTTCAATTTTTGCACAGTTTGATATGACAATGTGGGTAACATTATTACCAGATTTCGGAGACATTCAACATGCATTTAACACGGGTTTTAAGATATTTTTTTTTTTTTATTAATACAAACTTTTTTTTTTATTATTTATTTACCATTGCATGGTACAGCAGTGCATACAGAATATTTTGGTAAATATGACAACAGATGCACTTATTTCCTCTTAATCACATCATGACAGTCTGTTTGTCAAACTTAAACGGTATAATCCCAATACACCAATGTTTACACACATTAAAGGGATACACGACAATCTGAAAGTAATTATCAGTCATTGAACTTTACATTTCAAATTATTAATCTAGTAGTTTTTTTAACGTTTAACTAGTTTGCATTTATTTAAAAACAATGTACCGTATTCGCCCCTTTAAGCGCCCCGCCCAGTGGGCGCACAACGTTGATTCAAAGTTGAGATGTGGCTGGATTCTTGTCACGACGTCGATCAACGTTGAATCAACGTTGCCCTATTCAACCTTCAACTTGTATGGGTATGAGTACTGACGTTGAATCAACGTTGATTCTACGTTACCGTTCTCAACGTTGGAACATCGTTAGAATTGTAACGTTGTATAGACGTTGATAAAAGGTTGACCTTTCAACATTGTGGATAGATATATCAATCATATAATTGCTTAACGAGGTGTAGGTAAATGAAAGATGTGATAGATAACACCATTAATCATTGCAGAATTATATACTGTACTCCTTAAATGTCCTCTTTAATTACATATATATTGACGAATTGCATCCGCGGAATTCGTTTTGCAAGTAACGTACATTACAGTTTAACATTTTATCCCAAAATTTGGCTGAATTCTATGCTTTGGCTTATCAGCCCCAAATCATCACCCCTGCTGCTCTGGCCACCACTTGAGGAAACTGATATCCCTAATCGAAATACTATATACAGAATTTGCAAAGGGTAATAGGTTACAGAGGTTCATTTGTACACCGATGGTTTTAACTGAGGATTGTTAATATGTAATTTATTGTATTTAATAGATCATTTTGCTCTAATTCAAAATAAAAAGTAGCAACATATTTACTTGGTTAAATGTGTGAAAAACATGCCAAGGCATTCTATGTTTAGTATTCTACATTTCTTTGTTTTGCTTATGCAGAAAATTATGATGTGTGTTTAAAAGTTAAGACTGGTCCTCGATAACTAGGGCTTTTGTAATGCTGTAATATTGTTTCACGCGATTAACCTTTTTTTGATAGTGAAATAGATTACTACGCAATACACTCTTCCATCGGTTGTTTTTCTTACAAACAAACTATTCCTGTATGTATTCCTGTGATTTATAGGTCGTCATACTGCTTTTTGCTATACTGTTTCATAATAGCACCTAAATTAGTGATATCATCGGAACTGGGAATATCATACTATTTATTTGAAGTCCCTATTCCGCCATCAACAGTCAAATTGTACAACATAATTAGCTGTGTGAAGTTGGCTGTGAGATCGTAGATCGACATTCAATATCGAGCTGGGTTTTCAATGTCAAGCTAGCTCTGAGATCGATATTCGGTTAAAATTATAAGAAGGCATACTGAATACAGAGCTGGGTTTGAATTTCGAGCTGGCTCTGAGATCGATATTCGTTGTAAACGTACACCAAGGCATTATGAATGCAGAGCTGGGTTTGAATACAGAGATGGCTCTGAGATCGTTATTCGTTATAAACATACACAAAGTCGAATGCAGAGCTGGGTTTGAATTTCGAGCTGGCTCTGAGATCGATATTCGTTATAAAGATACACTAAGGCATTATGAATGCAGAGTTGGGTTTGAATGCAGAGCTGGCTCTGAGATCGATATTGGTTTCAAACTTACACCGAGTCATTCTGAATGCAGAGCTGTGTTTGAATACTGAGCTGGCTCTGAGATCGGTATTCGTTTCAAACATACACAAAGTCATTTTGAATGCAGAGCTGGGTTTGAATGCAGAGCTGGGTTTGAATTTCGAGCTGGCTCTGAGATCGATATTCGTTTTAAACGTGAACCAAGTCATTTTGAATATCGAGCTGGCTGTGAATTTCGAGCTGGCTCTGAGATCGGTATTCATTTTAAACGTATAACAAGCCATTTTGAATATCGAGCTGGGTTTAAATTTCGAGCTGGCTCTGAGATCGATATTCGTTTTAAACGTATAACAAGGCATTTCGAATACAGAGCTGGTCTTGAATTTCGAGCTGGCTCTGAGATCGATATTCGTTTTAAACATACAAAAAGTCATTTTGAATGCAGAGCTGGGTTTGAATTTCCAGCTGGCTGTGAGAGTTGGCTGGCTCTGAGATCGATATTCGGTTTAAACATGAACCAATTCATTTTGAATATCGAGCTGGGTTTGAATTTCGAGCTGGCTCTGAGATCGATATTCGTTTTAAACATACACAGTCATTTTGAATGCATAGCTGGGTTTGAGTTTCGAGCTGACTCTGAGATCGGTATTCATTTTAATCATACAACAACGCATTTTGAATATTGATTTGAATTTCGAGCTGGCTCTGCAATCGATATTCGTTACAAACATACTAGTCATTTTGAATGCAGAGCTGGGTTTGAATACTGAGCTGGCTCTGAGATGATATTCGTTTTAAACTTACACCGAGTCATTTTGAATGCAGAGCTGTGTTTGAATACTGAGCTGGCTCTGAGATCGATATTTGTTTTAAACATACACAGTCATTTTGAACGCAGAGCTGGGTTTGAATTTCCAGCTGGCTGTGAGATCGATACTCGTTTTAAACGTGAACCAAGTCATTTTTAATATCGAGCTGGGGTTGAATTTCGAGCTGGCTCTGAGAACGGTATTTATTTTAAACATACAACAACGCATTTTGAATATCGAGCTTGGGTTGAATTTAGAGCCGGCTCTGCGATTGATATTCGTTTAAAACATATACCAAGCTAGCTGGATTTGAATTTCGAGCTGGCTCTGAGATCTATATTCGTTTTAAACATACACCGAGTCATTTTGAATGCATAGCTGTGTTTGAATACTGAACTGGCTCTGAGATCGATATTCGTTTTAAACATACACAGTCATTTTGAATGCAGAGCTGGGTTTGAATTTCCAGCTGGCTCTGAGATCGATATTCGTTTGAAACGTGAACCAAGTCATTTTAAATATCGAGCTGGGTTTGAATTTCGAGCTGGCTCTTTGCATGGAGGGTCAAGGTCACACCCACATTGGCTTTGTCACGTTTCGACGTACCACTCACGCTACAACTATAAGCAAAGTTTGAAAGGTCTAGTGCATACAGTTTGTGAAATAGTGACCTAAATGCAAAAGTTAAACGTAAAAAATATTAAGTTATCTGCCCTTTACTTGGAGGGTCAAGGTCACTTCCACATTTGCTTTGTGACGTTGCGATGTATCACCCAAGATACAATTATAAGCAAAGTTTGAAAGGTCTAGTGCATACAGTTTGTGAGAAAATGACCTAAACGCAAAACTTGAATGTTGACGCGGCCGCCGCCGCCGCCGCTGCCGCCGGAAAAGCAACACCTATGTCTCTTTTTATCTTGGAAAAGGCGAAACAAATACGAGTTTCGACAGTGGGGTGGGGTGGGGGTGGCGAACACAGCTATAGGTGTAAGAATTGACCAAAACAACACAGAAATATGTAAAGAAAACACATCGAGTTTCAAGTGATGGTTGGATGCGGGAGTGGGGTGAGGGCAACATAGCTATATGTGTAAGAATTGACCAAAACAACACAGAAATATGGTAAAAAAATTATTTCGAGTGTGGGGGTGGGGGTAAGAGCAACATAGCTAATAGCTATATGTGTAAGTATTGACCAAAACAAAACAGAAATATGTAAAAAAAAAAAAAAAGCGAGCGGGGAGGGGTGTCAACATAGTAAGAATTGACCACATAATTATGTAAAAAAAAAAAGATTTCGAGTGTGGGGGAGGGAGGGGGTGGGGTAAGAATTGACCAAAACAACACAGAAATATGTAGAAAAACATAAATAAAAAGGGGGGGGAGGGGGGGGGGGGGGGGGGGGGGGGGGGTATGGCAGCATAGCATAGAAGTGGCCAAAAATAACACAGAAATATGTAAAAAACAAAAAACAATTTTAAATGCGTTTCAAGTGTGGGAGTGGGGAGGTGGGGTGGGGGAGGCGCGGTGGGGGTGATTGGGGGTGGTGGGTAGGGGGGGGGGGGGGGGGCGCAACATAGCTATATGTGTAAGAAGTGACCATAAATAACACTGAAATGTAAAAGAAACTATTTAAAAATATATTTCGAGTGGGTGGGGGAGGCTGGCGGTGAAGGCGGGGGTGGGATGTGGGGGTGGCAACATAGCTATATGTGTAAAAATTGACCAAAGCAACATAAATATGTAACAATAAATTAAAAAAAGGCGTGGGGTGGGGGACGTGGAGGAGGGAGCCCATGTCCCAATATAGGTGAAGTATGGATATGTTGTGAGTTCTTAAATGGTATTAAACGGATACATCATTCTTTATACAAACTAGTTTTCAATTTTTCAAGATATTGCGCATTGGCTACATGTGATGCACTTTATAATTGTTATTGATGTTATGAAACGGTAAATAAGCTGAGTAAACATCATGCGGATGAGATTATACATCTAGGATTGACAATGCAAGTATACAGGAACACAAGGTATTATCTGCACTTGTTGTTGAAGTGTTATGTAGTGTCGTGCAGTGGTGTAGATAAGAGATATGATCAGCACTGTCGTCATTACATCCGAGCGATTTGGGGTATAATCATCACATCCTATTCATAATTGACAGTAATTCATTAAGCACAACAATATTCGCCATACAATTATTATCTAATCATTGTTTCATAGTTTGTATATTTAACTCTTATTGAAATCGTTAAATGTTGTATTTTCCCCCGACTAAACCAACCACGATCGACCATCCTGTAACACTATATTTAATAATAATAATAATAATAATAATAATAATAATTATTATTATTATAATTACAATCATACTTAATGCTTTTTATAGAGGGTTATACATAATTAGTTGCAAATAAGTCTTACATGGGCCCTCTATTATGTGGCTATGAAATCAAAGATCGTAGATCGACATTCAATATCGAGCTGGGTTTTCAATGTCGAGCTAGCTCTCGGAGATCGATATTCGGTTAAACTTATAAGAAGGCAAAGTGAATACAGAGCTAGGTTTGAATTTCGAGCTGGCTCTGAGATCGATATTCGTTTTAAACGTACACCAAGGGCATTATGAATGCAGAACTGGGTTTGAATTTCGAGCTGCTCTGAGATCGATATTCGTTTTAAACGTATAACAAGGCATTTTTAATATCGAGCTGGGTCTGAATTTCGAGCTGGCTCTGAGATCGATATTCGTTTTAAACATACACCAGGCCATTTTGAATATCGAGCTGGATTTGAATTTCGAGCTGGCTCTGAGAATCCAGCTTGATATTCAAAATGGCTTGGTGTATGTTTAAAACGAATATCGATCTCAGAGCCAGCTCAACATTCAAATCCAGATCGATATTCAAAATTCGTTGTTGTATGTTTAAAACGAATATCGATCTCAGAGCCAGCTCGACATTCAAACCCAACTCGATATTCAAAATGCCTAGTATACGTTAAAACGAATATCGATCTCAGAGCCAGCTCGAAATGCAACCCAGCTCTGTATTCAAAATGCCTTTGTGTAAGTTAAAACGAATATCGATATTCAAAATGACGATTAAAACGAATATCGATCTCAGAGCCAGCTCTGTGTTATACACAACTCTGCATACATAATGCCTTGGTGTAAGTTTAAAAAGAATATCGATCTCAGAGCGAGCTCTGTATTCAAACCCAGCTCTGCATTCAAAATGCATTGGTGTAAGTTTAAAACGAATATCGATCTCAGAGCCAGCTCTGTATTCAAACCCAGCTCTGCATTCAAAATGCCTTGGTGTCAGTTTAAAACGAATATCGATCTCAAAACCAGCTATGTATTCAAACCCAGCTCTGCATTCAAAATGCCTTGGTGTAAGTTTAAAAAGAATATCGATCTCAGACCGAGCTTGAAATTCAAACCCAACTCTGCATTCAAAATGACTTGGTGTATGTCGATCTCAGAGCCAGCTCGAAATTAAAACCTAGCTATGTATTCAGTATGCCTTCTTATAAGTTTAACGGAATATCGATCTCAGAGCCAGCTGGAATTCAAACCCAGCTCTGTATTCAAAATGCCTTGGTGTAAGTTTAAACGAATATCGATCTCAGAGCCAGCTCGAAATTCAAACCCAGCTCTGTATTCAAAATGCCTTGGTGTATGTTTTAAAACGAATATCGATCTCAGAGCAGCTCGAAATTCATACCTGCTCTGTATTCAGTATGCCTTCTCATAAGTTTAACCGAATATCGATCTCAGAGCCAGCTCTGTATTCAAACCCAGGTATGCATTCATAATGCCTTGGTGTACGTTTAAACAAATATCGATCTCAGAGCCAGCTCTGTATTCAAACCCAGCTCTGTATTCAGCATGCCTTCTTATAAGTTTAACCGAATATCGATCTCCAAGAGCTAGCTCGACATTGAAAACCCAGCTCGATATTGAATGTCGATCATCGATATCACAGCCAACTTCACACAGCTAACATAATTACACTGTTTCTAAAACTACTGATGACGAGGTATACATATAACTTACCTATTTTGAGAATCCAAACTCTATAGACACAATATAAATGGCTTTAACCAGCCGGACCAAACCACACAATTGAAGCATCCAGAATTAAAAGTTACCAACTCATATTTCATTTCAAGCATATTCAATCACAGGTGTTTTAAGAACATGTAAAACAACCTATACTTTTAATCGGCACCTAGTCATTATTATATGACCTGAACACCTGAGTAGAGTTTTGATAATTGGTTTTTTAGTGTAGTTTTGTCGTTATTTGGGATGTTAGTTTCTTTAAGTTTAGTTGGCGAAATGAATGGGTGATTATGATATATACTAATCGGTGAAATCACTTATATGTATAAATGATATCACTCATACGGATAGGTGGTAACATTAACCCATTGGTTTGAAATGCCTTTTAACACAGGTTTGTAATATCATATATATAAATTATTCGAATAGGTGATATCCGGAAGTGTACATGCAATTTATTATTTAGATACTTTATTGAAATATCTACTAACAAGAGGTCAATGACCTTGAAGCTATACTGATAGGTTTTTGATAGCTAGATCAGCATTCCTATGAAGTTTAATGAAAATCCGCCAAGTAGTTTCTGAGGAGTAGTCGCTACAAGTTTTCATTATATAACTCTATGTAAACAAAGATGGCCTCTGGTGGCCATGTTAAACATCAGATCAAAATAAATTTTGACAAGGATCAGCATCATTCCATACTGATAGGTGGTAACATTAACCCATTGGTTTGAAATGCCTTTTAACACAGGTTTGTAATATCATATATATAAATTATTCGAATAGGTGATATCCGGAAGTGTACATGCAATTTATTATTTAGATAATTTATTGAAATATCTACTAACAAGAGGTCAATGACCTTGAAGCTATACTGATAGGTTTTTGATAGCTAGATCAGCATTCCTATGAAGTTTAATGAAAATCCGCCAAGTAGTTTCTGAGGAGTAGTCGCTACAAGTTTTCATTATATAACTCTATGTAAACAAAGATGGCCGCTGGTGGCCATGTTAAACATCAGATCAAAATAAATTTTGACAAGGATCAGCATCATTCCATACTGATCATTTTAGAAAATGTCCCATATCACTTATAGTTTTCAAGAAGTACTCGCTACAAACTTGTTTTTCGAAAATCTGTTTTTAGCTGTTTAGCTGTGGCGGCCATCTTGAATTTCTGACCAAATTTAAACGTTGCTAGGATCAATTAGACATCAAGAGGAGCATTCCTGTGAAGTGTCATGGAAATCCGTCGAGTAGTTTCGGAGGATTAGTCGCTACACATTTTTACTAAATAACTCTATGTAAACAAAGATGGCCGCTGCCAGCCGTGTTTAACTTCGAATCAAAACGTTTTTCGACAAGGACCAACATCATGTCATGCTGATCATTTTAGAAAAAGTCCCATATCAATATCACTTAGAGTTTTCAAGAAGTAGTCGCTACAAATATGTTTTTTAAAAATCTATTTTTCGATTTGGCGGCCATCTTGGATTTCACATCAACATGAATTCAGACTTCATGGGCAACATTTCTGTAAAGTTTCATGAAAATCCATTTTGTAGTTTCAGAGGAGTAGTCGCTACAAAAAAAAGATCTTGCATGCAATGTGTGTTGCTCTCCCTGCACACAGTGCCGAAGGCTTTACATCCCGTCCAAAAGATAGCATACTTTCGCTGATGGGGTCATTGTCGTACTGGGTACTACAGAAAGGCAACTGGGTTACATTACAGTATTGAAATCCAGAAAGGCCCCCAAATATACATAAATGTACCCGAGACAAAATCTCTTGACAATACAATGTCGTAAAACGCGGCAGTAATGCGTCCTATTACTTCACAGAAAGGAAACTTTCATTAACGATTCACTTTTTTAAAAGTTTAGCTTACATATTTAATGTATTTACGTATTTAATGGCGCCAATTTATATTTTGAAAAACAATATTTTGATATCCCTTTTTGATGATTCGATTATCAGAATTACCAATTCTCGATTTTGCCATTATCAAATCTCGTTCTCGTTTTTCGCGAGATTTCGAGTTCGGGGTGTCTCAACACTAACTCTTTATAGTGAATATACAGTGTTTATTTGTTTTAGACACATGTTAGAGCGTATCATGAAAAAATATCATGCGAGTGCTGTTTCTAGTTGTGTTAGTAATATAAACTGTCAGAATATTGACCTTTTCAGGGTAAAATGGCTTTTTTATTACCATTATAATGATACCATGAAACCGAAAGTAGGTAGATGTGCGTTACTCAAAGATCAGAATCCCAGTGTTTCATAAATTATTTAAAGTAATTAACTTTACTTATTACACCTAATTATATTCCACAAGCGAATATGTATCGCAAAAGTATTTTACTGTTGATAACTGTTACGGCATAGATAAAATAATTAACAGAACTCTGCAAAATATTGTTTATTCCATTCATAAATCATAGGACCTACATATAGCATGCCAAAAACAAGTTATTGAACACGATATATTTGCATGATACGTTCTAAAATGTGTCTAAAACAAATAAACACTGTATACTCACTATAAAGAGTTAGTGTTGAGACACCCCGAACTCGAAATCTCGCGAAAACCGAGAGCGAGATTTGATAATGGCAAAAGGGTGAATGCAAATTTGGCGCCCAAATTTGCGTGTGTGTGTGTGTTTTTCCGGTGGGGGCTTCGGAAATAAAAGTACAGGGATTCCTTCATTAAACTATTCTTGAATGACGAGCTGTGTATTTGTTTACTTTTTTGCGCGGGGTTTGATGATTTACAACTTCCGGTTTTATGACAATACGTTCTAGATTTTATTACAAACTATGGCAGCCTAAATATGTTTTTAAGAACAATAGTGCAATAGTTAATGATAAACAATATTGTTTAAGTAGTTGTTTATCAAGTTCTAAATTGTTTCAATTCCGCCAATGAGATCTTGTTTGTCCGGGTAGGTTTCTGTATATTTGAGGATCGTTCTGGATTCAAAGATTTTTCGGGTACGTTTCTGTATACATAAATGTACCCCGGCTACCTTTCTGTAGAACATGATACGACAATGACCCCATCAGCGAAAGTATGCTAAAGTCCTGAGTCAGGTGACGGCAAACAAGCAATTATTAATTCTGGCCCAAGCTATTTTTATATCCATCTTGATTTGAGCTCAGTGCCCCATATAACTTTTGGACCTATTGGGTATTTCACTCATGAAATTAAAATTAATTGAGTGAATTCAGATTTTCAAAAATAATAGGGTGATTTGGGGATCAAATGTAAAACAAGCCAGGTAACTTACCAGTCTGTATGTGAGCTTTATTGACTTGTTATTCATGGCAGTGGTTTGTCAATAATTAATCATTATTAATGATTAATTTCCATAGAAACACTAAATTGGGAAGGGCCATAACTAATGTTGTTAGAACTTGTGGCCCAACCCGTTTTGCATATTATATGGCAATAAAATATGTTTAAATCGAATCAGAAACACTAATCACATGTGTTAATTTCAGAAGTGTTTCTTAACGGTAACTCGCTTGTCGGTTTACGTCCCTGTTTCGGCATTTGAATCATAAAAGTAAACAAGAAAGCGCCCAGACGGCTACACAATAGTATTGACTGGTATAGCATACATATTCAACTATATATAGCATTCTCTTTTACTGCTCTACTTTATCAATAATAATGTAACGTCCCAGTCAAGCTAAACACCGGAAGTAAAATCTGCATTTTGTAAATAATGGAATACGCACGAAAACACCAATCCATCAATCATTTGAACACTTTGATTGTCGATACACTCGAAAATTAAAATGTTTGAGTGAAAAGGAAATTGCTTGCGTATCTGGTACGCATGTCAGGGAAATTAATTAGGTATTTGGCAATTTTAATTGAGTGAAATAAGCAGATACGCTGCTTATCTGGGGCACTGTCAGAGCTTGAACTAGCGCTTCTAGTAGCTATAGCGCTTAAATTGTATAACTTCCATTTAAACATTTGTGTACATAACGCGCAGGATTGAAAGGGTGGGTTATCAAGCTGTTTTGCAGCAACATTGTTTAAGCAGCCATTACCCAACTGGAAGCTGAAGTATGAAAACATGTTGAAAGAGTAAAATACTAAGAATCAAATGATTGTTCTCTTAAAGGACCTTATTCTCTTTCAGGACAATGTCAAATCGATATGAATGGAAATTTCCCTTCAAGAACACATGTCTCTGCAAAATTATAATTGGTAATGTATTAATTAAAGGTATTAAAGCTAGCTCTGTAGAGGGCAACATGTACAGTACGGCTCACGCGAAGCACACACTTACTCGATTTGCCAAGTCAGTGTTTGGATTTGGCGAATCCACGTGACGAAAGTACACGGAGTCACTCGCAGTGATCACACTCAGAGTCACTCCGCGTAGAATCCAATTAACCATAAGTTCACACCTTTGGCGATTTATTTTTGGGAACAAATCTAAATTTTCCGATAACTTCAACTTGTCCGTCATCGCGCTTGAAAAAAGCAATCAATCGGCATAAAAATACAAACGCCCAGTGCATCTTTCCCGTGCAAAGTTGACATGACTGATAAATAAAATGAATACATTCAGTGATTCATTTTGAAATCTGCTTTAATGAGTCGCTGGGACACACATATGTTGAAACAATGGTTCCAAACTAAAAAAGAACGGGTCCCAGGATTTTTTCTATGCAAAAATCGTTAAAAATAATCTATATAACACAATATCCCAGGGACTTATTTATGCAGATTTTAAGAACAGAAATTGCATTGCATAGAGTTAAAGTTTTATTTTACTTTTAACAACAATTTCTTAACATCTTAAAATTCTGAATTCCCTCTGATTTACTCTCATCTGGGTTCTCTCCAGAAATTTATGAATGCATGTTTTTTTTTTTTTTTTTTTTTTGCTTTGGGGCGATTAGGGATAAGGTAATACCCCCGCCGCGCATCATTCTTTTATAATTAAACTTCTGAGGGGTTGGAACTTGTTTTTTATCACTTTTTACAAATGAACATCATTTAATATATATTGCACTTTCAGATAATTTTGAAATTAAATTATATTTCCCATTGTGATAATTTAAGTTTATTAGCCACATGTATCTAGCCCCTTGTGCACATACAGGCCCCCACCCCACCCCACCCCAACCAACTTAAATTTCATTTTAAAGTTGTAAAAGTCTATTAAGCACCCATAATGCACTACTATGTTGACTAAATATTGTAAAAAACGAGTTTTGTCTGAAATACATACTATCCGAATTTGCTACTACTTTTGTCGATATTTTCACTTTTAAGAACAGTAAAACAGCTGGTGTGGCGCAGTCGGTAGCGCGGCGGATTTGTAACTGGAGGCCCCGGGTTCAATCCTCAGTGGTGCCACTGAGTTCCGTCGATGTGTTCTTGGGCAAGACACTTTCCCTTAGCCTCGTCTGTTGGATGGGGACGTAAACCGGGCGGTCCCATGTATCAGTCTATCCTCCGATCACGTTAAAGAACCATAGGAATCTATTCGATAATAAGAGTAGGGCAGGTTCCCGGATTCCTATGTATCCTTCCCCTCTCTCTGGGGCGGCTCTAAATAACCTATACTGTGTTGATGAGCCGTTAAACAACATTCAGTTCAGTAAAACATCAGCAAAATATGTGCATACAGTTTCAAAACTATCATTTTCGTGTTATTCCTTATTATATTGCTACCATTCTTTGTTTTACAAAGTATTTCTTTTAGAATATGTGCTTATATGGCGCTGTTGTCTCGGTTCTGTAACGGGTAATCACCATCATAAAAATCTCTGTATTTTGTCTTTATTTTATGCTTGCAAACAGTCTACACAAACTTTAAACAATTCAATTAGTCCTGAGTAGTTTGACATGCCAATCAAGCGTCAATTTAACTTTAAACATTTTAATTGTGGGTAATTTTTTATAACTTTCTTCGGTGGCATTTTGTGTTCATCATCCGGGATTTCCTAGTCTATTCTATTCTGTTCTCTCAACAGAGAAGCGCAAAGGACCGTGACACAGTCTAGGGATTTCCATACTAGCAAACACCAACAGTTAGTAGAACGTTGTTACTGATTGGATGACAATTTATAGTTTTTACCCAATCAGAATACGCGTACTACATTATCACATCGAAAACGGTTATTTACCACTTGTACAATTTTCAAGCAATGCATCCATGGGACGCACATTCCATGGGACGCACATGTTAAAGAATGATGCGTCCTCAGAAAAAAATGTGCGTCTAGGACGCGGAATGCAGAGAAAAATGAATCGCTTATATTTCGAAAAAAAATATGGATTTCAAACTTTTAATGCATTTAATCAAACGTTTTTCCGTTTCTGTTGTCAAAAAATCAGTTCTCTTGAGAACGACATAAATAATTTAGATACCCATAATCCCCGGCACTAACAACGGGTTTATGACCCGGAATTCTTTACAATTTGTTTGCTTATTTTTACTGAAAAACTCATCGATATAATAATTAATCAACAGCAGAATCGTAATTCGTTTTACAAACACCGATTAAAAATTGTAATTTCCAGTATAGTAATTACTAATTGTATTTATGTTCAGTCGCCGCGAAGCCGGTAATAGGAACCGCCATATAATTATCGTGCCATTATCCGGGGATTCGAATTTTCAAATTAACAAAAAAAAAAAAAATCTTCTGCTTTTTTTAAAAGTTATTGAATAATTATGCATTAAAATAACTGCAGTAATAAAAGGTTGCACCTTTTACCTGTGCAGTTTCGACTCGGCGAACTCCGAGTTTGTATACGCGAAGTATCGTGGCGTTATACACGAAGTATCGTGGCGTAAGTTCGCCGAGAGCCGATTTCCACGCCGAGTAGTTTTATCACCCAAACTCAGCGTAATTATGCGATTTGTAAATTCCTCACTCGGCGTGAAATGGTTGTATGCCGTGGCCTTTTGATATATTAAATGTGTAAATAAACAGATTCATATATCTTACTTTCCTTTTCAGTAAATTTGTTCATATATATCTTTCTTTCCTTTTCAGATAGTGTCCTTGCTTTCCACCAAGTGGTGGAGACCTTTGTGGAGGGTGAAATTGAAAGGTTTTTAAAATATGCCCAGGAAAGGACTGGAGGTGGAGGGAGGAAGAAATAAACGAGACAATTTTTTTTAACTCAATGACCTGGTGATTATCACGAGAAAATTCAAGGACCAAGCAACCAGTCAACAGCAAACTTTAACAAGACCAGTGCTCAACAGTGGATTGCTCTTGCGCTTCCCAAATTGAAATCATGGAACAAAAAAAAAATTAGAGGAGAAGATTGACTTTCTTATGCAAAACACATCATCAATGCCACCTACAAACACACTGCAATCCATTCCACTGAACACCCAGCATAATATGCGCACCTCACAAATACAGCCAATCACACAGAAAGCAATGCCACTTAACAGGCTGCAGATAAATACACCAACAAGATCAAACATCAAACAAGCTCACCAAACACACAGAATATTCCACCAACAAACTCACTAATGACACCAAATACACAGAAGAATATTCCGTCAGTGAGCCAGCAAATGGAAAGTATCGATTTCATGGATGACGACATTTATACTGCATATCAAGCTGTAAGTATCGGTATATAAATACGTTTTGCTTGACATTTTCATAGTAAGGAGTATCTTCCATAAATATTTATAATTAAAAATATTCACTGATGATACTGCGCAGATATAGAGATTATTTAACTGCTGGGATCGATTATAGGGAAATCCTTCAAGAGATGGAAGACGTGTGATTCTTTTCACGAACGAGCGTATGTGAGTGAGTGAAAGAACAACATGTTACCATCGAGTGAAGGATTTCTCTATAATCGAACACAACAGTTATATAATCTGTTTATTACATTTTAAATCAGTTTGTGCATGATTTTTAACCGAAATTATTCGCTTTATTGAACGTTATCAGCGGATAACGTTGACGTCAGTATCACGTTATTGACGTCAACTCGGCGTCACAGTTAGTTATTTTTGTGTTTGGAGTTAGTTAATAATATTTAGCTGAGAAATTCCAATCTTTTGCCGAAAAAATGTAATAAAAACGTGTTAATCTATTATACTTTAAAAAAAAATATAGGTATAAAGTGCAGACATATATATTCTTTTGTAGAGTTCTAATTTTTGTTGAGCCCGTTTACCGATCTCGATTTAGCGATTACAATGTTGTCCGGGTATATATTTGTCGTCTGTTCGTTCATCTGAGCTTTCGAAATATAGGTCACATATGGTCGGATCAGCATGACATCATGTTGATCCTTGTTGAAAACTATTTTGTTTTGACATTAAGCATGGCCGCCAGCGGCCATCTTTTTTACATAGCGTTACATAGTAAAAACTTGTAGCGACTACTCCTTTGAAACTACTTGACAGATTTCCATGAAACTTCACAGGAATATTGCTCTTGATGTCTAATTGATCCCAGCAAAATTGTGGATAGGCCCGATATTCAAGATGGCCACCACGGCTAAAAATAGATTTTTTAAAAACAAGTATGTAGCGACTACTTCTTGACAACTGTAAGTGATATTGATATGGGACTTTTTCTCAAATGATCACCATGACATGATGTTGATCCTTGTCGAAAATTATTTTGATTAAACATGGCCGCCAGTGGCCATCTTTGTTTACATAGAGTTATATAGTAAAAACTTGTAGCGACTACTCCTGAAACAACGTTACAGATGTTTATGAAACTTCACAGGAATGCTGATCTAGCTAAACCTATCAGTATAGCTTCAAGGTTATTGACCTCTTGTTTGTTTCATTTAGAGTTCCAGCACACATGAAGTCGAGTTGGTTCCTGGCTATTTTGTGAGAATATCGGTAGCACAGCTTGATGCCTGCCTTAGAAAGGCAAAAAACAGTGGAACTGCCCTGGCAAGGCTTTTGATAATTGTGTTTTTTGACGACAAGACACTGAGAAACAGTTGTGTGAAGGTTACTAAATCAAGGCCACCACTAGACTGCACGATTGTGAATGCCATTATTAGTAAGTAGTTTTGAGCTAGTTTTATTATTACTGTAAATTGACACTGTCCATAATTAAAGCAGATATTGAGCACAAGCAAATAAACTTCTTTTTTTCACTCATGAAATGTATGTGTAGAAACATGATCTCATAGGCCCACATAAGTGTGCTGCAATAAATGTGTTGATTAAAAGCTAAAAGGTTTTATTTATTGTTTGTAATCGCTGGCACTGCAATATTTATTTCTGTTGCTCATGTGACATCCATTAAAGAGACAATGTCTGTAACTTTTAGCTCTTAAAACACAATTATTATGAATATTACCGTCAATGTGTTAAATAAGAGTGAAACATACAATTTGATTAGTTAAGATTTTGGCTAGCATTATTTAGATTTACCGATATGTTATTTTGCTATCAGATACAGGGTTTATAGAACACTATAACTATGCCCTTGCAATGATGACAGGCATGATAAACACTACAAGTTTAATGTCCGAATCACTTTTTCAGAATATGTAACATCAAAATGACCAGGCTGTCTGGAGAGGGACATCACCCAGGCCGTAAATCAGAAGTGTGCCGATGCACGAAATCTGATGAAAATAAAACCTGCAAGTAACAAATTCTAAAGGTATGTTGGCTGCTGCTAAAAATATATGTAGACCATGTAGACTGAAATTAAAGACGACAGTTCGGTATTTTTTTAAAATTAGATGCAAGCAGGTTTAAATTCAAAATGATACTGTATAAATAAATAAAGACGCCAATTGTAATGTTTGATAAAAACTTCAAGATTGCCACGACTCCCTTTAAATACATTTGGCATTTCATTCACAAAGTCAATATCATATGGTGAAAAAGTTGTTTGTTACGTTAAAGGTCAAGGTCGGGAGAAGTGGGGATTAGTCAGCTGGTTATGTCTCACCACAGTAAATGAACATTCCAAGTTCCATAGCAAATATTTTGATGGTGTTGAAGATGTATGTCTTAAAAAAGAGAGAAAGAAACCCTATGAAATTTCCTAAGTTTGTCTTCAGAGTTAAGATCAGTGTCACTAGTGGCGTCAGACTTAGTTTCAGAGAGTATTATGCCTTACCCTAATCAAGGTACATACCAAGTTTCAGTGCAATGTCTTATATTTTATGTATTTCAAAACCATTTATGTAATTTAGTATGTACATTAGAATATTTTCTTTGATTACAGGTGGTTGCTGGATCAAAGCCCTGCGTTGGAAACATCTGATGAAGTTCTGTGTTGTAAAAAGAAGATACCAATTAAACCTCAATATTATGTTCAAAGTTTAAACGCTTTCTGTCTTCTTTCTTCACATATTTTACGCCGTTAGGCGTATTAGGTCTTGGCGATTGTCTGTCTGTCCGTTAACGTTTTGCCTGACAACTGATTGGCTAATAACTTGAAAGTATAAGGTCTACAACAATGAAACTTGTAAACATCTTTAGCATGATCCAATGTATGCATCTAATAAAGGCCCATAACTATGGTTCATATTTTTTGAATTGTTCACCCTTTGAAAACAGGTTTAACTGCCTTTTACAAGTGATTGTGACTAATCACTTTCAAAGTATTAGATGTATAACAATGAAACTTTGCACACATCTTTCAACATGAGCCATTAAATGAATATGTGTTACGAAAAAAAGACAATAAACTGATTTTTTAAAATTATTTCCCTTTGAAATAGGTTTTACCTTGACAACCATAGGCGTATATGCCCTGCTAGGCTACATGTGTATGCCCCGCTAAGCGATGATCCTGTTGCGGCAGGAAACCACAGAAAACAAGATCAGTGGATGACCTTGCAGATTCTAGAAATCAATCCCTGCAGGTCTCTGCAGGTGGTCAAGAAACTAAATGTGCTTCTGTCTGGTGAATTATAATTGACATATAAGTGACATATAAGTATATGTCACATATAAGTGGCTTATATGTTGCTTATATGTACCGCATTGACATTCCAGCTAAACATATAAGCCACTTATAAGTCACTTATATGTGACATATAAGTGAACTGCAATACTTATCTGGACATATAAGTGACATAGATCTCATTTGCATACTTATAAGCGGCATAGATCTCATTTGCATTTAAAATCAATATAAGTCACTTATAAGTGAAAGATATAAGCCAAGTATAAGTGACATATATGTAACATACATCTTGACATATAAGCAACATAGATCTCGACATATAAGTAACATATATGCATTTTCCGTAAGGGCGTATTAATCAATTATCTTGCAATAGTTGTGCAGCTATACAATTCAGATTTATCTCATTTCCCGTGCAATCACGCATAGGTAAAGGTAGTATCAATAATACTGTTTTTTACTTACAGCGTAGTAGCGGTTTTCAATATATGTTTCTCTCCGGGAGTATCAAGAACTGTTCATATGGTGTTTAAGAGTTAAGTTTGTTAATTGATAATACTACAAAAATGGTGGCCATTCACCTCATGGGAATAACATAAGACTTTTTATGAAGATAAGTTCATGCTTTTGTGTACACAATTATCTAACTCTAAACAGCAAAAACACAAAGTTATGATACACAACATATTGTGAGTTTATGCACCTACTTGGACCAGCAAAGTTACAACGACATGCTATAACAAACATTGCCAAAACGATCATAAAATAAAGAACGTGTTAATTTTATGAACACGAACACATATAATTTTGCATTAATGCGAATTAGTTTCCTTTCATTAATGCGAATTAGTTTTCATTAATGCGAATTGGTTTGCTTTCATTAATGCGAATTAGTTTTCTTTCATTAATGCGAATTGGTTTGCTTTCATTAATTCGAATTGGTTTGCTTTCATTAATGCGAAGAGGTTTGCTTTCATTAATGCGAATTGGTTTGCTTTCATTAATGCGAATTGGTTTGCTTTCATTAATGCGAATTAGTTTTCTTTCATTAATGCGAATTGGTTTGCTCCATTAAAGCGAATTAATTTTCATTAATGCGAATTGATTTGCTTTCATTAATGCGAATTGGTTTGCTTTCATTAATGCGAATTAGTTTTCTTTCATTAATGCGAATTGGTTTTCTTTCATTAATGCGAGTTAGTTTTCTTTCATTAATGCGAATTGGTTTGCTTTCATTAATGCGAATTGGTTTGCTTTCATTAATGCGAATAGGTTTGCTTTCATTAATGCGAATAGGTTTGCTTTCATTAATGCGAATTGGTTTGCTTTCATTAATGAATGCGAATAGGTTTACTTTCATTAATGCGAATTGGTTTACTTTCATTAATGCGAATTAGTTTTCATTGATGCGAATTGATTTGCTTTCATTAATGCGAATTAGTTTAATGCGAATTGGTTTGCTTTCATTAATGCGAATTGGTTTGCTTTCATTAATGCGATTGGTTTGCTTTCATTAATGCGAATAGGTTTGCTTTCATTAATGTGAATTGGTTTGCTTTCATTAATGCGAATAGGTTTGCTTTCATTAATGCGAATAGGATTGTTTTCATTAATGCGAATAGGTTTGCTTTCATTAATGCGAATAGGTTCGCTTTCATTCATGCGAATAGGTTTGCTTTCATTAATGCGAATTGGTTTGCTTTCATTAATGCGAATAGGTTTGCTTTCATTAATGCGAATAGGTTTGCTTTCATTAATGCGAATTGGTTTGCTTTCATTAATGCGAATTGGTTTGCTTTTATTAATGCGAATTGGTTTGCTTTCATTAATGCGAATTAGTTTTCATTAATGCGAATTGGTTTGCTTTCATTAATGCGAATAGGTTTGCTTTCATTAATGCGAATTGGTTTGCTTTCATTAATGCGAATTAGTTTTCTTTCATTAATGCGAATTGGTTTGCTTTCATTAATGCGAATTGGTTTGCTTTCATTAATGCGAATTGGTTTGCTTTCATTAATGCGAATATGTTTGCTTTCATTAATGCGAATTGGTTTGCTTTCATTAATGCGAATTGGTTTGCTTTCATTAATGCGAATTAGTTTGCTTTAACCGGTCAAAAAATAGATACGGAAAAGCATATCAGAATACGTCAAGTAATTACAACACAGTTTATTATTGATTTTTATTTCATTTTATTACAATACAACTATGATTCATTGTAACATGTTTACAATACGCAATTTAACTGTGAGAGCAGTGTGTATATTAATATCGCAATAAACTATGTTTTTGTTGTAATATTGTGTTTCTAGTGTTTCCTATTTTTAGAGCGTCTCCGCGGCCGAATGGTTAACGACGTTGCATTGTAGACCTTCGCCTCTCACCGCTGCGGGTTCGAATCACACTGGGAATTCGACTTGTAAGTGAACACGTGTCGATTCTTACGGATGGCGGGAGGTGAACAGTACTGGTTATACCCAGGAAAAGTGGGTGATCTGCCTCCACCACAAAAAATCGACCGTCATATATAGCCTTACATGTGTTGAAAATGATGTAAAACACCCCCCAAACAAACAAACAAAATAAATGTATGTATATTTATCATGTTTAATGTGTAAGTATGAATGCATGATCATGCATTTGTCTATAGGACACATATTAATGTATACCTATACGTTGTCATTATGTGTTAAAGTTTGCAGATACTATAAGATTATAAAGAACATTCGAAAAGGAAATGTTATATTCACAAAACGAGTTAAAAAAATAAGCATTCAAAACAAACAACAGTCAGTTATATTTGAAGTTCTCCTGTCCTACCCTTTTTTTTATAAGTTTCATTTAAAAAAAGCAACTATACTCCTCAGAATAAGGACCGCCAGAATATTACTCTATATGCTTATCAGTGAAACTGACTACATACCATTTTCAAACGGTTACACAGAATGTGTAAGCAATGTTGCGTTAAACTGCACATTGTCAAGTCTTCTGCATTAGATGAAAGAACAAAATGAAATGCCTATATACATTGTTTTGTTAAAATTAAACAGAGTCCGAGATTTTGGATAATTTCTAAAAAATCATTTATTTGCCCTAAAACGACAATACTAAAAGTTGTAATATGTTTTGTAAATTTATTTATTACGTTCAATTAATACCAATGAAACTATGGACGCGAAATTTTAATTTTTCCCAAAATTAATTAACCTTTGACAGTTTAAATGCATAACCGAACAGTTTTGAAAAAGCTGATTTTTTATCCCATCCAAAAAAGAAGTAAGTTTTCAATACCTAGCTGCATGTTTGGCACTGCACGCTTATCTGTAGAGATATTCTAAAGAAAAAGGTGACAGTTGTTTGTTAAGAAATCAACAGCCATGAAAATAATACGAAATTAAAACTTTGAGTGACAAAAAGCATTTTATTGAAATTATTTTTTGTTTTAGATGTAAAATGTTCTTAAAGATTACAGAAACACGAAGCAGTTTTTATTTCTGGAATGCAATGTGTATTGAAACTTGTGCGATGATCAAACTTATTGATTGGTACTTAACTTATTTTGATGAGTATAATTATGCATTGAGTGTCTCCGAGAAGTAATTTAGCCGAATATTAAAGATTCTCTTTATACATGTAAAGTGATTAACTGTTACAACATCACCACTCCTTGTGACATTAAATCTGCATTTTCCTGATACTTAAAGTGCCTCACTTGACAAAATTACTTCACTTATTTAGGACATATGATTCAGCATATCCGGGAATGAATTTAGAATCGATTGCTGTATTAAAACAAAGACGAATTATTACATTTCGTGTATTGCTTTACTAGGAACGGTTAAGAGAGAAACTGAAAAACAACAAGGTTATAAGAGAAACTGAAAAAACAACAATAAAAAACCACTAAAAAACACTAAAAAACACAATACCACCACCCCACCCACCCAAGAAGAATAAAAATAGAATAAAATAAAATAATAAAAAAC
Organism: Cyrtodaria siliqua; assembly: GCA_037043455.1. Taxonomy (NCBI): domain Eukaryota; kingdom Metazoa; phylum Mollusca; class Bivalvia; order Adapedonta; family Hiatellidae; genus Cyrtodaria; species Cyrtodaria siliqua. Next base: position 500,832 of record JAWPHD010000146.1, read on the forward strand.
AAAATCACCAACATTTGTATATATTGCATCAGATTTATTTACTGACTTCATTTCCGCTCAAATGTTCAAAGGTGAGACTGTCCCATATGAGTTGATGTTAAAAGACAATACCTTTCACCTATCTTTTTGTTAACTACTTTACTTTTTTCTTGCTAGAATAAGCAAAATACATGTTTATAACAGTGTTTCTCTTGTTTTATACAAACACCTTTTAAACTAATCAAATGGCTCAGTATTTCTAATACTAGCTACATTTATTCATGAAGATTTACTACCTGTATTCTTCAACACTCATTTAACCATAGAGAACATCTTCTATTAATAGAACACATGAAACCAGTAGAAAATATGTGGGTAAACAGTAAGCCCGATAGAGGCTATCGGAATACGCTCCTTCCCTTTCGGTTTCTTAATCGTGAAGATTTCTCTTCATAGATTCTATCCTATACACAGACAATTACTGTAGATCCGGTATTATTCGCGAGGGTTTTATTTTCTCTGATATTCGCGAAACCACTGTCTCGCATAGGCAATTAATAGTATATAGTATTATATTACTTTTATATAACCTTTTCTAAACTTAATATCGATGGGTTAAATGTTCCATATTAGGCCCCTGTTCACGAACAAACATATTTTTTTTTATAAAAACACCGAACTGGAAAAGTAGCGTTCATGGAGGACAGTCAACCATAAACATACACAAAAACAAAGAGCAACTTTAAAGATGAATAAAAGGCAAAATAAGATATCCCAAACGCAAAAGGGTTGACAATAGCGCTAATGCCTTGGAACGGTCAGTGGCCAAGAAAGGGGGCCGCTGGGGGTTTATACCAGGTTCTAGGGTGTATCAAACTTCACTCTTACCCTATTGTCATCCCAATAAGTGGGACAGTGTAAATAAATATATCTCCGCCAGGTTATGTTCTCTAACAAACAAGACAAAATTAATATGCAATATAAGTAAAACACATCAATGATTATGTATATATAATATAAACAAGAGGCACAAGAGGGCCTGTAGACGCTCTACTGTGTAAAGGTGTCATATTTAGCCTGTTCCTATATAAACCTTGGGTCGCCACGGCGGCCATTTTGATTATTGAAAGAAAACAAAAAAACACAATCTTAATAGACGCCAACCATTGTGATAAAGTTTCCACAAAATCCTTCAAAAGGTTTCAGAGAAGATTTTATATTTAACCTTTTCCTATATAACTCTATGTAAACCTTGGGTCACCATGGCTACTATTTTGATTATTCGATGATAACGAAAAACACAAATTTGATAGAGGCCAACCCAAGGAACATGTACATGATATTTCACTGGAATGGATGAAGTGGTTTCGGAGGAGATGTCTTTTGAAATTTCCTTAAATTTGACCTAGTCTTAGCCATGGTGGCCATGTTGGATGACTGACGGCCGCGAAAAACATAAATTTGAGGAGGAACTATCCCAAAGATCATTGTGATTAAGTTTTATAAAAATCCTTCAACCGGTTTCAGAGAAGATGTCATTTTTAGCCTTTTTCTATATAACTCTATGTAAACTTTTGGTTGACGTGGTGGCCATTTTGATTATTCGACAATAACGAAAAACACAAACTTGATAGAGGCCAACTCAAGGAACATGTTTATGATATTTCACAAGAATGGAATAAGAGTTTTCGGAGGACATGTTGTTTGAAATTTCCTTAAATTTGACGTAGTTTAAACATGGCTGCCATCTTGGATGACTGGCGGCCGCGAAAAACATAAATCTGAGAGGGACTATCCCAAATATCATGGTAATTAAGTTTCATCAAAATCCTTCAAGCGGTTTCAGAGAAAATGTCATTTTCAACCTTTTCCTATATAACTCTATGTAAACTTTGGGTCGCCGTGGTGGCCATTTTGATTATTCGACGATAACGAAAAACATAAACTTGATAGAGGCCAACCCAAGGAACATTTCACAAGAATGGAATAAGTGGTTTTGGAGATGTCGTTTGAAATTTCCTTACATTTGAAATAGTTTTAGACATGGTGGCCATCTTGGATGACTGGAAGCCGCAAAAAACACAAATCTGAGAGGAACTATCCCAAAGATCATTGAGGGTACCACCCCCCCACCCCACCCCCGAACACCCCTGGCATCTGGAGTACTGGCTTTTTTTGGGCATGGCATCTGGAATACTCCCTAACAGAGGGTTGGCATTTGGAATACTATTTGAACCATGCGAGGCCGCGAAGCGGCCAAGCCCAAGGGGCCGCAGGGCCCGACCTCTCTAGGGGGACCGGGGGAATGCCCCCTGGAACATTTTGAAACCTAGGTGCTCTGAAATTGCATTTCCAGCAATCTGAGTCATAAATTAGCATTTTTTTATTTTTTGGATGGAAAAATACGGCGTACGCCTATGAAAAACTGCGATGTCGCCGTACGTCGTACCACAACCCGGCGTACGGAATACTGGCTAATATGGGTCGGAATCCGGCGTACGAAAAGGGGGTCGGTACCCTCATCATTGTGATTTAGGTTTCATCAAAATCCTTCAAGCGGTTTCAGAGGAGATGTCATTTTTAACGTTTTCCTATATAACTCTATGTAAACTTTGGGTCGCTGTGGCGGCCATTGTGATTATTCGACGATAAGAAAAAACACAAACTTGATAGGGGCTAACCCAAGGAACATGTTTATGATATTTCACAAGAATGGAATACGTGGTTTCGGAGGAGATGTCGTTTGAAATTTCCTTAAATTGACCTAATTTTAGCCATGGTGGCCATCTTGGATAACTGCCGGCCGCGAAAAAACACAAATCTGGGGGACACTTTCCTAAAGATCATTGTAATGAAGTTTCATCAAAATCCTTCAAGAGGTTTCAATGTATGTAAACTTCGAGTCGCCGTGGCGGGCATTTTGATTATTTGACGATAATGGAAAACACAAACTTGATAGAGACCAACCCAAGCAACATATTTGTGGTATTTCACAATAATGCAGTAAGTGGTTTTGGAGGAGATGTCGTTTGAAATGTCCTTACATTTGACCTAGTTTTAGCCATGGTGGCCATCTTGGATGACTGGCGCCATAAAAAACATAAATCTGAGAGGGGCCCTCCCAAGTAACATTGTGATGTAGTTTCATCAAAATCCGTCAAGCGGTTTCAGAGGAGATGTCGATTTTATAAAATTGCTAACAGACAGACGGACAGACGGACGGACGACGGACGAAAAGTGATCGCATAATCTAAAAGCTAAAGCCTAGAAAGCCACAAAATAAGTACTCAATGACCATTTCAGTCTTAAGCTCAAAACTCGAATATTTCTTTTAGCTATAACTCTTTTTTAATTAATGCTTTTCATAAAAAACTTTCAGGACAGATGTAATTGTTGTTTACGTCTGTTGTGTAAAGTTTTAAGTAATTCCAAGTGTATTAAATATGATTTAAACAATTCAGTTTTGATCTTGAGCATGAAATATGTTTGTGAACTTGGGGCCAGGTCTAATTTCATTACTACTGCTGTGACAGGTCCAGTGGATAACATGATGGATTTGAATTCCAGAGGACTTGGGTGAAAGAATCACCAACCTTACTGTCTTTGATGTGTTCTTGGGTAAAATACTTTCGCCTAACCTCGCCCGTCGAATGGGGACGTAAACCGAGAGCTCTCGTATGTATGAGCATGTCCTCCGATGACATTAAACAGACAACATTAAAGCGATAACATTAAAGAGATAACATTAAAGAACCATACGTATCTGTCAGTAAGAATAGGGCAGGTTTCCAGATTCCTATGCATCCTTCCCCACCACCTCCACACTTTTCTCTCTCTGGGTGGCTCTAAATAAATTATAACGCGTATACGAGCCGTTTATAAACAACGTTTAATTCAGTTCATGTATACACGAATATAAACAGCCTAGAAAGCCACAAAGCAAGAACCCATTGACAGAACCCAGGCCAACAACAAGACAAAACCGTATGAAAGGAGAAATTTGGATATCGTCGAACACGATAAATACAGAACATATTGCAGTCTCGGTTTGATTGAGACTGTTCATAACGGTAATGGGAAGCGCTTGCTACCGTTCATGCCATCTAGCCGTTCATGCCCCGGGTAGAGCAGAACTCAATATTTAAAATGCCAATAGTACATACATTTGAGACATCCCGAAAATGGTATGCATATGACGATGAACATGGAACTGTCAATGCGGTATGTTCTCACCATTCCATGGCCAGCGGCGTATGGTCCCATTTTCTAACAAAACACGTTGCCCTAAACGAAATAAACAAAATGAAATTGCCTGGGAGCAGAGGTTATGAAGCCTGTGTATCACAGGTAACTGTAAAAAAAACCATTAAGGGTAAGATAAGATTTAAAACAGACGTAAAACGCTATCGTCCTTGATGCTTTATGCAGACGACATCATATGGTCATCACAAAATCAAAGGGAAAGCATAGTGGCAAACCGTAAATAGTTCAAGCACTAAACATGCAGTGCGTTGCGAAATATTAGAGTCATAACCTCTTCTGATAAACTTGTTAAAACGTTTAATAATGATTGTATGAAAAGGAATATGACCAATTGTTTTACGAAGTACGAGCTCTAACAAAAGAAATAAGTTGAGAAACACATATCCCAACAGAAGTTGCTCGGAAACATTATTTCTTGTCATAGATATTGCTAATTATTTCTCCATTTTCAACAGAGAGATGTAAATCAAGGAAAGAAAAGACAGTATTAGAAATGTTAGGTTTGTTGGGTTATTTAGGATAGATAGTTTAAACACAATAGAAAATAAAAGGTTATCAATGTTCAATATGTCATCCAGCTATCGACAGGTGCCATTAATGGCTTCAGTTACATCTGCCTGATAAACGACTATAGCAATGCAAAACAAATCTGCGACAAGAGGTGTACAGTTCGTACCCATAAGGACTCCTAAGGATACCGACAATTAGTCACTAAAACGACAATTCCATACCTGATGAAATTATTATCTACTATGAAAATATGTGCTTCACAAACTTCTTGGCTAGTCCACATAGTGTTATTGTCTTAACTGCCGTTAGTAAAAAAAGTGCTAAAATATTGTTACAGCCCACACATTTAGTATTTTCGCTAGTAAAAGTGTTTTTGTGAATAATAGCAATGAGCTTGTCTTTGATACGAGTGTGTGGTAGAGTTTTTTATAATGTGGAAAAAGTCATAAGTTCTTGACGTTTATTGCAAATGTTATCAAGAACGTTTCCTGAATTCTTAATTGACCAAATAAATTAATCTCGGGGTTGTCATAAGCTTTAGCCTAATATTGTTTAATGTGATTGTTTAACTACAGTGGGACAAGAAGTCAAAAGTGTGGATATGTTTATAGTGGTTCAGGCACCAAAATGAAATTAACCGGATTTATACGACTGTTTGTGTTATTTAGGAATCCTGTACCTAAGTTTATGACTTAGATCCGAATGAATTTGTGATAAAAAATAAATATTCCGTTAACAAATGTGCGTAGGGTTACAGATTTAATGCAATTTGTGCCCAACCAGTCAACATCTCTCCAGGTTGTATTACATATGTGCACATACAACGGAATATGAAATGGATGTTAGGAACGGCTTAGATCACCTTTATCAGTATTTATTACAAGGAAAGTTATGTGATTTAACTTATATATTATTTAATACAAGACTATCAAACATATGCAATTTACAGAGAGGAACGTACTTGTATATTTCAATTACAATAGAGTAAGCGTGACTTGGTGCTCCCTAAAATTTGGTATAAAGCTCCAGGGGCCTTTTGGCTACTGACCATTCATAGACGGTACCCCTGTTGAAAACCCTTTTATGTTTGCGGTGTACTTTGCTTTGGCAATCATTGACTGTCACAGCTAATACTGAAGTCGAACAGCCAATGAACGGAGACAACCAAGAAGACGCGTTCAAAACAAAATAGTATGCATAATTATCCATAGTAAAGTATCAAGAACGTCTCCTGAATTCTTAATTGACCAAATAAATTAATCTCAGGGTCGTCATAAGCTTTAGCCCAATATTTTTTAACTACAACCCTAAGATTAATTTAGTTGATCAATTAAGAATTCAGGAGACGTTCTTGATACTTTACTATGGATAAGTATGCATACTTTTTTGTTTTGAACGCGTCTTCTTGGTTGTCTCCGTTCATTGGCTGAATTCAGGAGACGTTCTTGATACTTTACTATGGATAAGTATGCATACTTTTTTGTTTTGAACGCGTCTTCTTGGTGGTCTCCGTTTATTGGGTGTTCGACTTCAGTATTAGCTGTGACAGTCAATGATTGCCAAAGCTACTTCTGTATCTCCTTTTACGTTTGCATTAAATACACCGCCTGAATATAATAAATTGTCTACCTAAATATCGGAAAACTGTTGTATGAGACTGTTATTGGCGTCTGTAAAGTAGTTAGTGTCGCAGAGCTTCTCGAAATGATAAGTTTGTATCGTAAGAATGGTGGTTGCTTGTCAAAGGCGTGTAATTCTGTGATTGTGATTCGATGATACATGCCCGTAAATGTAAAGGATGGCTACTTCCAATTAGGAACCTACTAGTTTTTCAAAACTATTTTAGAAAATAGTTACTAACAGAAAAATTGGTAAAACACGCGATTCGTAGTTTTTTCCATGTGCTTTATGTGTGACTTGCGTGCGTATAAGCATATTGCACTGGACTCGTTCTCGGTTTTAAGCCTCATACAAAGGACTGTTTAGATGGAAAATACTGTTTTAAATATAGCTATAATTTATCCAATTTCGAACGGAATAATTAAAAATGTTTTCTTTTTCTGATCATTGATTCGGATACTGAACATTATATCACATTTCAGGAAGAAATTGAATATATTTTCTGCATAGTTCCATGAATACTATGAAAAAAAAGTCGTATAAACAGTCAAAAGCAAGCAATGTTTCCGCCTAGTTTCGTTTACATTAAAACTTTTGGAAATGCACGTTTGCATTATTACTGGAGATCGTGAAAAGAAGGATCAGTGATTAAGGACATATCGTATACTTTACGTTCATCTTGATCCATATATGGAGATGAAATGAAGGATGAAGTATCCCATCAGACAGACGAACCCACGCAATCTCTAAAGCCCAACATGCTAAAGCATAAAGGGAAATAATGTCTGTATGTTTACGTCGTTTGATTAATGTAGATTAAGTTACCGTGATAATCAATGTGTTTAAGTAAATCGGAGGCCGCACATAGCTCAATTAAAATATATAATAGCATAAAAATACATTGAATTATATTTTAAAAATGGAGATTATGAAGTGTCTTTCTTATGTATTGGACAAATCAGAAAGCGATTACATATCCATTCTCAAGTCATATTATGCGGAAAATATGTTTAAGAAGACAGAACTAATTTAATTACAATACATAAATGAAAGGTAAACGTATGACTGAACTAATTAATATTACGGTATCCGTTGGATGTATTGGCATATATTCAATCAGACAACGGGTCAATAATTAAATTTGACATAAACGGATTCAAAAAATAAAATGTAAAATCAAGTTTGACTGATCAACATCATTATTAAGGTCATAATAAATTAATTGCTAGTTTCTCATCTAAATTTATTTCAAAATAGGCGTGGGTGAAATATTATTTTTTTTATTTTTTATTTTATACGACAAATGGAAAATGGCCTCGGCAAAAGGCAAAAATAGTAAAACATACTACTGAGTACTTCTAAGATTGGAAAAACTTTTTTTAATAGTGTTTCATACTTTCATCATTTTTTTTTTATTATTATTAATTTTTTTAATTTTTTTAATTTTTTTATTTTTTTTTTATTTTTTTGAAGAAATAAAACTTACCGGGGCGGCAAAAAAACGGGGGCGGGCGGGGATGAGAATCTAGCGATTAATTTATTATGGCCTTATAGTACATTGCTGTAAACCTTTACGTCATAAATATGTTCTAACTTTCTAAATTTATGCCAAAAATTGATGATACTTAAAATATTTTCCCCCAAAATAAGCGGCGCCCAAAAGGTATAAATAAATATCGAGAAAAACAATTAAAGTGCATACAACTGTCTTCTCCTATTTTAAAATTTAACAGTCAAATGTATACTAGACAAAATATGTCAATACTGTTCTCATTGTTTTTTCAAGCCAGACTGGAGATGGACTGCAAAATAAAGAGTTTAAATTGTCTGCTCTGATCGCATGAACAACTTGTAAGGCTTTTAAGTCTGTGTGCTTTCTTCTTGATTTTCTTCCTTCTTAGAAATAAGTTATTGTAACAGTTATAAAACTGGATACTAAGGAAGTGTGTGAAGTATTATGATAATTAGTTACAATATGACATACAGTGTGTGTACAATGCGAAAGAAAGCAATTGGCTGAGGGAAACAAGGTTGCCGTGCGCCCCTTTAAACGTTATTACAATATAACTTGTGACAAGAAGTCAATAACTAATATATACGTTAAACGTAAAACAAATGAGGACTTGCAAGGTGACTCGAAGTCAATAACTAATTTTTACATCACACATGATTACATTTCAACTTGACAAGAAGTCAATAGATAATACTGTATATTAACAACATCATCTTAGAACGACCACATTTGTTTTAAAAGTCTGTGCTTTTTAGGATCGTTTCCTGATATAACGATGTACATTTTATGCGTCTTAAACATGTATATTTAAAACAAGAATCATAAACCGTGTAATGTTCAACAAAGCCAGACAAACACAACTTTGACAATTTTGTTTACGGCGACGGAGCTTGTTTAGATACACCCATAGAGAAGTCAAACAAAAAACAAACCAACGTTTGTTTTAATCCTGTTTGATACGCACAGGGTGAAATGGATAATATTAGGAATCTTTCATTTTTCAACAGTAACGTAAGTATATATGTTCTTGTTTCTTCTACATTTATCAAGTAAAATAAATTATGAGTCTGGCTGTATTGATTTATCTGTTAATTTTTTACTAAAATACTATTTTTTTCAATTAATAAATGGCATTGGACAACAGGTTATGTCTATGCAAAATCTATCCCGTAAAAAGGTACATATTAACGATACAATTAAATTAAACATGACATAACATGTGGGTAATACAGTTTGCATGTAATGATTTTACAAATAGTTTAGAATCTTTGAATATTTGTACCGTAAATGAATGTTAAACGTTTGAAGTCAGAAACAATTTAAAAAAGCGAAAAAAGGAATCCACAATATATACAAAATATATACATGTATTGTTTGTTTTTAATTGTAATGGCTTTGAGATTGATTATGAGTTTTAGCAATAAATAGTTAATATTGAAATAGAAGATAATTGGAAGTAAAACACACACACACAAACATACGCACACACACACACACACACACGGAAGAAAGAAGAGAAAAGAAGTAAACTCCATTCAACATTGTGACAAAATATATTTGAAAATACAATAGCATACATGTATATATAATTTCATGAAACCTCTTGGTAGATATGATGTATTTGTGGACGACAGGTACAATTTCGGAGTTGATAGTATCGTTTAAATTGGAACTGACATTACGTATCAAGTCAGTGTAGATATGTGTGACATGAACAAACTAGGTAAGTGTACCAAGAAATTCATTTCTCTGTCGGTTATACGAGAGATGTTCAACTTATAAAGTAACACTTTCATTTTGTAACTGTATCAAATATATTGGCATTCTCGTCAAATATACTCGGCAAAAAAGTTTTGGACCAGGGTATATAAAGTCATATAAAACTAAAACTAGTGGACAGAATTTAAGTATCTTTTTTTTAGTAACCAAGGTCTACTCTACCCGGTTAATTTGGTACCAGAAGCATTAAATTCCAAACAAGATTTGATTTTAAAAAAATATCGCAAACACACAAAGGGTCTGTAAAAAATGTTGCAAAGTCCATTAAAAGTAACAGTTACGGACACATTCGAGTAACCAATAAAAAGATAATTATTTTTTCACAAACTTTCATTGTAAACGATAATTATTGTTGATTATTGATCTATTGTGAATTATCAACCGAGATAATAAGGGTTATGGTCGAATGTCATGGTTCAGCGATCATTGTACGGGTTCGAACACTGCCATGGTCCAAAACTTTTTTTACAGAGTATATGTTTATTTTAATGGCAAGTCTAATGATTCCTTCGATATAAAACATTATGACATGAACTTTTATGTGCTTTCCTAATTTTGCTGCATCCGTATTTTTGAATAAGGGTAGATAATGATGTTTTTTAAGCAAAAATCTTCAAATATAAAAATAACTGCAATACAATTTAAAAATAAAATGCTTGTAAATTGTCGTTTACGGTTATATCAGTCTGATATGCCCATGTCTGAAGGTCACGAAACATTTGGAATATGCATTCTTTTGCTATTTGTCGTTTTTCAAGATTTCAACGAAAATTAACATGAACTTTGATTTTGAAAATGACTGAATCTTTGAAAACTTCTAGTTCTAAACATCAGCTGCAGGCTTTGTTATGATTTCCTCCTCTATAACAAATAAGTTTCATTAATTTCTGATAGCAAAAGAAAGTAAACATATATAACTTAAGATTTAGGGGCAAAACAAACACATTTTCAAATAATGATGGAAACAAAAAAAGATTATGACCAAAGATATCTTTATATGGTATGTGATAATACATCAAAAATAACTATTATTTTTTGTCTTAAAAATTATGAATAAAATGCTTATTTTGGTATTTATAAAGTCATCGCTAACATAGGAGCAAACTGTTCTATCTTTTTTTAATTTCTTAATATTGCAAACTTTTAATACAACATTTATATTTTTTGTGTCTTAAAATAAAAAATACGATCACATTTAAATGGCAAACACAGTTTTAAACAATTATGATATGCATTTTGTGGAATTATTTCGTTTAAGGTAAAACTCTACGGCAATAGAAACATATAGGCTTAAAATTGGAAAACAGCATGCACCTAATTCAAAATGTACCGCATGAAATTGAATATTAATTTTGAATGTATTTGTTTTAAATGACCATTTTACATAATTAAATCACCCATTTTTTATGACAATCACTTCCGCTGATAAATAGCATCTTAAACAAAAGTGTTACGTTATAAGTTGAACACCCATAGAACACCTCTCGTACAGTGAGCAGTTGAAGGGGAATTAAGCATTGTTCTCACAAGGGTTGCCACATTTCGGACACTTTGTCATTTCTGTCAAGAAGTGGTCACATAATGCTTAGCTTACTTGAGTTATTTCTTAATGACAAAGGATAATGTTGTCATGCCTTTCTCCTGTATTATAGTGATTAGGCTGTTAGCAATGCGCTTAGTAGCCTAAAGTTTATGCTTGAATTGTTCAACAGAGGGCGCGTTTATGTTTCTCAGTTTCTTAACTTGTTCGTTTTTCTGGAGCTTGTGGGTTAGGGTGTCTTTGATATTCATGGCTCGAGGGCTGCTCAATGTATTGGACTTGATAACACTTTTATCGCGAGAGGCGATCCTATCTTTTTGATTGGATGATGAACCGTTTAAGTTCGCCACTATGTTTTCCTATTTGATTATGCCATTTCCGGACAGGTTGTCGATACATGATGATGTCTACGTAAATCATAAACCAAACGTAACATTCGATTTTTATATTCAATCTTTTCTTGTCGTGTCGTTAATTGCAAAGTCATTTCGGTTTGGCTTTGTGGATTTCTAGGATTTCGATTTTTCATATTCATGCATACATGACAGTAAATTAATAAAGGCATGCGAAATAAAAAAGGAAAACGCAACTGTCCTTTTTGATATATGATTATTCCCGAAAAGGTTGATCTGAATCAAGTTAGTATTTATGGGAATATTCCACACATATTAGATAATTCCCAATTGAAGCAGTGTAAACAGCAGTTCCTGGGAATGTTCCCAAAAGGTTGGTGTCATTACCTAACTGGTACAATACTATTTTTTCGGAATAATACCGAAATGTTTATAGGAGACACAACTATTTGGGAATGTTACCGAAAGCTAAAATATATCGAGCCTGATAAACATAATTGCTTTTAGCAATGAACCCAGCAGTTTATTTTGTTTTACTAGCATGCTGTACATAATTTATATGTCGAAGGCCTCTTAAATGTAATTGCTGTGGATTTCGCGCAATATCTCTATAATACGATTGGTACCGCCAGGTTTGAAATAGCTCATCCTGGCTGGTGTGTAACCATAGGAAATATCTATATATTTCTTTTATTTAAAATGTGCAGTTTGACACGAAAAGAACAAATACGAAACAAAAAACACTAAAATACACGGCTGTTTAAATAAAACTGTTTAAAAAACAACTTATCGTTTGGCAATGTTGCAGGTATTTTTTTTGTTTCGTATGTGTTCTTTTCGTGTCTGTGTACCCCTAATGAAGGCGTAAGCCGAAAGCGCTTGGGTTTTTATACACTGTAGCACTTTAAAAATGTTTTTCCCCCATATATATATATATATATATTATTGAATATATATAATAACTATAAACATCACACTCATCATGATCATCACTACTTTAGGCAAAATTACCCTCCTTAGTATCATAATATTTGTGTATCATTAACGTACTAAGTATTCTGTTCACCACGGTAATTAATGCACAATTTGATTGTAATGTATAAACGTGCCAATTAATCAAACAGATACAGATGCATCGATGGATGAAGTGGATGAATGTTTTGATGAATGAAGTCGTCCTTATCATACTGGTATACTAATCTTCATCAATTCTACCCTTTCGGTAGATTATATAGACATGATATAATGTTTCCTCATCGTTGGATCGAATCCGATAAACGCAGCTAATCATCTAAACATCTGCTGTAGTATTTCTGCAGAGCATTGCAATGAAATTGTGCAAAATTAATTACATCTGCACATGTGACATAGTGTGATGCATATTACAAAATGAAAAAGAAATCCTTTCATAAACGTGCCTAATACTACAAAGATACCGTAGATTGGTGAATAGAAGTACTTATTTTCTCTAAAGTGGAGGCACACTTCACATCACAACATCCATGGTATGAACAATTAGATAACCACAACTAAGCATGTGCATTTGTTTTACTATTTCTGCAGAGCATTACAATTCTTCATAAAGATGGCTAGTGCACACGAAGGTCCCGGAGAAGGACCATCTTCAGAATATATAATACGTTTAGGAAAAGCGGTGGCCACGAATGCTATGCTATGCATTACAATTACAGAACATTCCCGTTGCCACTTCACTGTTTTGAGTTAGTCCACTTTGATGCTTAGTGGCATATATGTTTATATGGCTATGCATTGTCCATCGTCTTTGGATTGGATGGGTTATAAGCTATGGTTTTGTTACTGCTGAGCCATTTGCACTTCTTTCAGTGTTACCGTCATACTCTTTGTCTTTTACACTTACGTTTGGTCTACTTTTTGATTTTCGTACATGAACCTGAAAAAAGATTATTCAGTCACAACTAAAATCTAACAGAGTTTGAAACATATTTATTATGTCATATAAAATAATTACCAGCTGTAATCGTATTGTATGAATTGGAAACTATGGACTATGAACCCTGGTGTGGCATCCGTAGTAAAATGATACATTATTCATCAAACAGTGTTATTGCTATAACTGAACTTTGGTTTTGGATAATATGGCTCAGGCAAAGACCGAGTGTATTTCCAAGATATTTGAGAAATTACCAGCAAAACACAATTGTAGTTGTACATGTATCACTGATATTTCATCACCAATGTCAATATATATTATAAATTTGAGATTCGTTAGGTTTATTTGTTCAGAATACGTAAACACCTTTAGGACAATTAATTATCCTCCTACACGCATTTACATTAATCAAATTTAAACATGATTGGTGATGACTTGGCCTAAAAGAAAACGAATAACGGCGTTCACTGCCATTATGCTAACTATATGTATGCAGCATAAACACAAACATAGTTATTTTTATTCTTTACACACCTTGTATAATGTAAAATGAGAAATGCAATGTATTTACATGTACTTAAGTCAAAATGGATTCTTGCCAAATAGCGTTATTGATAGAAAACGAAGCATCGTTAGTCAATCATGTAAATTGTACATTAAATACAGCATTACTGTATTTATTTTAAAAAATCGATTAAGCAGTTACGAAACGAAACACCATCTAGTTTGATGAACAAATAATAAACATAATAAATAAATATATTGCATACATTCTCCTACAATTACAGATTATTCGCTTTGAAGAAATCATGTTAATTATATTGTTTGATGTGTATAAAAGGTCATACCGTATGGTCATCTAGCTCCGTATCGATCAAATCCAGTCTATGACCTGGCATCATGTTCGGCTTCTGTTCTGGAGAAGCGGTAACAGCCATGACGATCCTTGCGATGCATACTGCTGCAAGGTAAAGCATTAGACGTAACTATTTCCAAATCCTCTAAAAAACGCTTCTCACCAAAGATACTGAGCTTCTCCTCCACTGAAGAAGAACTGAAGCCTTGATATGTTAGCTCTTGTGGCGGGGATATCTATTTTGTTAAACGCAGTTAGCAGACTAATTACTGGAGAACCGGCTGGTATGTTTTTCAGAATATTCGTTTCTAAGAATCGACAAGGCATATTGCTGTTTGACCTGTACTGGCAATTCACGTCCCAATCAGTTTTACTGAACATATAGTTCCGTATATTGTTTAATAACGGTTCTTTCCAGGACTTGATGTCAAAGAGGCCCATAACCCGCTTTGCTTTTGGAAGCGCGAATATCAACTTTGGAAGTGTTTCTACCTCGGTTTTTCTAAGCTTTTTGGATATCACAGTAAAACAAGCCTAGATATATTCATGAGTATGTCCAATAATAAGGAATGATAGGTGCACCTGGAATTGGAAGTAAAGCCATTGCTTATTTTTAGATGACACCTTGGCTGACTTATAAATGTTACAATTGTCTGTATTCACAAATAAATCGTCAAAGCAATCTCAATTATTTATGTTAAATACTGTTTCGACTTTCATATTTTCATCAGGTACACATACGAAGCTACATACAATCCGAATAAGAATATCGTATTATCATGCGGTATTAATGGTATGTACCTGAATACAGATCCTGTTATTAATGTGAACTCCGTACATATTTAGTTAAAGCGGATAAATGTGAAAGACGTTTAAATAAGTTATAATATAAAATAATATAAGATAAATCATGCCTTTTCTTCATTAGGGTAATTAAATAATAAACTCAACTAATAATGCCACACCAACTAGTTCTTCTGGAAAAAATACTTTAGCATGTCTCAAGTTTGACTTGTTTGACAACAACATGTTTTACTTTAAATAAACCTATTTTGCTGGTTAAGCTACTTATAGTATTCACCACGTGCACCGTTAACATGGTTCGACGCAACGCTCATGTTATTAGATATTGAAAAGGGGATCCCTTGAAAGAAACAAACACAAACAAGAGCTAAAAGTAGCAGAATCGGGTTTATTGAGTCTGTTCATGAGAGGTAATGTAAAGTGCAACACCTCTCACGCCTCCTAGCACTAGTCGGCCACTGCACACTGTCTGTTTGACGGATATTTTCACATTTTAACACTTGTTTGGAGTACGTTTACCCACGTAGGTGGGGAAATAAAGCAACAGTTTGTGTAAATAGTGAGGCTCGCCCTAAATGAGCGAAGCGAAACCGTTGGTATGTTTCACGCCGGTATATCGCTGAATATGGTGGTTGTGCACTTCAATTGCTATAGAATGACAGTACATAGGTTGAGTGCGCGAAATATACAGACCGGAAGTGTAAAAGATCGCCCGCGTAGCGGCGGGCCAACATTTCTGACTACTAGACAGTCTTTGCTTGTTAGATCGCAGCATCTCAGGAATAGGTTTAAACCTACAGCAAAAACGGTCAGTGCAAATATAGGAATACAGGGTTTAAGTTTCCATATGTTTTTAGTTCAGACTTAAGTCAATTTAAGTTGTGTATACCGACAACACAACGAGTGAATTCTTGTGAAAAGCAGTATTTAAAGTCAATTACGCACGCTCTGTTTAACGCAGTCGATATTGACGCTTTAAATTTGGTTTTGAAGGTGGATATATTTAATGGCTAGGCAGGCGCTTGTTTGACGATTAATTGCACTTAAATGTTGCACAGTTAAAGAACATTAATAAATATATTAATCTGCCAAATTGTTGAGTTCTTCTATTTCTACTTTTAGAGAAATCTATAGTAAACATAGTTAACACTTCTTTATAGGTTCAGTATATGACAAATGCATTTGCAGTCCCAGTGCGGTCTATACGACACAGTGGCTTTATTGTTTTCATAAAAATGAACACTGTGTCATAAAAAAATGCAATGTTTATTGAAAAAAAAGATAAATACTTTAGCTTAATTTTGCATTACCAGTGTTCTTCAATACATGTTATAAAACAATGATTTTGTCTACCTGTATCTTTCGATTATTGGCTTACTGCTTTATCTGCGTTTAATGCGTATCGGGTAAGCCATAAAAAAGGCCGGTGGTGTTTTATTTTAAGTTAATATTTTGAATACTATTTTACCTTTTTTAAAAGTGACAGACTGACCGATAGAAGAGAGACACTTTTATTGACTTAAACTATTATAGTTTTTTATCATTACAAATATATGACAATACACGTGACCGATTTTAACATTGATATACAACAAGCTAATCATTACGTTTTTCTTTGCTTCATATATATTTAAACAAAAGAAAACATATTATGGAATGTCAATGATAAAAGAGGATGTTCTGAAATAAGATATCTAGTCATTTTTTAGTCTGTTAAAGTAAGTAAGTAAGTAAGTAAATATTTTATTATAGTGACATGTGTATACGGAAATAACAAACAAATAATACAAATGCATAGAGAAACACCCGGCCCAACGGACCTATAAGTCACCTTATAATTATAGTTTACAGGTAGTCAATATGGTTAAACATAATACAAAATACTGTTTTGAGCTCACAATGTACAATTATAAGACAATTAAAGTTACAAAGGGTTCATTCATAAATATTATATATATTGCGATAAACAGTGTCAGTTCAGTTCAATTATTGCACCACATGTTTACAGTTACGAGTTATATAACACACTTCTTCAAAACAGATAAGCTTTAACAAGCAATTTTACAACTATTCTTGTGTAGTTATGAATCAAGAAAATCCGTCTACTAGAGTCTGTCATGTTTACATATATTCCATTTCAAATAATTTCACCGAATATCACAGTTCGTATGTTGTTGTCAGTATAAAGGACACTACACTAGAAAATGAGTCTCGTCTTCAATTAATCCGGATTGACATAAAGTACAGTCTTTGATTTGGTGCGTCACCAACATAGCTTCACTTCTTAAAGGTAAGATGCCGCATCTGAATTGAGCATATATAGCGCGTTCATTTCTTTTTAAATCCATGGTTAGATAATCTTCACATGAAAAATGGCCTTTGAATGATTTGTAAGTCCTCAATTCGGACACATTTTCATAATCATTAGCCCATACATTTGCATAATAATCCGTCAGTTTGGATTTTACACATTCCATATTTATTGTAATTTTATTGTTAAATTAGACGTAGAAAGCCTTAACACAAGCGCACCGGAAATAAATGTTTCTATTCTTAAACAATGAGCGATACTCTTATGTATGTTATACCACTTCTTAAATGTTTGGAGCATACTGTTTCTAGATTGTTTCAAAATCAAAATCAGATCTCCATTGTTGCATGAAATTATCTATTAATTTTTGTTTAAATATTAAAGGAAATAGTTTAGAACTAATACTCATGGGATTATCCCAGACATTATTAAAACCGTTACTGTTTAGAACAAACCTTAAATTAGCCAATTCGTCGAGCCCTTATTACAGTTGGATAACAAATCCTTATATTATATTGCTTTTAATATAATGTTCTCCGTAGACAATAGTTTATACCAATATTTGATCATTTTTACATATCTATTAGTGTATAAGGGATAACGAGAGAGCTTTCCGTAAATACCAGCATTACTTGTGGTAAGTTTAACGCTAAAAGTGTCATGGTGTTTTTTACAACAGATATTCCATTTTTGATATTGTTTTTAATATATATAACTATACCGCCGCTATTGCGTTTTGCTTTTCTGTCTAAATTTTCTATAGAAATTAAAACAATGATACCATGAAACATCTATTTCACTGTTTTTACAAGTCCACGCTTCAGACAAAATAATTACATCGGTTTGCTTTAAAATGTTTACAAACTCTGCATTTTGTCTCTTACTCTCAGACAAACCATAACAATTCCAGACAGTCACTTTAAGTCTATCCTCGTCGTTGTCCTAGTCGCCTTTGATCGGCTTTCCGTTGATGTAAAGCGTGTCATAGCTTATCCATGCACGTTGGCCCTCTCGCTTCGCGTCTTTTTTTTTTGAAGTTAGTTGCTGACGTTTCGCAATTATTTCCGGTGAAACTGTTCATGCATAGTATCACTTCCTTCAAGTTTGATTCATTGCCTCTGCACCATTTCCCTATCCAGGAATTGATTAATCTTGCAAATAATTTTGCGTTTCACTCCGGGGACATGCCCTTCTAGCCTATGCACTCGTTCCAGCTTAAAGACATGACACCATGATTAAACCATTCGATGACATTTTACGGTTAGAGACGAAACCAAACATGTTAATCCTCTACTGTGGAAAATATTTTTTGAGGCCCTGAGATAATTTTATATAAGACTAAAATGTGCAATGTTTCTTATAATTTTTCGATTAGAAACATTTAAATCTGGCAGATTTAAAAAAAAAATCTGCTAGTTAATTTTATTATAACAAATAAATATTACATGAAATGCATACACAATTTAGAAGTAATTAAGAAATCGGGTTTAAAATTGTTCGTCGGCGCTTCATAATATAACACCACAATACAATCTCAAATTTTGTATGAAAATCCTCATACTTGCCAAAATGCATGAGCAAATTATGCTACTGTGTTTTCTATAGGCTGTTGTTTTGCCTTTAAGGGTTGGTAACAACATCTTGTGAGATTTGCAAATTTTCATGCAAGAACTGCGTTAACTTGGATTCTGTTTCCTCTTTCTTTTGAACTGAGATTCTGGTATATACACAGAAGGTGCTTACGATGTATTGTTTATACAATAATTGTTCTTTATCATTATTCGGCGATAACGAATATATATCGTTGGTTTAGAAACGAACTCGCTTTCTTCATTTTTCCTGCAAATCCTTGGCATGTAACATTTCCATACAAATTACTTCTAGTGAGTTTTCTTTAGAAATGTTTAAAATAAACTGCAACTATTTTAGTGAGTGTTATTTAGAAATGTTTAATATAAACTTCAAGTATTAAAACCAAGCAAAATCAACATACTGCACTGAGAAAGATGGTTCTAATATTGCTTACGATTTAGAAACCGAAAAAATATTATTTAAGAAAAATAACTAAAATGTAGAGCCGATACATATAAAACTCTGATCAACCAACAACAATATACATGTATATACATGTAGCAGATCACCAACCTCGTTATTTTGGGAATACATCGTAACTTTAGTTGGTGTATCGTAACAATGTATTGGAAAGCCCTGGTATTACTAAAAAAAAACTATTTTATGTTGGTTTTAAATGTATATTTATAATATATACAAGCACTTACCTCTTGGAATACGTTAAGTCTAATTAATGACAAGTTCACATAATCAAAGCATATATTTATATGTATTCTCCCGAGCACAGTTGTCTGCTTGGAGATACAAAATGCCAGGCAGTTTTCCATCCTAATACTACACAAAATGATATATAGTGTCCTGTAGAAACCACAGCGTCCGAACGCAATGATATCGTAGGTCCGCACTGTACTGCAAACAAGGACTTGAAACTACAATAAAAGAGACAAAAAAACAACAGAAAGGGTGGTGAAGACATGGTTACCGACTTGGAACGGTCAGTAGGCAATAAGGCCTACTGGTTAGCTTGAATCGATTTTATATGCGCACAATCCTCGCTATTATCCTGTATTCAGCGCTCAAATAGACAAGACAGTGTAAACAAAACTACATCCCATCAAAAGGAAATCTCTAACAATAAAGTCCACATCCAGAGAAACTAACTAAAGATATACATACTATATACGTATTTGTAATGTGTGATATATAAAGAGGGTGTACCTTATATCTAGATAGTATGGTAAGGAGGTTGGGTGGGAAATGATGTAGCGCTGATTTGTTTAAGCTTGATATGTAAAGCTTCATTAGCCTTATCATTTAAATACATATTATGGAAAACGTGTTAGGTCTCCCAATAGAAAGAGGAGAAATAAAGTCATTGAACATTTTTGACAATTGTTATTCTTCTTTTAAGCCATCTTTAAAAATAAGAACGGCCCATTTATTTTCCCTGTCATAGGTTCATTGGGGTCGGAGAATCATCCCCCGTAGTACCGTTCAATAATTAGAAACTGTAATAGTGATATATCTATGACGAAACAAAGTATTCATAGTACATGTCAGCCAAATAAATATGTATATAAGAAAGAAACTAACAAGTTTCCCTATTCATCTAATCGAGATTTTTTCATAGTTCATGCATGAGAAACAAAAAATAAAAAAATAAAATAAGAACCACCAAACGTTTTATGTCTCACTGTGATAAAATGATTTATATTTGGCTAGCGCATACCGTAATAAACACACCTTAACACATTATATTATAATTAAACCCAATCTCATTAAAATCAAATCCTAATTACGCTTTGATACTCTCCGCTATAGGATCTGACAACACTGCCTTGAAGGTCACGTCAGATCAACCTTACATCCAATCAATATTCATGAGAAGATCAACTAAATTCAACGAATGAAATCGCGCGTTTCATATGCACTTCAGATGATGTTCGAGTGAACTGAACAAACGAAAATCCACATAAAACACATATATCCAAAAAAGATAAAGTCGCCGTGTTTTATTGCTGTGGATTGCACGAGAAATGCACTAAATGGCATGTTTGTCATCAAGAATATGAAGAAAATCATTTTAAAAGCATTCGGAACATTGTATTTGTATCTGAAACTATATATTCTACCGAGATTATTGCGACGTTAGGTTTCTATATTTCTTTATGTCTTTAAAATAGAACATCGTTAAACAGATTCTAGGAGGCGTGAGAGATGTTGCATCTTATATTATATTTGTTTTGTAGCATGTCCATTTCAGCTCCCTGCCATACTCTAACTTCCAATAACCGGTAGTTGTAGTATTCTGACAGGTGTTATTTTCCATTAAACGATTTATACTTGTGCTATTTTCAAAAGTAATATTCAGTCACCATGCTACAAGTATATATAATTCTATGAAATCTCTTGATAGATATGATGTATTTGTGGACGACAGGTACAATTTCGGAGATTGTAGTATTGTTTAAACTGGAACTGACATTACGTTTCAAGTCAATATAGATATTTGTGACATCAACAAACTAGGTTAGTGCACCACGAAATCCATTTTTTATATCGGTTATACAGTGAGCAGTTGAAAAAGACATACGTATTGTTATCACAAGGGTTGCCACATTTCGGACACTTTCTCGTTTCTATCAAGAAGTTGTCATATACATGCTTAGTTTACTCGAGTTATTTCTTAATTGACTAAGGATAATGTGTTTATGCCTTTTTCCTTTATTATAGTGATATGGACTGTTAGCAATGCGCTGAAAATCTTAAGTTTATGTTTGAATTGTTTAACAAGGGGCGCGTTTATGTTTCTCAGTTTCTCAACGCATTCATTTTTCTGATACTTGTTGTCAAATTAGATATACAATTCGAAAAATTAGCATTTAAGGACGACAGTCAACCACAAACACACACAGAAACAAAGAACAATTTTAAAGATGAATAAAATGCCAAATAAGACATCACAACACAAAAGTGTTGACAATAGGGCTACCGCCTTGGATAAACATTTTAACAAGTTTAACAAAGATAGTATGAAAGTGATCATGGATCTTACGAAGTTTCAGGTTGTGATAGTCCTTGTCGCAGAATAGTTCTTAAATTACTTTTATATTTGGAAAGAAGATCAGAGCTACGATAATAAAAGTTTGCAAAGGTTTTAAGAAGTTTATGGTAACGGTAAGCCCTGATGGAGTAGCTGGTTAGTTATACAAAGATTACGAATATTAAAGTCCTCAACTCGAGTACAAGTTCTGAAGTTGTTGGATATGGTGGCTTTAATATTCATGGCCTTTGTGTGGCTGGAGGGCTGCTTAATTTACTGGACTTGTTGAAACGTTTATTGTGAGAGGCGATCTTATCTTTTTGAAGCGCGATGTTTGATTGGTTGATGACATGTTTTAAGTTCGCCACTATGTTTTCCTATTTGATTATGCCATTGCCGGACAGGTTGTGGACACAATGATGACGTCTACGTAAATCATAAACGAAACGTAATGTTCTATTTTTGTGTTTAATCTTGTCTTGTCGTTAATTGCAAAGTCATTGAGCTTTTGCTTTGTGGATTTCTAGGTTTTCGTTTTTCAATATTCATGTATACATGTGTTATATTTATATTACCTGTTAAAGTAGCTATCCGCCAACAACAGCCCCATTTTAGAACAAATGTACGCCGTTTCTAAACCTACTGACGACGAAGTATATATATAACTTACATATTTCGAGAATCCGAACTCTGTAGACACAATATAAATGGCTTTAACTAGCCAGGCCAAATCCTAAAACTGGAGCGGCGAATTAAGAGTTTTGATAGACAGGTTTGATAGATTGTTTTGTAGTGTAATTGTTTTTTTTATTCGGAAGGTTAGTTTCTTTAATGATGCCTAGTTTGTTAGAGCATACAGTCTGATGGAGTTTTCCTTATTGAAACTGTCCTATTTTATTGGGACGAAATGTGGTAAGCATGAGGTATGGTGAGCCCTAGAACCTAATTAAACCCTCCAGCGGTATGTTTGCCACTGAACTTTCCAATGCAAAACGCATTATAAACTATCGTAAACTATTTTATGGTTGTGGTGTCCTAACCATTGCTTCTAATTTCCTTGTAATTTTTGTTTATTTTGTGGACGTGTTTGAATGCTTTATTTCCTATTCGATACCTACTTTTAATCCTGAAGTTCTACGGTTATTTTATTTGTTTACTGGTAAGTATGACTGAATTAAGTCATACAGTCAATCAGGATTCATGCCATGGGCTATTTTAAAAATGGTAACAACTTCATGGTCTTTTCTTCGATTTGCTAATGTTTCTTTTTTCAGTTCAGTAATTAAGTGAGCTCTTGCTTCTGAGACCTATCATTATTCGTGTCGCTGTCTCTATGATGACAGCGGCTCACTGTGTACATGCTGAATTACCATTTAAGGCCTTATAAAGGCGAAATGTATTTGTAATAGTGAAACAATTTCTAGTTTGTATTTGACTATTCTTGGTATGTTCAACCGTGCGCATGCTTCATCGTGTATATTTTCTATATGACTTTAAATATCATTTTCAAAAAAACAAAACAAAACAAAACAAAACAACAAACAAATAAACAAACAAAACTGGTGGATGATTACAGTTTCTTTTAGTGCAAACAAGGCTTTTTGTTTTGAGCATAACATGTAAGATCCTACTTTTTACCATTCTGATATTTTGAGGCGGTCACATTCCACTTGGTTGTCATCAACTACAACAAACAGAGATAGAAGTGTCATCAGAAAGTGACCGTTCATCAATCGATAAGTCGGGAGTGATATCATTTGTAAAAGTTGTTACGAGTAAAATGTAACAAGAAATGATTTAAAACCAGCAACAACTATTTGGAAAATATAATCAACAAATTTATTCAAACACTAAAATGAAAAATATTCACTTATGAAAAGATATAAAATGGTATTTTTTTAAAATCCGATATACGAATAAAAACCAAATAATACTGACAAGTGTCCCTTAAATCTAAATTGTCAGGTGTTCCTTTAATCCAGTTTCACCGCAAGTATTTCCTGGTTTATTAATTTACAATAATCCAAATGTCCAAATAATCCACAGTCACTTTTATTATAGATGAGCACAATATGCTTTATTCTCTCACAATATTTTTTAATTCATAGCATCCAATAATTTGACTTTATACTGAATTATACTCAGTTCAAATACTAAATACTGAAAACCGAAACCAAATAAGAACCCCAAAAGAATGTATGTCTAGTCCAAAAAGATAAAAAGTTTTTTTAAATAACCTTAACGGTCATATGATGCCTCATAGAAGGTCATAGAAGCTTTAGAATATTCCATTAACCTTGAATGAAAAAGCTTGAAAAGAGAACTTTGGAAATCGTCGAATACGATAAATACAAAAAATGTTGCAGTCTCGGTTTGATTGAGACATGAACGGTAGTGAAAACTGCTTGCTACAGTTCAAGCCCTCTAGCCTCGTGTTGAGCAGAACTCAATATTTAAAAAGTCAATAGAACAGAAATTTGAGCCATCCCGAAGATGATATGCATATGACGGTGAACATGGAACCTTCACTGAGGTATTTTCACACCATTACATGGCCAGCGGCGTATGGTCCCAGTTTTTAACAAAACGCTTTGTCCTAAATGAGAAAAAATGACCGAAATAGACAAAATGGGATTTAGTTGAGAGCAACGGTTATGAAAAAGAGTATGATAATGGACTTTGGAAACGGCCGAGCACGACACATACGAAATATTGCAGTCTCGGTTTGATTGAGACTGTTCATGAGTGGTAGTAAAATATGCTAGCTACCGCTCACGACCTCTATCCCCGGGTTGAGCAGAACTCAATATTCATAAAATCAACAGCACAAAATTTTAACCATCCCGAAGATGGCATGCATATGGCGGTGGACATGGAGTTATCCTTCTTTAACGTATTCCCCATGTCGTACGGCGTATGGTCCCAGTATCCAATACAATGAAATGCCCGAAGAGCGAAATAAACATAATGGAATTTAGTTGGGAGCAGCGGTTATGAAGCCTGCGTATAAAAAGCAGACAACATATCCCATGAAGCCTACGTACCAAAGGTAACAGTCAAAATACAAAATTAAAATGCGTGCATCATATCCCAAGGTGATTGATTAAACAATACTCAGAACCTTTAAAAGCTGGAGTAGTGGAAAAACGTATTCGAAATTAAAGCAAGAACAAAAAAGGTATTTGAGAATGTACCATCGATATCTATATATATCGGACTCAGCGATCTCCAAAGATCGGAATGAATAACAGTTCATGTATCACATGATGTAAACAACAATTTAGAAATTACTAGAAGTCTGGCCTAAACATCATTAGTAAACATGTACACTTATATAGCATTATATACATGAGAGTAACACTCTCCCCCCTCAAAGAAAAATAATGATTGATGTTATAAAGCATTATTTTGAACAATATGTAATAATCAATCTAATAATATAATAATATTTCAGTTTCGGTACATATGTCAAAGAATATATTACAAAATGACAATGTTTTTAATTTAACAACAGTCAAAATATATATTGTATTACAATAATTTACGTTTAAATAAACAAACTTATTTTACACACGAGATTATGCGTCTGCAATCAAATTATCTTTTCCTCTGATATGTCTAATTTCAATATTGTACTCTTGCAACAATATACTCCACATCATTACTCTTTGATTTTTAGTTTTCAATTTATTAATAAATGTGAGGGGATTGTGCTCACTGAAGAAATGAGAAATTATCGGTGAAACAGATGAAGTTAAATAGACTTCAAAATGCTGTAGTGCCAACATCAGAGAACGAAACTCTTTCTTCAGTAGTAGGGTAGTTCTTTTGATGTTTGTGAATATTTTTAGAAAAGTAACAAAGGGGATGTTCAATACCATTTTTGCAAAAAATCGTCTTTCTGTCTGTTTTCGACTCCCATGTGATTTCGACCGACGGCGGAAATTACGTCTGCGCACGTTTATTATGCAAATTTCTTTTATGGTCGTCTGCTAAATGAATAGTTATGTAGAACAACAACAGAAAACACTTGCAAATATTTTGTTTAAGGCTACGGATAATTTTCCTAGATAGTTAATCTCTTTACCAGTGTTTTCGCCTTTAAATGCATCCCATTTTAAAGCAAACAAACAAAATAAAATATTTGATGATGTAGTGATGATTTATTTCTTTGTCTTTCGTTAGATATCAACACGTTTTAAAATGAACAAAATTTAATCAAAGCCACGGTAGTTTTTGTTACAGTTTGAATACTTTAGATTAGCTAACATCATATTATGTCAGCTATATAATGCATTACTGATATATGTAGCCAACTGTCGTTAAGTGGTCGTAAACCGAGAGGTCGAGGATACTGCTATAGCACCATATCACTTGCATCAACATCTAATTTAAATTGAAAATCAAAATTTTGTGCTGAGTGCGTTGAGTATGTCTTTTAATTTATCAATTGACTGTTGGCATTTTTCAGTCCAAATAAATGTATTTGTTTTACTCAGTTGGTCGTAAAAGGTTCAGCAATGACTGAATAATTCTGACAATATTTTGTATAATAAGAACAATTTTCCATACCAAGAAAAGGCAACAGTTGCTTTTTACAAGTCAGTATAGAAAATACAGAGATAGCCTTAACGCGTCACATCCATTAAGATATTGAAAAGATGTTTAAATAGTCCATCTGGAGTAACACATGCTAAGACTTATACTTGCTAAAATCCTTTTAGAAGATCGAATTGTGTAACGTATTTGGCATTTCCAACTTTATCAACACAGTCATCAATTCGTGGAATTGGAAATGAATCAGTTTTTGTGACACTATTTGCTTTCTTAAAGTCCGTTCACATCCGATAAATATTATCCGTTTTTGAAACTAGAATACATGGTGAACTGACTTTTATTTTGTTCAATGAAATCATTGTCCAATCAGTATTGAATTTCTTCTTTAAGATGTTGTCGTTTAGAAGGATTCATTCTGTACGGATGCTGTTTTATTGGAGTAGAATTTCCAACATCAACATCATGAAATATTTTGTCTGTTCTTGTTGGAATATCCGAAATTAAGTGCTCATATTCATGTATTATTGGTTTCAGCTCATGTCTTTGTGACGGATCTAGATGTGACAGTTTCTCGTTAAGATTTTTCAAAATGTCACTGTTTTGTAGTTTAACTTGGCACTGGAATTTTCAAGTGGGACAGAACAAACTACATTAACTGAATGTGAACAAGTGCTATCTCTGTCAATGTATTCTTTTAACATATTAACATGAGAAAGTGGACGTAGTTTTCGCCTTCCAGCAGCATTGATAATATAATTTAAATCACTGAACCTTTTTTCTACTGTATAAGGACAAAGATATCTAGCTTGTAAAGGCTTCCAGGAATTGGCAATAAAGCAAGAACTTCATCACCAGGTTTGAAAAGCCTTTCTTGTGCAGTCAAATCATATTGTGTTTTCATTTTTGATTGAGATGATTTGAGGTAAGATTGAGCTACTCACAAGCTATTGACAGTTTGTGTCGAAAATCAGAAGATTCAAAGACGTAGCTTCTTCAGAGAGAATTTTCCGCTTTAATAACTTAAGTGGTCCACGAACAGTGTCAAAACCTAGTGTAAAATTCTTGGACTGACTCCCTAGCGGCGAAAAGTAAGTGTATACCTTCATCCAAGTCCTTAATGGTGTCAAAACAATATTACCTAATCATGTTTTTCAATGTCTGGTGAAACTTTTCCAGAGCACCTTAGCTCTCAGGATGATAGGCAAACTACTTAAACGGTTGAAGGCCTAACTCATGCATTACCTGCTGAAATATACCAGGCATGAAATTTGAAACTTGATCAATGTGAAAAACTTGACCAGAGCCTTCAAAATAGACTTTGTCTTAATATTACTAAGTGGAATAGCTTCTGGAAATCGTATTGACGCATACATTATTGTCAACAGATATTGATTATCAGACTTGGTCTGGCAAGGGGCCAACACAGTCCACTATTATTTTACTGAAAGCTTCATCATAGGCAGGAATAGGTTGAATATGGGCTTTGAAAATTTGACATGTATAACAAGACCTACAGTATTGTGAAACATCCTTTTTGAGATTTGGCCAATACAAATGGCACACAATCTTATGATATGTCTTACTGATACATAAATGACCAGACAATGGTGTTTCATTGGATAAACTGATAATTTCCTGACGATATGAACTAGGAACCACATTTTGGAAATTGACAGTCCATTCGTTGTACTCTGTGATTACACCTTCGGAAACTTTGAACGGGGAGGAAGGAACATGTAATTTCGTTCCTCAAGTGTTTCGTTTTTTATGTTCTAGTTCATTTACAGTAGACTCTATGTTGAAGTCCCGACTGGTATTTGTACAGCAGGCTATACCTTTTATTATAGTTGAACGCATGTTTTTAACTTTTTCATTCAATTGACACATTATGCAAGTAGCTGCCATGACCTATTATTTTCGGGCATTTAATAAATACTGAAAAGGTGTTCGCCTGGAAGCTTCCATAACTGACGAAAATATTATTTAATAGAAAGATGAGTGCTTCACAAACTTCTTGGCAAGTCCACATAGTGTAATTGTCTGGACTGCCGTAAGTTAAAAACGCTTTAATATTATTACAGGCCAAAAATGTGGTATTTCCCCTAGCGAATGTTTTTTTGAATACGAGCAATACGCTTTGTCTTTGATAATGTGATGTGGTAAGGTTGTATATAGTGTAGAGAAATCATAAGTGATAATAGATGAAACTTGACGTTTATTGCAAATTTTATCAAGAACGTCTCTGAATTTTTAATAGACCAAAACAAATTAATCCCAGAGTTTTCATAAGTGTTATAACAGTATTGTTTAACGTGATCTTTAACGGCAGTAAGACAATAAGTTGAAAGTTTGGAGATGTTTGTGGTGGTGCTGGCACTAGAATTCGAAATAAAGCAGGCCTTATACGGATTTTAATGTAATTTAGCAATAGTTGAGAATTTGTTCTGCTTTTCGTCCACCACAGCCTTGAAATTTGTGCACCGAGTGATAAGTGTGGAAACAACATTCTCCTCAGTAGAATGAACTGGAATATACGAATTAGTGCTACTGAGTTCCAGAGATAAAGCATTGACGTAATGTCGACGTCAAACAATAATTACATTATTAGCTGCTTTATCAGCAGGAACTAAAACAAATTTATTATGAAATTCATGAATTCCCGATTTTAAATTACGAAAGGAAAACCTAGGTCTCGGAGGAAGTAAAGAGGGGTTAGCATTATAAAAGTTAATACGTGTATCTATAATTTTAAAAATCGATTTTTTCCACGCGTGGGTCCGCATGTTCTGTACGACACCATTTTATACTAAAATCCTGAATGGATTGGGCGATCTAAGCACGACAGGCATTAAAATCGAGAGTTGAAGGTTATCTATACTTAGGACCTTTCGAAAATAGATACCGAATACGTTTATCAACAATATCAAAATTACCAGTGATGACACGACCTGCTGGAGCATAGCAAAATTGTGATGTATGACATTCAGATTCCTTAGGAGTGTTGTTTACTATATCAAGATCAGAATATATTGTGTTGTAGTTGAAAATAATATTTCTAATAGGGTTGTTATACTTATAACAAATAACAGGACTTTCTTAGTTTTTGAAACATTTAGGGATAGAATCAACAACATGATTATCTCGAAAAATACTAGGCATGCCAATGAAATCAATACCTTTATTAAGATATAGTATTTTTAGAAATTGTTTGACGTGATCAGACTCCTTGTCAATATGGGGTCGGAGAACGTGTTGTGTGTAGCTTTGAATTATGGAAGCAGTGTTTTACAAGGGATCTGTACGAATGAATATTGTGTCTGCTTCCTCGTCGATCAACTTAAGTGAAGAAATGGACAGAGAGGTAAGCCGTGGAAGCATATAGAGCTTTCCTGACTGTTTAAAAATAGTATGTAAATCAGCGACTGAAATAATTACACGCTATTTACGTTTGATGTTACCATTACGCCTACAAGCATGATACCTAGAGTTACGCGTTCGAATAGAAAATATAGAAAAAAATCACGATTCCTTATATTCGACAAAACCGGATCTGATAAACATCTAGTGGCGGAATCTGACGAAGACGTCCGTAAAACAATCGGAACGTCATTTGGCGTTCCCGCCACTGACAGAAAAGGCCAAGCAATTTTCCGTACTGGAAAATATCTCCCAGTGGCTGAAAAGGCCGAGCAATGTTCAGTACTGGGAAATATCTCCCAGTGGGAGTAGGAGATATTTCGCAGTAGAGCAAACGGGTAGATATAGCTTTTCTTTTCCCAGTATTTCCTATACAAATCACAGACAAATATGTAATATAATTTTATATTCCTATCTATAGATGGTAAACAACAACAAACACACGTAGATACAGACGTAGAACATGTAATGTACCTTTCACAGAACGCATTCAATCAAAAACATGCTTTCAAAACAAACAACAATTACCAAACACATAAGACATAATTCAAATTATAAAAAAAGTAAAGATATCTACGGTTTGAGCTAATGACAAGCATTTTTCTGCTAGATATATATTTGTTCATTGTATGCTGTGTGATAAGAACGGGGGACTCAAGAAAGACTATTTCTCTCCTCATATGAATAAACTAATTTACTTTTATAGTTTCCGTATAATTTATATAGTAAAGCCGTACCTTTCATTAACACATAAACAATCAAATTATATACTAGTCACTAGTATTAGTTTTTCATCATTATATCGAAGGTGAGTTATATTCAACCGTAGCACGAAATTGATTAAATTACTTAATCACTTAAGTTTAACCAATTGCATATTCAATTCACTGCATACATTCATCGATCCATTAATTTATTCAAATGTATAACTAAATTCATTCATTTACATATACTAAGATTACATGTTTTCTGTATTATGAGTTATATTGATTTACGTGACTGCATGGTGGTTGCAACTGATGTGTTGTTCAGTACAAATGTGGATGCATCCTGCGTTGTTTCCATGTTTGTATTTTTTGTGATATATTTATACAACATATACCTGTACCGTTTGCTAATTTCTCTGCATGTGGACTTTTACTGTAAGAAGTAAATTGTATGTATGCAACTGAACACGCACTTGACAGAACACAGTCAACCATAACACAAATTAAAAAAATCCTTAAAGGTGTACAGTATTCGAATGGGATTTTGCGTGAAGTAAACTTTTGTTTATAAGCCCTGTCGAACACCCAATTCAATTCATATTATAGTGTACATGTATGTACACATGTGCAATACAAGCTCGGACGCAGCCATCGGCTAGGAATCAAATGCATTGAATCTGTAAATACTACGCAAATTATTACCTGAAAATATTTTAGATTATCTATTTTATTAAAAGATAGTCACTAAGATTTTATTCATCAAAAGTCATAATAAACATATGTTGTATTATATAGCTTATATCAGGGGACGTAGCCATGATTAGTTAAGTCTGTACAATGAAAAGTTAAGCCATCTATCGTATCCTTGATACATTAACAACAGCTATTTAAATGAACGGTAACAAAAACAAAAGGTTAGTTTGATCTATATAGTTTTTTACTAGCGCTACGACCTTTACCTCGAGACAGTGTTTTATATCCAGGAATCGCATGCTTGGTGTCCATTCCAACATTATCCTCTGACATTTTGTCATCACTATTCTGAATCCCCGCAGGCATAACGGAGAAATAATCTTGAATCTTCGCAGTATTTGTTTAAGAATCGTATTTAATATCAAAGCAATTTATATAAATATATATTTAGTCACACGCAGCGCTGCTTAAATAACTGTGCATGGTCATCACACTCGTATGTGTTTTTTATAGTTTAAGTGACGTAACGGAATCATACGACCCCCCCACCTTCCCCACCCACCCCCACAAACGGGACAGTATAAATAAAGACATCCCCGCAAGCTTATATTTTCTAACAAGAAAAATGCATTATTAATAAACAATATAACGCATAGATGATCATATACATATTGTTATAACAAGAAATGCCAAGAAAACTTCAGTGCAAGTACTGGATGACGTGGTAGAAGCCAGAGCAACCCGAGAGCAAACCATGAAGGGTACGACAACACAATATTTAAGACAAACATCAAACGCTACCTTCCTTTGAGAATGTAGGTACACGTCATCATAGGGTCCACAGTCCTGTCCCGTCATCGCACACTCAAAGAGGAACACGTAGTAACGAATTGTAAATTGGTCAACCACTAAACATGCAATGCGTTGATAAATGATAGGGTCATAAAATCTTTTGATGAACCTTTCAACTTTAAAGTTGTTCTTGTTTCTGTGTTTTTTTATGGTTGACTGTAATCCTTGAATGCTACTTTTCCTGTTCGATTTGTATATCTATTTTAACCATATATACTGAAAAGGGGATCCCTTGGAAACAACAAACACAAACAAGAGATAAAAACAGCAGACTCGGTTTTATTGAGTCTGTTCATGAGAAGTAATATCGAGTACAACACCTCTGACGCCCCCTAGTACCGGCTTAATCGATATTCCACTTTAAAGCCACACAGTTTGGGCTTGATGATCCCAAAGGAGCAGTAAGTAATAATACTAACTACTGATTTGTAGTCGGGGCAACCTTTTACGGCCGACATATAGCACTAAACAAACGCTATTGTGAATGTCAATAGAGACTGAAAAGGGGATCCCTTGGAAGCAAAAACACAAACAAGAGATATCAGTAGCAGACTCGGTTTACTGAATCTGTTCATAAGACGCAGTTTCGAGTGCAACACCTCTCTCACCTCTCTCGCGTGTGACCACCTCGAGCGTTTAACAATGCCTGGCACCTTCGCTCGAGTGGTCACACGCGATATTAACTTTGTGACTTTGGTTTATGAAGTGGGTAACTTTGAATAAGTAAAAATACATGAATTTTCTGTACGATATTGATGAAATTTGGCAAATGAATAAAATAAAGATGACATATGAATAATACAAAATTTTGTTGTTGTAGCTTTATGGGATCATAATAAATTTTATCAGCAAAAAGATGTGCGTTTTCAAATGTACTGAGTGTACATGTACATACTACCGCCGGCCGCGTGCGTAGTTCATATGAATTAGGAAAATATACTTTGTAGCCATTTCAACTATTAGTTTCCCTATAGCTAACATACGAAGGGAAGTTCTAGTATTGGTCGACAGGTTCTGAACCGAAGTCAAATAGTATCATAAATAGCATGTAAAATATTCTTGTTTGAAGAAAATTGTTTTTAAACCACTGGATGCGATAACAGGGGAAATAGTCATAATCCTTCTTCGTGAAAACATAATATTTTTCATGAACAAATCAAAATGTTTATAAGCCAAGTATGTGTATTGTAAAACAACGTTTTTTGGGAAACTTCCGGCTGTTTTAAAAGTTATAACAGGTACTGAACGCATACAAAACATGCCGTATCAAATAGAGACCAAAATAAACATTTGATTAAAACAATAACAAACTTCCTATAAAACACAACGACATTATAATCATGATATTCTATTAAGATTTACAAAAGCCACAGGAAAACACACTGCTGTGATGCTATTCTGTTAAGACTTAACTTCTGGATAAATGATTAAAAACACGTTAGTATATAGAATAGCAGTTACCAGGGTTACATGAACCTTTCTTAGGCAGTCTAATACATATCAATCTATTAAAGCTGGCACGAGTCTCCTGGATTTGCATATAATGGACACTTTTCTAATGACATATTTATTTCTCTGAGTGAAGACCAATACAAGACATATCAACTATACTCTAACAGAAAATACACCCACGCGTTTTTAACATGCATTGTAGCATGGTCGATGAAATTGTCTTTGATGAATGCATTTCATTAACTCGTTTAATTCAGGATAAATAAAGGGCGGCGATTTACCATACTCTAACGTCCGACAAATGAAAGTTAGCGTACGGACAGGGTCACTAAGTAAAGAATACTACAAAAAATGTAGTTTCTGGCTTAACTCGTTGGTTACGCCCAACTCGGTGTTTAAATAAACCAACTCGCTGAGATCAGACTATATATATTACTAACAGGCTGTAGCCGTTCTTATACAGGTAAACGTAGGTATACAAGACAAACAGGAAAAGTGGCATTTATAGAAAACAGTCTATACAAATAAGCATAAAAATCGAACATTAATTGCAGCTTTCACAGAACACAGTAACCCAAAAAACAAGCAAAACGACAAACATGAATGACAATGTTAATAAGGAATAAAGGCATATGACGTCACGAACACACACTTACCCTACTGTCATCCCAATAAAACGGGACAGTGTAAATAAAGACATCCCCGCCATGAACTATTCTCTAACCAACACGGCAGCGTTAATAGGCAATATAAAAAGATTAAAAATTAAATGCACAAAGATTAGAAATGATGACAAAGAATTGCAACTTTTACAAAACGCAGTGAGCCAAAACCCACATTCAACACAGACAACAATTATAAGGATAATAGAAGTAAGTTCTGCGGCAACACCACAAACACAGACACAGACATGGATTGGCAATAGGATTACCGCCTTGGCAGGATCAGTGGCATAAATTCTACTGGGGATTTCACCAGGAGCTAAGGTGCTTAATGGTGGATCTTTACAATAATTTGTAATGAAATGTTATTTAGACAATATTTTTTATTTTCCATTTAACCGTAATAGTTATTTATATAGATAGATACTTGTATTGACTTAAACTATTACAGATGTTCATCTTTACAAATATTTGACAATTATAATATACACACACGTGACACATTTTAACATTGCATATACCAGAACATAATCATTACATTTTTCTTTGCTTCATACATATTTAAACAAAATAATACACATAGTATGGTATGCCAATGATAAACGAGGATGTTCTGAAATAAGATATCTATTTGTTTAATTTTGTTTTCATACAGTCTATGCCGTAACACAAACATAACGGTTGTATTATTTGAACGATCCAAAAACTGATATAAAAGAACATTTATATGCGATAGATTGTCTTCTATGCCTTCGATCTGGTGCTGATAAATTGCCTTCCTTTGCAAATTCATATGCCGATGTTACTGCCCTGTACATGTTATGCTATTACGGTGTTGAACCACTTGATTTGATGCGCGATATCTAAAAAGTGTAAACTATTTCCATAAAACCTAAATTAAACTGAAGACCTGCTTTAAATGTTTCCAGTTAGTATTATGTATATCCGTATTCAGACCATTTATGAAAAGTCTCATAATTAAACCCGTTTATACGCTAGTCTCCTAACCTCGACAGACGCATGAAAGTGCGTGATGCATGTTGGTGTATGTACGGTCTCGTATTTAGTTAACGATGTATTGTCGTAAAAACAGATGTATGCACGTTTCCGGCGTCTCAGTAAAACTGGTTAACTCTTTGACAATATTTGTCATATTTAATCTTTGTAACAATAGTCTGTTAGATGAATATGATAAAACATCGACATTAAAATTCCATGTCACAAATACCGGGATATTACTATTCAGTGATTAATATACAGTCATATAAAACGTATCAAAGGTGTACTTGGAAGCTTGGCGGACTAGATTAAACTTTACTGTTGTCATTACTCATAACTTTCATAAAGTTCAAGATTATCTTTCATAAGATATCTTATAACGGAACAGCGGAAGGTTATCTCTAGCATCAATTAGTACACCACCACCGTGGCTATTACGATCTGTACGAAATGGTTTTTGAAATTCGATTAATTGAGTGTTGCGGTAGTATTTGAATAATTGTTCAGAAAATATTCCATTAATCTAATCCGAACCTGTTTCTACCTGTAGCGCCCAAATTGACAAGACAGTGTAAAATAAAGGTAATCGATAACAATAATAGTGGTAAGGCAATTTATAATTTATTATACGCATAAATTGAACAATATAATTCCATTAAGCGATGGGAAAGCTTGTATTAGCAGGATTTTATAACGGATATTTCGGCAACAAAACACATATGAAAACATTTGTTTTACTGCAAAATTGCGATATGACGTTTAAAATTACATATTAAATGTTTTAACTTTACAATTGTCAAACTGTTTCGGCAGAAATTAAGGTTTTATTTCATACCCCATCCAACCCCGTTTTCGCTTCGTTTGGAAATAAATCAATAAAAAACAACAACAAAAGGAAACGAAACACATATATACACACGCCGATGTAATGCAGCTTTCATAGAACGCAGACAATCTACAACATGCATTTACTACAACAACAATTGCCGAAAACATCAGACATATTTCCAATTAAAATAATTTATATGTGCGAGTTGATCTCATACTTGTGATTTCTTAATTAGACACATTCTGTTTTATTGCATATTGTGTCATTTCAGAGGGTGCCTCAAGTCAATTTGTTTTAGCAAAACGAATTTCTCTCTACAATGAAGAAGTTACTCGCTAAGACTTTTATAGTTTCCGTATAATTTATATAATGAAAATAAGTATAAAAGCCAAACATTAAATGCAGCTTTCACAGAACACAGTAAACCCATAAACACGCAAAAAGACAAACATGAATGACATTGTTAATAAAGAATAAAGGGCACATGACGTCACAAGCCCAAAAAAGGCTGACAATAGGTCCACCGCCTTGGAAACCTTACATGACATTCAATCGTAAACAATCAACTTGTATACGACTATCATCAATATATCGATCATGATCTATTTTCAAACGTACCACGACATTAATATTGATAAGTTTACTAATTTACATGTACTATGATTTAATAATTGAATTGTTTATTGCTTTTTTTAAAATGAGTGCTAGCGACCAAAAACACCAGTACAAAAAATAAACAACAATGACAAGTTAAACTAGCATCAAAGAATGAGATACAGCAAACATAAAGTGTTGACTATTAGAACGGCCAAATGCAGGTTAAATCTTCAAATAAGCAAAACGTGCATTTTCGATATCAACTTTAAATTAAAAAAGATGTGGGATACATTTTGTGTTTTAGCGTGTATAATAGCATTATAGATCGGGCTTGATGATCCCAAAGGACCAGTAAGTAATAACACTACTGATTTGTATTTTGTCGGGGCGACTTTTTACGGCCGCCACACAGCACTAAAGAACGCTAGTGTGAATGTCAATAAATACTGAACAGGAGATCCATTGGAAGCAACAAACACAAACAAGAGATACAAGTCACGCGACGTTAATACAAGCCTGCTTACACACTAAATGCTTATGCGTTTTCCCTAACGCTCGTCTAATAATCAACTTTAACAATGGTTTATACACAATTTCATATATGTACATGTATATCTGTAAACGTTTTTAAAGTATGGATGTATGTTGAGAAATATAAAAAGATCGGACAGGGAAAATAGCATTCAAGGAGGACAGTCAACCACAAAATACAGAAACAAACATGCAAACAGACAAACAAGAAGGCAAAAGCAATAATAAATGCAAACGACATCACAAACACAAAAGGGTTGACAATAGGGCTACCGCCTTTGAACGGTCAGTGGCAAAGTAGGCCACTGGGGGTTTAAACCGGTTCTAGGGTGCACCAAACCTCACACTTACCCTACTGTAAGTTCACATCCTAAGTTGCTCACCTGATTAAGTCAAACGCGTATTATATCAATAATGAAACTTTGAAGGGATAACACTTATATGTGTTATATGCTGTGTTAGTCTTTTTCCCCACGAAGGAAAGGTCTAATGTAGACGTGAGAGTCGTAGTATGGTAGGTAGTTATCCTAAGAGCTAAGATTCTCGCAGCTAGTTATAATGTTGCCATGCACCAGTCGATTAACAGCAGCATATTAAACATACAATATATTTCTGGAAATTCCCGAGTTGCGTTTCTTGTTTTCCTTTAGTAGATAGAGGCTAATAAGCTTAGATTGTAAACTACTCTTATTTAAGGAACGTGCTTGGAACACACAGGATGCCATCCAGGGCCTATATTCGTAAACCTTCTTCGTGAAAACGTAAGATGGTTTATCCATCTTTGTTAAAACGTAAGATAGTTTATTACAAATCAAAATGTTCATAAGCCCAGTATGTATAATAAACCTTTCTTAGGAACTCTCGGTGTTTTTGAAAGAATCGTTAGTAAAAAAGACAATTTATATGGTTTTACGACTAATTTTACGTTTTGAAGGAAAGTCTTGGCTTAAATAGAAATTCAGACTATTATAAAATGCTTAAGGAATGTAATCGCTAATTCGTACTGAATGTCCTATTCATGAAATTAACAGACGAAATTAAAAGCAAAGGTTATGTCATGAAAAACAGGTACTGAACACATGAAACAATAATGGTAACTAATAAACAGGGGATTCCTTGCAAGCAACAAATACACGTTTAACATAATTTCTTGATAAAACAATTACAAACATCCTATAAGAAAACCTTACAGTGATGCTATTCTAATAAGACTTAATTTCTGAATAAATAATGACAAATAGGACAGCAAGAACATAACCCTTTCCTAAGCAATTTTATAAATATCAATCTATTCTAGATGACACGAATCTCCTGGATTTGCATTTAATTGGCATTTTGCTTTTTATGTATTTATTTTATGGAATACCGATACACGTCAAATAACAACTATTAGTAAACACTGTTAGATAACTACACTCGAACTTATTGTTTTTAAATATGCATCACAGTTTTGTTTTAAAGTAAGTATTACAGACTGCATCAGTTCTTTAGGAACTATTTCGAGCATATTAGTGAGGTATGTATAGAAATAATTGTGGACTTCCGGAAGAAAGCATGAAACGCTGCATGTTTGACCCTTAGGATATGATCTATAAATAAAAAGCAGAAGACACGCCAGGGGACGCATGTCTCCTGAGGGAAATGAGGCCCTAAAATGGATACCCCAATTTTTAATAAAAAACTGTATTAATGTTTAGAAATATAAGTAAAACAAATAAAAAGCAGTAACAAGATAATATTGAACATATTTATTAATGATTAACTTTACTTGTTAAGCATAATAATTATGAGGCCCACAAAAGGGGCATTACTTTTTAATTAAGTAGCGCTCAAATGTGAGCTTTTGGGATAATCATTTGACCGCTTTCTTTCCTTAACATTTGCTTTAAAATACTTCTCACCAACGGCTTGACTGATTTTGCAATCCTTAGATGAGTGTCATCCAAGTTTGTTAAAATTAGGTCATGATTTCCCAGATGTTACTAAAAACAGTAGATAACAATCAAACAAAATCCTTTTAAAAATTGCAAACACTGCTTTCGGTAGATTTTGCTTACAAGTGATAGCTAGGTAATGCATTATTAAGCTTGTTCAAATGAAGTGGACAAATGGGGGAATTGATGGGGGATGGAGGGGACGGGGGACGTACTCCAGGGTTTGTATGATGAGACTTATATCGGGAACACTTGAGAATTATACTATGGGTCCACAAGGCATAGAGTTATAGTAATTCACATGTTGCATTAGCGTACGGTCCTCTATCAAGTTTGTTCAAATGGTGAACCTGAGTTAAAATGGTTTCCCTGTCATGCTGTGACCTCAGCGGTCATAGTGTTACCTAGAGTTGTTAAAGAAAATCATTTTAAAATATTCTTCTCCGAAACTAAGAGAGTTGAGTAATATAATGCCTTATGGTCATATTTTATATAGAGTTATACAGGAACATCTTAAAAACAATCGTCATTAAAATATAGCAAATTTCGTTAAAAAGAACCTGTATTGCCCTTGAGAGTGCACTAAAAGACCACTCTAAATGAGATTATTGGAACAAAACACTGAACTTGGAAGCTCCTACTTAGAATTTTACAAGCTAATACGTGAGAGTCACTATGGTAGATCTATGATATCATGGTTCGTCATATTTGACCATATATACTTGATCGCTGGTTATCCATGCATGTTTGTGACCTAGACACCTTACATATGATCAGTTTATCAACATAAGAATAGTTCCACAGCGATAAATTTGTCGCTCAGAAATCAAGAAATAGATAAAAGATGGATTTTAACTGAAGTGAACACAAATGACAACAATATAAACAGCCGGCACACAGACAAGGTTGTTTAACCATGTCAAAATAATTATCAGCCCCAGTGACGCAATAGGAAAGACTTATCATACCTTATAATCAATGACACAATTGTTTTAACGAATGACTGAATACACAATTGCATCCTTTAGAGAGGCATAGGAAACAGGAAACGAACGGTACATTTTTCTTTTCAAAAGGGAAAACATCAATCATTCTATGACCAACAAGAAAGTCCAACCTCCCACAATTCCGATGCAAGGAAACCACAAATAACCGAAGATTAACAATGAGAAACCATGAAATGCCACGAGCATTGGTAGTACAAAACAAAATGAAAATAGAACTCAAGTCTAATTTACTTGGATGTCTTGAAAGTCTAGGCTTAGATGATTGTCCTGGGGTATGTAATATGATTAGTGTTGCTGCAGTGCAATCACTTGAGCCACTTAAACTCTACACGTTATAAAATCATTTAAACTTTAAAGACAGGCTTTTCATCAATTTCAAAGAACTCAATACAAAATCACAAATAATATCGTCTGGATGTGAACAGCTGAATCAGCTAATACAACATCGTTGCCATCAAATAAGAAGACATTCCTGTGAAATGATAAATACACCAGTTCTTGTTAAAGTCCACGGAAGAATTTCTGTACCAACAAGCTATACTTTGCTATCAAATAAAATAAATACAACGAATGTTGTTTATTACGTCATCGACACATTGAAGGTTATTCAGGGCTGTCACAGAGAGAGGGGAAGGATATACTAATATAGTAATCCGGGAACCTGCCCAACTATTACTAAAGATAAAAGATTCTCATGGTTATGTAACATGATCGTGCGATAGGATCCGATATACTCCCAGGCTATATCGTAGGATAGACTCCGGAACCACATGGTTTACGTCCCCATCCGATATGCAAGGATAAGAGAAAGTGTCTTGCCAAAGAACACATCGATTAAAGTAAGTGCCGCAGACGAGGCTTGAATCCAGGTCGTCCAGTTTTAAATTCACCGAGCTATATGCTGGACGATGTCAAAGCCTTTGAAGAGAGAATGATCTCATTTAGCAAGCAATGAGGCTTCTAACGCCTTTTATATATCTGGTCTTCAACCATGTTACCATGAAGACTCAAATTACATTGCTACTTCACATCGTTCATAGCAGAATAATTATACAAGAGAGTAATAATAATATGTCGTAGTCTAGTTATAACGGTCGCAAGCCTATGTGTTGGATATACGTTGCATTTTGGCTTTCAATTCGAACCTTTGCTTGGAGACAATTTATCACAGATGCCATTGGACTTCTTTGTTATGCTTGAAATAGTTCCTAAAGAAGATTGATAGTTAATGCTATTTATGAACAACAGTTGAAATTATTTTCTTCCATGCAATATCTGACTGTGACAAATGCCAAGTTATTTAGTAAATATACCCCATTCAATGCCAAAGCTAAACCCATGTTTCCAACATAACATCAGCACCAGATGCAATCGAAGATGTCGCGATGATAGAAACATTTGTGTTTCTCCTGTACACTCGAGCATTCATACGTCTGTAAATGTAGCACATAAGCGCATGCTCCTTTAGAGACACAGACACACACAAAAGACATACAACACCCATGCACACGGTGCAGTGCACTGGTACAACATATCAAAAGGACGGTTTACCGGGCTCTATTGTAGACTAAATGCTCTTAAATTGGTATTATTAAAATCAATTAAAAACTTAAAAAGACAGAAATATGACTTACACTCTGCGTCATCAATACAAATTCCACAAAATAACTCTTCATTTCTTAGAACTAAACCATATGTACGCCTTACCCCTTTAAATCTTCATTCGGCAACCTCGTTTCATGTTCCTTCTAATAATATTACCAGGATTTTTAATACTGGCTCAAAGGTTACTCGTTTAGGATCACCTGTTTTGAGGAAATACCATATAAATTCTCCTTTTAGAAATCGTTTAGTTCATTCAAGACGCAAGGTGTTTCCCTCTATTAATAAGTGCAATGCTAAGAGGTGCAGTTGTTGCAATTATTTATCTTGCAAGTCCACCATTAAATCAGCTGTTAATGGTAAAATGTTTAATGTATGTCTAGCTTACATTTTGATTGACGTACATCTAACGTCATTCATGTTTTGACTTGAAATGCACCACGTTGCGGTATTCAATATGTTGGACAAACAGTTCGATCTTTAAAAGTTCGATTTCGTGAATATCAATATAATGCAGGTAATCCTAAAAAGTTAAAAAATTACTTGTACAGACCCAGTTGCGTTCAAGTACCCCAAAAATGCATTCCGTTTGCGTTTCATTTGCGTTCCGTTTGCGCTCCGTTTGCATTCCGTTTGCATTTCATTTTTATGAATGCATTTTTTAAAATGCAAATCATTTGCGTTTTTGAATGCATTCAGCGTTTACAAACGAAACTATGCGTTCATTTAAATGCACGGAACGAATGCAACATAATGTGTGCGTTTAAATGCACAAACGGAGAAAATACACTTGCGTTCGTTCGTTCAGCGTTTACCAATCGCAACATTTCTGACGATTAAACTACGCATGGTATCCACCCATGCGGTTCTTACCACGAGTCGGCGACTAATGTTTGTGATCATATTGAAGAATGTATCCTTTGGTTGACATTATTTGGTGGTGCACATTGATGATTCTGTTTTCTTCCGGGTTTATGTTATTTTCATCAAAAAATTAACATACATGACACTATATAAAAATATGCCGTCTGATTTTACCAACATTATTTCAGTTTTATAATGAAATAATTTAAAATTTGTGCCACACAATAAATACATTTCCTATTTTAAATCGGTAAAAATGAAAGTGTGTACTCGTGCTTAAAAAACACCATTTACACAGTGTATTTCTTTAAATTAAGTTTACTTCGTTTAAATCGAGATTTCAATTATGTACTCAAAAGGATAATATTGAAAATTATCCGAAATAGCGAAATGCATTTGCGTTCGTTCCGTTCGTTTCGTTGCGTTCGTTTCGTTCGTTCCGTTCGTTCCGTTCGTTTTGAGCGTTTAGCGTTTTAAAAAATGCACTCATCGTTCGTTCCGTTCGTTTTCAGCGTTTAGCGTTTTAAATAATGCATTCATCGTTCGTTTTTTAAAACGCTGAACGCTGAAA
This sequence comes from Cyrtodaria siliqua, assembly GCA_037043455.1. Classification (NCBI taxonomy): domain Eukaryota; kingdom Metazoa; phylum Mollusca; class Bivalvia; order Adapedonta; family Hiatellidae; genus Cyrtodaria; species Cyrtodaria siliqua. The sequence goes on from JAWPHD010000146.1 coordinate 544,161, forward strand.
ACGAACGAAACGAATGCAACGAACGAAATGCATTATTAAAATATATATCGTGCAACGTTCATTCTGCGTTCGTTCTGCGTTCATTCTGCGTTCATTTTCCGTTCGTTCAGCGTTCGTTCTGCATTTATTTGGGGTACTTGAACGCAACTGGGTCTGTACCAACACTTTCGTCAATCAGGTGATACTTTTAGTAACGTTACTGTTCAACCGGTTGAATATATAATTTATGATAATGATGCCACTAAAAGCTTTAAAATAAAAGCTAGACATGCACATGCAGCAGAACTTAAGTGGATGAAAAACTTACAGACACCATATTCACTCGGTCTTAATGACAATATAAATCAACAAGAAAATATTTCAAAAGATCCTAATATTGACATTGTTTCTATATTTTCTATTCGAAAGCGTAACTCTATGTCTCATGATCGTAGGCGTTAATGGTAACATCAAACGTAAATCGCGTGTAATTATTTCAGTTGCTGATTAGTCTGGAAAGCACTCTAGGCTTTCACGGCTTACCCCTCTGTCCATTTCTTCACTTAAGTTGATCGACGAGGAAGCAGATAAAATATTCATTCGTACAGATCCCTTGTATAATTTTTTTTTCATAATTCAAAGCAACACACAACATGTTCTCCGACCGCATATTGACAAAGAGGCTGATCACGTCAGACATTTCTAAACATACTATATCTTAATAAAGGTTTGATTTCATTGACAATTAGTATTTTTCGAGATAATCATGTTGTTGATTCTATCCCTAAATAATTCAAAAATTCAGAAATTCCTGTAATTTTTTATAAGTATAAAAAACCTATTATAAATATTATTTTCAACTACAACAAAATAGTTTCTGACCTTGATATAGTAAATAACACTCATATGGAATGTGAATGTAACAAATCAAAATTTTGCTATGCTCCAGCAGGCCATGTCATTACTGGTGATTTTGATATTGTTGATAAACGTATTCGGCATCTGTTTTCGAAAGGTCCTAAGTATAGATTACCTTCAACTATAGATGCTCAGATCGCCCAGTCCATTGAGGATTTTAGTATAAAATGGTGTCGTAGAGAACATGCGGACCCAAACTTTCTTTCTACGTGAAAAAAATCATTTTTTAAAAGTATAGATACACGTAGTAACTCTTATAAGTCTAACTCCTCTTTACTTCCTCCGATACCTAGGTTTTTAAATGTGTTTTAGTTCCTGCTGATAAAACAGCTAATAATGTAATTATTGTTTGACGCCGACATTACGTCAACGTTTTATCTCTGGAACTCGGAACTCGGTAGCACTAATTCGTATACTCCAGGTCATTCTACTGAAGATGATGTTGTTTCCACACATATTTATAATAATAATAATAATAATAAATTCTTTATTTAAAGAAGGTTAACACATTATGACATACTATCAAGATATACACATCATATTTTCAATGCGGCCTTCTGTACATGAATTAACAAACATTTAGTGCTTATAACAAATACACTAACAACTAGATTTTGATCAGAACCTGATCAAACGGGCTTTCCATGTCATGTACAATCATTGAACGTGTATGGCGGTTCGGTAATATTTGCTAGACTGAGTGCCGCGTATGAATTCGTTGGGAGGTTCGGTGGAACGCGTTGGGAGGGTCGGTGGAACGCAATAGTGCCGTGTAAAACGCCCAGCGTTCCTTTAAAACGCCCAGCGCACCTTTAAAAAAGCACACCGCGCCCAAAATCTATGAAGACAGCCCACTAAACATAAATGACAGGCTCCATGAATTTGAGATAGAAAACCCCAATCAATTAAGCCAGCTGTCAAGACAGTCGACAACAATACAGATAAGTGTGTCAGATGTGATAGACATATTGCTGTTTATTTCCTGTAATTGCTACATGATTTCCCGCCAAATGCAATTGAACACTGAGTTCACCGAGGTGCATTCGCACTTTAGGCATATTAAAGGGACTGGGGACGTTTCGAAAAAAATACTAATGTGTATCAATACGCGTTAAACCATTTTAATGAGTTTTAGTTGCATTTAATTAAAACGAGCGAAATAAGAGAAACAACAACATAACATAATTAATTGTCCTGAATGTAAAATGAATGTAAAATTGCGTGTTAATAGGTTCGACTTGAAACATATGTATCATATTGTCATTGTACATGATCGATGTATATGTCTGGCTATGCACGTATGTGACATACTGGTTGGGAGCGTTTTTAAAGGGACACGCGGCAATCTCGAATTATGTATCAATCATCAAAACTAGCACCTAGATTTATAAAGCAAATACTATTGTGACTTTGAATCACTCAACTGATGCTTTCGTTTAAGGAACACATGGCAAGTATGTCCATCATTAAAATAAGCATCTCGTTTAATAATCCATTATCATTTTGACTTTAAATATTCCTGCATTGAATATATTATTGGTGCACTATAAATCAAACGTTAGTAAAATGCAAAACCAGTTTGGTTGATAATATCAGTATACTTATTATTAATGATTGAACAAATGCAGGTTATGGTATGTGAAAAACTAACGGGCCGCCGTTAAAATATCAAGATTGCAGTACACCCCTTTAACACATGCGGATGTATCATCGACGATCATTAAAGGGATACATACGGCAATCATGGGGATTGTATCAAGCTAAAACATAGCACCTCGACTTATGAATCCAGTATTTTGTTAAACACGACTTGCATATTCAAATACAAGTGTGAGTTTTCAATTGAAAGTAATATGCTATAACCATGATAACAATTTGAAAACTTTGAACCAATAATTAATAGTATTAATTGCAAAAATCAGGATTGCTGTGTGCCCCTTTAAGATTGAACACTAACAACTTCAAAGGAAGATGAGACAGGGGATGAATGGTCCTTTTTGTCTTGGCGCCGCAAAAAACTGTCCACAATGAACAACATTGTGCAGCTCTAAAGCGCAAGGTCTTATCCATCCACTGAATTTTCCGGGTACTGGACATTGACGGTCTGGCTATGTCTTGCGGCGTATACATTCGACACAGTTATACACTAATGCAGGATACGAAGTCTGTATCAGCTCCTTTAATGTCGAAAAATACAAACGTTTGATTTTACTTTCACGTGCGGGTATCAATATTAAATCGGGGTATATATGGCGCCAGCAATTTCCGAGGAAAGATAAGATGAGGGATAATGTTTCTATCTATCAGACACGCCTCCACCATGAAGCGAATCCCTCGGGGAGTAGAGGTCTGCAGTTTTAAGCGCAGTGACTTACCCCACTGAACAGTGAACATTGAAGGACTGGCTATTTATTGCGGCGTGTACATGCCAACACTTCTTCCCTTGATAGTTATACACTAATGCAGGACACGAAGATTAAGCAGTTCCTTTAATGTTGAAAAGTAAATTGAAAGGCCTTACAAATGGTACATATGTTCTTGATAACAATTTCAACCGTTACTGAGATATAGGTGGTTATTGGTGTTTACACCTATCGCTTACCTATGACCTTGACCTTTGACCTAGTGACCTGATTTTCCCAGACTTGGTCAAGGTCACATAGTGGCACATATATGAGGGCATTGTTGGCGCTAGCTGGTTCGGTTTTCGAAATATACTTAGAAGTTTCTATTTTAGCCTGTTTAAAATTAAACCACTATGGCCGCCATATCCGATGACGTCATCAAATATTTTTCACACGATCGATAGAAGATGATGAAAACATGATTGTGGTAAAGTTTCAAAATGGTCATGCAATAATTGTATTTTTGACGATTATTTCCAGTTTTTAAGCGTCTGGCGTCTCTGACGCCATCACGTTATGACGTCATGACTCCGCATGACCTTCTTGCACAACTAGACCATGACCTTTACAATCTGTGAAAGTTTCATTCAAATCCGATCATAAATATCTGAGATCTAGCGCGAACAAGATTTTCATCATGACGTCACTGGCGGCCATCTTGGTTGACGTCATGACCCCAAAAGCTTCGCGGCACTATTCCAGAATGAGCTCTATCACTGTGTAAACTTTAGAGGCCGTGCGACCAGTCTTACTATGAAAAGTGGCGGTCAGAAGAATAAAGTCAAAATCTTGCCGAACAACAACAATAGGTCTTTCCAATGGAAGGTGGAAAGCCCTAATAATGGTTTCGCGTATCTGTATGTGCGTGCAAGACGGGTACTGCGTTACGCCCGACACTGAATATTTAGGTCTGAGCTATGTATCATCTTCACGTGTATACATTCGTCTGCCCCACGTCCCACCCATACGCACATTATTTGGCGAAGTTTCATCATTATCAGACTGGAAATCTTTAGGGAGAGAAGCGTGAACAAGGTATTTCTTAGATATTCGCTGGCGGCCATACTGAATGTCGCAGCGACCCAAAAAATTGCAATGCACAACTACAAGATAAGTACATTATTTTGACAAAGATTCACCAAGAAGGGACATGTAGTTCTTGGGCAGAAGCGATTTTAATTTAGTTTCTACGTTACTGTGACGTCATTAATGACGTCAGCTAAAAATAAACTTCACGTTCGTATTTGCAATCATATGTTCTACAAAACTGACACATTTTACGTGTCTACGGCAATTATTCACATTTTACGTCATTGACGTCATCGTATTTTGGTTCCTATGGCAACAATTTACCAACGTTGCGTTTTGAGTGGACTTTATTTTTGAAAAGTAAATTGAAAGGCCTTACAAATGGTACATATGTTCTTGATAACAATTTCAACCGTTACTGAGATATAGGTGGTTATTGGTGTTTACACCTATCGCTTACCTATGACCTTGACCTTTGACATGGTGACCTGATTTTCCCAGACTTGGTCAAGGTCACATAGTGGCACATATATGAGGGCATTGTTGGCGCTAGCTGGTTCGGTTTTCGAAATATACTTAGAAGTTTCTATTTTAGCCTGTTTAAAATTAAACCACTATGGCCGCCATATCCGATGACGTCATCAAATATTTTTCACACGATCGATAGAAGATGATGAAAACATGATTGTGGTAAAGTTTCAAAATGGTCATGCAATAATTGTATTTTTGACGATTATTTCCAGTTTTTAAGCGTCTGGCGTCTCTGACGCCATCACGTTATGACGTCATGACCCCGCATGACCTTCTTGCACAACTAGACCATGACCTTTACAATCTGTGAAAGTTTCATTCAAATCCGATCATAAATATCTGAGATCTAGCGCGAACAAAATTTTCATCATGACGTCACTGGCGGCCATCTTGGTTGACGTCATGACCCCAAAAGCTTCGCGGCACTATTCCAGAATGAGCTCTATCACTGTGTAAACTTTAGAGGCCGTGCGACCAGTCTTACTATGAAAAGTGGCGGTCAGAAGAATAAAGTCAAAATCTTGCCGAACAACAACAATAGGTCTTTCCACTGGAAGGTGGAAAGCCCTAATAATGGTTTCGCGTATCTGTATGTGCGTGCAAGACGGGTACTGCGTTACGCCCGACACTGAATATTTATGTCTGAGCTATGTATCATCTTCACGTGTATACATTCGTCTGCCCCACGTCCCACCCATACGCACATTATTTGGCGAAGTTTCATCATTATCAGACTGAAAATCTTTAGGGAGAGAAGCGTGAACAAGGTATTTCTTAGATATTCGCTGGCGGCCATACTGAATGTCGCAGCGACCCAAAAAATTGCAATGCACAACTACAAGATAAGTACATTATTTTGACAAAGATTCACCAAGAAGGGACATGTAGTTCTTGGGCAGAAGCGATTTTAATCTTCTTTAGTTTCTACGTTACTGTGACGTCATTAATGACGTCAGCTAAAAATAAACTTCACGTTCGTATTTGCAATCATATGTTCTACAAAACTGACAAATTTTACGTGTCTACGGCAATTTTTGACATTTTACGTCATTGACGTCATCGTATTTTGGTTCCTATGGCAACAATTTACCGACGTTGCGTTTTGAGTGGACTTTATTTTTGAAAAGTAAATTGAAAGGCCTTACAAATGGTACATATGTTCTTGATAACAATTTCAACCGTTACTGAGATATAGGTGGTTATTGGTGTTTACACCTATCGCTTACCTATGACCTTGACCTTTGACCTGGTGACCTGATTTTCCCAGACTTGGTCAAGGTCACATAGTGGCACATATATGAGGGCATTGTTGGCGCTAGCTGGTTCGGTTTTCGAAATATACTTAGAAGTTTCTATTTTAGCCTGTTTAAAATTAAACCACTATGGCCGCCATATCCGATGACGTCATCAAATATTTTTCACACGATCGATAGAAGATGATGAAAACATGATTGTGGTAAAGTTTCAAAATGGTCATGCAATAATTGTATTTTTGACGATTATTTCCAGATTTTAAGCGTCTGGCGTCTCTGACGCCATCACGTTATGACGTCATGACCCCGCATGACCTTCTTGCACAACTAGACCATGACCTTTACAATCTGTGAAAGTTTCATTCAAATCCGATCATAAATATCTGAGATCTAGCGCGAACAAGATTTTCATCATGACGTCACTGGCGGCCATCTTGGTTGACGTCATGACCCCAAAAGCTTCGCGGCACTATTCCAGAATGAGCTCTATCACTGTGTAAACTTTAGAGGCCGTGCGACTAGTCTTACTATGAAAAGTGGCGGTCAGAAGAATAAAGTCAAAATCTTGCCGAACAACAACAATAGGTCTTTCCACTGGAAGGTGGAAAGCCCTAATAATGGTTTCGCGTATCTGTATGTGCGTGCAAGACGGGTACTGCGTTACGCCCGACACTGAATATTTAGGTCTGAGCTATGTATCATCTTCACGTGTATACATTCGTCTGCCCCACGTCCCACCCATACGCACATTATTTGGCGAAGTTTCATCATTATCAGACTGGAAATCTTTAGGGAGAGAAGCGTGAACAAGGTATTTCTTAGATATTCGCTGGCGGCCATACTGAATGTCGCCGCGACCCAAAAAATTGCAATGCACAACTACAAGATAAGTACATTATTTTGACAAAGATTCACCAAGAAGGGACATGTAGTTCTTGGGCAGAAGCGATTTTAATCTTCTTTAGTTTCTACGTTACTGTGACGTCATTAATGACGTCAGCTAAAAATAAACTTCACGTTCGTATTTGCAATCATATGTTCTACAAAACTGACAAATTTTACGTGTCTACGGCAATTTTTCACATTTTACGTCATTGACGTCATCGTATTTTGGTTCCTATGGCAACAATTTACCAACGTTGCGTTTTGAGTGGACTTTATTTTTGAAAAGTAAATTGAAAGGCCTTACAAATGGTACATATGTTCTTGATAACAATTTCAACCGTTACTGAGATATAGGTGGTTATTGGTGTTTACACCTATCGCTTATCTATGACCTTGACCTTTGACCTGGTGACCTGATTTTCCCAGACTTGGTCAAGGTCACATAGTGGCACATATATGAGGGCATTGTTGGCGCTAGCTGGTTCGGTTTTCGAAATATACTTAGAAGTTTCTATTTTAGCCTGTTTAAAATTAAACCACTATGGCCGCCATATCCGATGACGTCATCAAATATTTTTCACACGATCGATAGAAGATGATGAAAACATGATTGTGGTAAAGTTTCAAAATGGTCATGCAATAATTGTATTTTTGACGATTATTTCCAGATTTTAAGCGTCTGGCGTCTCTGACGCCATCACGTTATGACGTCATGACCCCGCATGACCTTCTTGCACAACTAGACCATGACCTTTACAATCTGTGAAAGTTTCATTCAAATCCGATCATAAATATCTGAGATCTAGCGCGAACAAGATTTTCATCATGACGTCACTGGCGGCCATCTTGGTTGACATCATGACCCCAAAAGCTTCGCGGCACTATTCCAGAATGAGCTCTATCACTGTGTAAACTTTAGAGGCCGTGCGACCAATCTTACTATGAAAAGTGGCGGTCAGAAGAATAAAGTCAAAATCTTGCCGAACAACAACAATAGGTCTTTCCACTGGAAGGTGGAAAGCCCTAATAATAGTTTCGCGTATCTGTATGTGCGTGCAAGACGGGTACTGCGTTACGCCAGACACTGGATATTTAGGTCTGAGCTATGTATCATCTTCACGTGTATACATTCGTCTGCCCCACGTCCCACCCATACGCACATTATTTGGCGAAGTTTCATCATTATCAGACTGGAAATCTTTAGGGAGAGAAGCGTGAACAAGGTATTTCTTAGATATTCGCTGGCGGCCATACTGAATGTCGCCGCGACCCAAAAAATTGCAATGCACAACTACAAGATAAGTACATTATTTTGACAAAGATTCACCAAGAAGGGACATGTAGTTCTTGGGCAGAAGCGATTTTAATCTTCTTTAGTTTCTACGTAACTGTGACGTCATTAATGACGTCAGCTAAAAATGAACTTCATTTTTTTATTTGCAATCATATGTTCTACAAAACTGACAAATTTTACCTGTCTACGGCAATTTTTCACATTTTACGTCATTGACGTCATCGTATTTTGGTTCCTATGGCAACAATTTACCAACGTTGCGTTTTGAGTGGACTTTATTTTTGAAAAGTAAATTGAAAGGCCTTACAAATGGTACATATGTTCTTGATAACAATTTCAACCGTTACTGAGATATAGGTGGTTATTGGTGTTTACACCTATCGCTTACCTATGACCTTGACCTTTGACCTGGTGACCTGATTTTCCCAGACTTGGTCAAGGTCACATAGTGGCACATATATGAGGGCATTGTTGGGGCTAGCTGGTTCGGTTTTCGAAATATACTTAGAAGTTTCTATTTTAGCCTGTTTAAAATTAAACCACTATGGCCGCCATATCCGATGACGTCATCAAATATTTTTCAAACGATCGATAGAAGATGATGAAAACATGATTGTGGTAAAGTTTCAAAATGGTCATGCAATAATTGTATTTTTGACGATTATTTCCAGTTTTTAAGCGTCTGGCGTTTCTGACGCCATCACGTTATGACGTCATGACCCCGCATGACCTTCTTGCACAACTAGACCATGACCTTTACAATCTGTGAAAGTTTCATTCAAATCCGATCATAAATATCTGAGATCTAGCGCGAACAAGATTTTCATCATGACGTCACTGGCGGCCATCTTGGTTGACGTCATGACCCCAAAAGCTTCGCGGCACTATTCCAGAATGAGCTCTATCACTGTGTAAACTTTAGAGGCCGTGCGACCAGTCTTACTATGAAAAGTGGCGGTCAGAAGAATAAAGTCAAAATCTTGCCGAACAACAACAATAGGTCTTTCCACTGGAAGGTGGAAAGCCCTAATAAAAACATTCAATCTTCGACAAACACTCAGTTATATTTGAATATAGAAGAAATATAAGAAGTCTTACATAATGTACATATATATCCAAGCAAAAAAAAAATAAAAATAATAATATCATTCATGTTAATGTGCATTTTGCAATAAACATTTTATAATTATATTTAAATGACTGAATAGTAGGAAGAGAACGTATGTCGACCGGTATATTGTTACAAACGTGTCGACCAAAGTCGCTGAAGGTGTCTTTCATGTATTTAGTTAGCGGTTTTTGTGTAACAAGATCATTTCGTGTAGCTGATCTGAGATTATACCTATTATTACATGAGAATGTCAAAAGTTGTGATATGTAATTAGGAGCTAGGTTGTTTATTGATTTATATATCAACACACCAGTATGATAATGACATCTGTTATGAAAAGAAAGGCACTGAAGTTCAATGAACATATCCTTAGAATTAGTTCGAAAAGGTTTGTTTAATCTTATTCTAGCTGCTCTTTTTTGAATTTTATGTATTTTATCTTCTATTTTTTTGCTTTTACCCCATACAGTACAGCAATAATCAAATGTAGACATAATATAGGCATTATAAAACATAATCTTCTTATCATATGTTAAATAGTAAGATATACGTTTCAATAAGGCAATTTTAGAATTGAGTTTGGAACACATTTTGGCTATTTGTACATTCCAAGACAAAGTTCTGTCAACATAAACTCCAAGGACCTTTTGAACTGCGACATTTTCTATACATAAACTATCAACAGTTAATTTCAATATATCCACATGTTTGAGCTTGTGATTAGTTCCTATGACCATGCATTTAGTTTTCGCTGGATGTAATGACATATTATTCAAAATACACCACTTATTTATAATATTCAAACGATCTTGAAGTCTATTTTGTACATCCAAAATATTATGATCAGATTCGTATACTGTAGTATCATCTGCATAAACATCTGTATTTCCAGAGGTAGATGCGAATGCAATGTCATTTATGTACAATAGAAATAGCAATGGACCTAGTATTGATCCCTGAGGAACACCTGAAGTAACTTTAAGCATCTCGGATTTTAAAGTTTTAACCTTTATCAATTGTTTTCTATTCGAAAGATATGAATCAAATAATTTAACGGTATTGTCTGAAAAATGGTAAAGTTTCAATTTGTGTATCAATATTCTATGGTCTACAAGATCGAATGCCTTTCTTAGATCAAGAAATACAGCTCCAATTAATTTACCTGAGTCTATATCTTTTAACCATGCTTCTATTAACCGTGTCAGAGCAGTATGACATGAATGATATTGTCTGAAACCTGACTGGGTCTCGTGAATAACATTATACGTCTTGAAATAGAATAGTATTTGAATGGCTATATGACGCTCAAATATTTTTGAAATTGTTGGTAATATTGAAATTGGACGATAATTACATGGGTCGTCTTTATTTCCATTTTTGTGTATAGGAATCACACAAGCCTCCTTAAAAGTATCAGGGGACACTCCCGTTTGTATGCTGTTATTTATGATTGAAGCTATGGAGGATGTTATGTAATCACCACAATATTTTAAAATTCTAGGACCAACACCGTCTATACCTGTTGATTTGTTACTATCAAGTTTATCAATCAACTTTCTAACTTCAAAAGGTGTTATGAGTTTTATACTAAATGAAGCATATTTCAATTTAATATCAAGTTGTTGCCGTAATTCAGGGAAATCTCTTTTTACAAAAATCGTCTTATTAACAATGTTTGAAATATTTATAAAATGCTCATTTAATGCATTAATAATATTTAGTTGTCCTGATATGATATGATCATTTTTGATTAGCCTATCAGGAATTGAAATGCCTCCATTGTTTTCTTTTCCCGTTTTGGAAATGCTTTTTAAGTTTTTCCACATATATTTTGGGCTTTTATTTTATTTAATAGCGTTGTTATAAAAGTTTTTCTTATTTTTCTTTATCATGGATGAAATTTTATTGCGTAATAATTTATATTGTTCAAACTGTTTTTCTTTATGTAGCTTATCTCTCTGATAAATAGCGTTCTTAACCTCATCAGTAAACCACCCAGGCTGAGTTTCATGTTTTATTCTCTTTTCTCGAATAGGTGCATGCTTTTCTAGAATAGTATTTAATATTGTATAGAATACATTTAATGACTCATTTGGATCAACAAAAAATTCAACTATTTCGAATGGTGATTTTGCTAAATCATTACAGAATGTATGTTCATCGAATTTCTTAAAAGATCTGTATTTGATTGTCTCATGGGTAACTCGCCCTGACTTAACATTATGTGTCGATCGTGAAAAGCATACTGGATAGTGATCACTTATACTGTAAACAGGTACTTTAATTTCACATATTAGATCGGATCTTGTAGTATATATATGGTCGATTGTTGTAGAACTGTTTTTACTTATTCTGGTAGGCGTATTTACCATTTGATTAAGACCAAATTTTAAAATAGTATTGGCCCATCGATGATTACTATACTTTTCAGAATCCGTTTCTGTTAAATAGTTGATATTGAAATCTCCTAATATATGAATTTCTAAATTCAAATGATCCAACTTGTCAAGCTGAGTTTCAAATAATTAAATCCATGATACTTTCGAATCAGGTGCTCGATAAACAAAATTTAATAGGAAAGCTGTACAATTAGGATACTTTATCTCTACCCATACATACTCAATAGCATCATGCTCAAGGTCGTAACGGCGTGTATACGGAACTTTATTAGCGATATATACTAGGATACCACCTCCCAGTTTACCTTTCCTGTCTTTTCTTTCAAATGTAAAGTTGTTGATATATATATCATTATCATCGGTATTTGCAGTAAGAAAAGTTTCACAGAGCCCTAATATATCTGTCGAGTTTGGTTGTTCTAAGTGGTATTTTATTTCATCAATCTTTGGCATTATATGATGTACGTTAAGAATAGCAATATGTAATCCTTTTTTGTTATAGCTGAACGAACTTACGTTTGAATTGTTGTTCTTTAAATGTACATTATTTGTTTCAATGGTATTAGCGTTATCTGTGATTACTATGTTTGTTATATTATCATTCGAAATAGCAACTTTAGTTGAGGACAGCGAAACTTCACTCTCAACAGTATCGGTATTTATACAATTTACGTTAGAGGTTGAATTATTATCAGTTTCCGACGTAGAATTTATATTATAATTATTTTTAATATTTACATGCATTTGGTGTATTCCTATTAATTTATCATCATTATTGATAACTATTTCTTTTTTATGAGATTCCTTTTGCAGCAATAAATTCGAAGCACAATCACATGTAAGTTCGTCACACTTGCTGCATATAGTTTGTAAATGTTCGTACATATTTTTATTCTCAAACTGTGATGAGTATTTGCCGTCATTGTCCTATTTCCTGTTTCTGTTTTGTGGCGAGTGTCCATTTCCTGTCACGTGCCATCTATTTCCGCTACCGTTTCTATTGAGACCACAGTCCTGGGTATTGTGATTATTCATGTCACAATAGTCACAGTATCGTGAATAGCCGCGATTTGAAACTATGTGTCTGCTTCCGTTATCACCCGCGCGTGCACTCCATCCAAATATTGGTCGGTGGAAAGGTTGACTTCGACGTTGATGCTGACTAAACATGCCCACGGAAGGACTGCCGCCGGTACTATGTTCATTTGATTGATGTGCACGATTTGCAGTACAGTTGGTTTCAGTTGATGAGCGTTTCTTGACTACATTAATCCATTCATTGAAGCACATGAGTAATGTACTCGAACCACGACCGTTGAGATGGATTCCATCAGGTGAAAAGTAGTGTCTTGCCGGTTTCTTGTTCATATAGGTGAAGAAAATATTACTTTGAACAAGGCAAGCACCGGTATCTAGGCAAATCTGTTTTAAAGCATCATTGTATGCTGCTACTTCCGCATCTTTCCTTGGACACAGAGTACTAAGGTACACCTTACACTCCCGCCGAACTAGTGCATTGACGACGTCTTTTATTTCCGCGCCTAACGTCACGGCCGTCTCCCGCGTGCGACGTCATTTCCGCCAATATATATGACGACGTTGGCATATTGCGCCATATTTTTATTGTCGAATCCGTAACGCCAAATCTTTGACTGTCGCCCCACCTGCAGCAATAATATCTGTTGTACTATTTAGGCCATTCCGTTGAATTCCTTTTAATATCGAGTCTCCTATAATCAAGGTTCGATTCTCGACGAGGGTTTTACAATTTGTTTCTTCATCCGCCCGTCTTATAGAATTTTCATTGAAGGATCACTCGGTGCACTACTTTCAAGGCTGGGGTAGACGAAAAGCAGAACATACCGGATTCCTAAATTACATAAAAATCCGTATAAGGCTCACTTTATTTCGAATTTTAGTGCCTGCACCACCACAAACTTTTAACTTTTCACTTCTTGTCTTACTGCCGTTAAAGATCACGTTATACAATATTGTGATAAAACTTATGAAAACTCAGGGATTAATTTGTTTTGGTCTATAAAAAATTCAGGAGACGTTCTTGATGAAATTTGCAATAAACGTCAATTTTAATCTATTAGCATTTATGACTTCTCTACACTATATACAACATTACCACACCATCTTATCAAAGACAAGCCTATTGCTCTTAGTCAAAAAAACATTCGCTAGGGAAAATACTATATTTTTGGCCTGTAATAATATTAAAGCGTTTTCTATTAACGACACTATGTGGACTTGCCAAGAAGATTGTGAAGCACTTATCTGCCTATGAGATAATATTTTTGTCAGGTATGGAACGACCGTTTATAGACATTTGTTGGTATCCCTATGGGTACGAACTGTGCACACCTTGTCGCAGATTTGCTTTTATATTGCTATGAAAGAGATTTCATGTTGAGTCTTTCAACAGATATCCAGGAAGATATTATTCAGGCCTTTAATGACGCCTCTCGGTATCTGGATGACATAATAAACATTGACAACCCTTTATTTTCTACTATGGTTATTAATGTATACCCTAAAGAACTTCAACTTAACAAAGCTAATATTTCTGATACTAATGCTTCTTTTCTAGATTTACATCTCTCCATTGAAAATGGTGAAATAATTAGCAAAATATATGACAAGAGAGATGCTTTTAATTTTGATATTGTTAATTATCCCCATTTAGATGGGGATGTTCCTCGAGCAACTTCTATGTGTCTCAACTTATTCGTTTTTCTAGATCTTGTACTCGAGTTGAGGACTTTACTATTCGTAATCTTTGTATAACTAAAAAGCTACTCCATCATGGTTACCGTTACCATAAACTTCGTAAAACATTTGCAAAACTTTATTATCGTAACCCTGATCTTCTTTCCAAATATAAAAGTAATTGAAGAACTCTTCTCTGACAAGGACTATCACAACCTGACTTCTATGGTGACGAGATTTACACTTTCATTTTCATACTATCTTTATTAAACTTGTTAAAAGTTTAATCAAAAGAGGTTATGTCCGTATCATTTTGCAACGCACTGTATGCTTGGTGGTGGACCCATTTACAGTTTCCCTCTATGCTTTCCTCGTTGATTGTGCGATGACCGGACAGGCTGTGGACCCTATGATGACGTCTACCTAAAGCCCAAAAGGACGGTGACGTTTGATGTTTGTCTGCAGTCTTGTCTTGTCGTGCCCTCATTGGTTTATTCTCTTGTTGCTCTGGCTTCTGCCAAGTCATTGAGTACCTTCTTTGTGGCTTTCTAGGCTATTGTGTTTTTGGTATTTATAAATACACGAGCATCTTTGTGTTTTACTTAAATTGCCTATTAATGCTGCCTTGTTGGTTAGAGCATAGTTCATGGCGGGGATTTATTTATTTACACTTTCCCGTTTTATTGGGTTGACAGTAGTGTAAGGGTGAGGTTTGATGCACCCTAGAACCTGGTTAAAAACCCCAGCGGCCTTTTTTGCCACTGACCGTTCCAAGGCGGTAGTCCTATTATCAACCCTTTTGTGTTTGTGATGTCTTATTTGGCCTTTTATTCATTTTTAAATTTGTTCTTAATATTTGTGTGTGTTTGTGGTTGACTGTCGTCCTTGAATGCTGCTTTTCCTGTTCGATTTTTATATCTATATTTACACATTGTGGTGGTAAGGTGTCATTATAGCAGCAAAACTGTAGTAACATTTGATCTACCCTTTTGAAGATATCACTGGTATTAGGTAAGGAGGTAAAACGACATAATTTGCGACAATATAATTTCTTTCATGAATTAAAAATGTACGTTTTTATCTTTTAATGGTGTTTAAGCAATACAATACCCCTTTTGGGCAGTACTGTTGTTGCTACGGTGACAAATATATATTTGAAATGATAGGTCAATTATTTAATGATACTTACAATGTTATAAATGTTATAAGTATACATTACTTTGATGACAGCTCCAGTAAAAGCAGTATATATTTTTTTATCTGAAAAACATCAAATACCCCTTTTAGGGCCTCATTGTACTGGTATTGAGGTGTCCTCACGCCTGTCTCCTGCGTTTTATTTAAAGTACATATCCTAAGGTATAATCATGCAAAGTTTCATGCTTTCTTCCGGAAGTCCACAATTTGTCTATCTATCCCATTGTATTGTATTTGTGGGTGAAAAATGTGTATAGGTAATTGTCAATCACTGTTAGACACACAATTTTATGAGAAAATGGTGTAAATCAATTTTCTATCAGTTAGCGAGGCCTTCACATTACAGCTTTTGTAGGAAGCCAACATATTAAAATATAAAAGCAGGTATTTCGTTAGTCGTGTTTTGGGTTTATTTGTGTACTATAAATAAATTCCAATGAATTATCAACAACGTAACAACGTGTTGTATTTAGTACAGCTAACTTGCTAATGTGTTGTTTTCTTCATAAAAGTAAAGTTCGATGTATTATATACGGCTTTACCCTAGATCTTGTTCAATATAACAAAATGTTATTCAGAGAAAAAGCTTTACTCTGGGTTCAATTTATATACCTGAGGTAACAGGTGATGTAGTTTGTTGGCAGTAAATAAGTCAATGATCATTTAGCGTTGGGAATAGGTCCTGAAACAAGTAAAATTAGGTAAACCCTTCAAACATGAGTAGCATTCAAAGAATACAGTCAACCAATACCCACGCATTCAACACAAACAATAAATACAATGATAAACAGATGCAAAGTCAGCATCACCACCCTTAACACAAAAGGGTTGACAATAGAAATACCGCCATGGAATGGTCAGTGACAAAAAAGTCGCTGATGGTTTAAACAATGTCCTGGATGCTGAAAAGAGGACGTTTACAGTAATTTCTAATGAAATATTATCCGAACTATATTTTTATGTCGCCTGCGTGGTACGGCAGATTATGTCTGTCGTCTGTCGTCGTCCGTCGTCTGTCGTACATCATTCCGTTAAGCTTTAACCTGCAATGTTTGTCTATGATCTTTCTTGTCGTGCCCTTAATGGTTTATTCTTCTGGCTTCTGCCAAGTCAATGTGTACCTTCATTGTGGCTTTCTAGGCTATTGTTTTTTTGTATTATATTTACACCAGCATATTTGTGTTTTACTTATATTGCCTATTGATGCTGCCTTGTTGGTTAGAGATTAGATCATGGTGGGGATTTCTTTATTTACACTGTCCTGTTTTAATGGGATGACAGTAGGGTAAGTGTGAGGTTTGGTGGTGCACCCTAGAACCGGTTTAAACCCCCAGTGGCCTACTTTGCCACTGACCGTTCCAAGGCGGTAGTTCTATTGTCAACCCTTTTTGTGTTTGTGATGTCGTTTGCATTTATTATTACTTTTGCCTTCTTGTTTGTATGTTTGCGTGTTTGTTTCTGTGTTGTGTGGTTGACTGTCCTTCTTGAATGCTACTTTCCCTGTCCGATCTTTTTATATTTCTTTACCATGGCCATAACTTGAAAAGTATTTGATCTATGATCATAAAACTATGTTCATAAAACAGGCATCCTAACCTGTCTCGTAACTTGGCAAACTATTGACCTCTTGTCATAAAACCGTACACTTCCGGTGCTCTATCCACTGCACTATAACGCTACTTGAGAAAATAGTATACTAACGACCATTTATTATGAGGCAAAATAACTTATATTTGAACGCAACTCAAGATGGATCAATAAATATGTAGTCCATCTTGTCGCACGTGTAAATTAACATTGCCTGGGGTAATACTGTATGTAATCAATATGAAACTAATACTTCGCCTCAAAACAACCAGATCTCGACTTGTTATTTAGCGCTTTGATGAGTTTGTGTGCGCGCGCTTGTTATGCCTATTTAGTGTTAAAAATGCTACAACATACCAATAAACAGCCGTGATCTAGTGGTTCATCGTACATCCTTCAAAACTTAAAATGTAAGGCTGTGCAAGGCTGTGGTTGGAATCCCGTTCCGGGTAACTATCTGTTTATTCCGGGTAACTATTTTTTATCACATATATTCTGAAGCCGTATATTTATCGATGTTACCTGTAAGGAGGCTAAATAAAAGTTTGAAATTTTATCCATCGATTTCTGCTTATATACCGACTTTTGGGGATGTTCGTCGATTTGAAATTACTTCACACGTGACTCATTCATATTCATGAGTTATTACCAGTTAAAATAGGGAATGTGTAGCTTTAAGCCCTTCATTTAAATATACGTTAACAATTTACTGAATAATTCATGAAGGATTGCTTTATAGTTAGATTGTAGACTGCTGAAATAAGCACATGGCAGGCGACACAAGTATTTTATGGAACACTCTTCTAGTTTTATTTTAGTTTAGCTCAACTCTTTATTACACAGTAAGAAAAAATCAATATTTAATATAATGTTATAACCATTTATTTGCTCCGAATTGTCTTCTGTTTATTCTCTCTGGTGCTGAAATGTCTCTCCCTATTGAAAGGATAAATACGATTGTGTTATTTATATTTCGATGATACTGCTCAATGGAAACATTTTTATTTTTTTAACAATGTATTAATTTTACAAGTTTTAAGATCAGTCTGTATTCGAAAGAATAAAACTCTTTATATTTCTGTTTTCGGCATTTTGATTTGCATTCTTTGCTTTGACATTTTCATTAAGGCACCAGCGTATTAAACCATAACAGGAGGCTGAACACATTGTATGCCATAGCATACTTTGTTGGTGAATGGTATATAGTATATCGTAAACTTCGACACTTTTTCCGAAATCTTCAAGTGTACCTGACCGACTAAAAATAAAACATTTCAGAAAATGGAGGAGTGGATTATACGAAATAACTATGACAAACAATTTATAAACAAACAAAGAGAAATCGAATCAAGATAAATACAAGTATATCTTTAAAATGAAATCTCTGAAAATCAAGTCAACATTTAGAAAAACTAGCAAACAATACCCTTGAATATTGTTGTAAGGCTTAATAATTATATATAAACATAAATACATAATTAGAACCACTTCAGAATAAATAAAGCTTCAGGCGGTTCAGTAGTATTTAATTGAACTTGGGTGCTTTTATATTGTTTAAATGTGTATTAATACGTGATATATTGTTTTAAAACAAAAATAAGTATACCCAACACAATACAATAAGAGCATTATATGCCAGCTTGCTAATTTATTTTTATGTAAAATCATTTCATAGGTTTTTAATCAATATGATTTGAACAACTAAAACTAGTGACCTCAAAAACAACCGACTTATTTATGCCATGGACATTCAATATATGAAATTGTATGTTCTTCGGCTGAAAGATACTCGAGTTACTGCTCGGAACACGTTTTTCAATGCTTGGTCACTGTCACCCTGACCTTTGACCTAGTGAAATACAACAATAGGGAGTATTTATATCCAATCAATGGACATTCTGTGTATGCAATTTCATGATCCTAGGTTGAAATGTATAACACGGAAACCATTTTACTATGTCTGGTCTCCGTAATCTTGACGTTTTACCTATCGACCTACAGCATAATAGGGACCATTCTTGTAACATGGGCAGTTCAACTGTGAAGTGTAATGATCTTAGAATGATAGGTTCTTGAATTATATCGCGAAAGCCGTTTTTCTATATCGGGTCGCCGCGAGCTTTACCTTTGATGTAGTGAGTTCACGGACAATAGGGATCATCCTTGTCACATGGGCAGTATAAAGTTGCATGATACTGCGTGTTATATTTCATGAGTTATCGTGTGGAATTAAAATTGTTAACGAACGGACGGATGGAGATACAACGTCATACCATAATACGTCCCGTTTTCAAACGGGCGTATACAATCGAGTAAGCACACGTGGTATAATGACAAATATGTTTGAAATTAATAGATTCAATACTGTATGCCATACATTCATTTCAGAATCCACGAGCCTTAAATGGTGACCTTTATTGCTAGTAGTCTCATAACAAAATATCTAGAGTAACACCAAAGCAATAACATTGAATCACTCGATTACACAACAGTTGGCCCTATTATACTGCTGACTATTAGACTAAATCCAATAAGTAAGTAAGTAAGTAAGTAAATAGTTTATTAAAGTGACATGTGTATATACAATTCAAAATCAAACATGTATGAGATTACTGGAAATTAAGCACCCGGCCCAATTGACCTATAAGTCACTATCTATAAATAATAATATTAAGTAAATCACATGATATAAATATCAATTGTTAAATAAAGCAATAATAAATAGTTCAGTGGATATTAAATACGATTGCACATTTATAGCAATGACATTATACTTGCTAAAACAATAAGTTATGTAACAATATAAGTTGAGTTGCGTCACTTAAGAAAAGCTTTAAATAAGTATTTTGCAACTTTCCTCTGAAGATTAAGCATAATAAATTTAAGTTTCTCGTTCTTATCAAAAGTTAAAAAGTCTCTGTTATGTAGAGTTGTATTAAATATAGTGTTTCTTATATCATTATAAAAAGAACAGTCTAGTAAGAAATGGTGTTCATCTTCAACAGCATTATCATTACAATATCTACAGAGTCTCTGGTTTTGATTTTCGCCGACGTATCTCCCAGTTTCAATTCTAATTGGTAGTATACCACAACGAAATTGGGCTAAAATAGATCGCTCACCCTTAGTAAGTGTCATTTTCACGTAATTATCGGTAACAAAGGTTTCTTTAAATAGAATATAAGTCCTCAATTTCGGTAAACTTCTAGTCTTTTGTATCCAAATTCTCTCGTAATAGTCTCTTATAATGACATTTAAAGTTAACATATTAACGGTTGTTTTATTATTGAAGTGAATAATCAAACCAAGTTCTTGCATTATGTTTTTAACACTGCTTGACCAATTATTATTGCAAATGGTATAGTCACAGTTGAAAGCACGTTTTGTTAGACGATTGTCATCAAAAGTCACCATTCTATTCCAAAACCGTAATATCGAGGTCCAATGTCTATATAAACTTGGTAGCCATCCTGTGTCGCCGATAATAGCTGGAACTGGAGCGAATCTATGAACGCCTAAGAAGTATCTGGAGGCACGATTTTGGACATTGTCTATCGACTGATACTGTTTGTGACCCCATATAGACGAACCGTAATCAAGAATTGGAACTACGCAATTGTAATATAGTTTTTCGTATGAATTAAAACCAAATTCTTTGAATTTATGTATTTTAGATATAATGCTTCCAAGAGCCCTGCCTGCACCTTTAGCTAAAGCGTCGCAAATATTTGTATCAAATGATTACCTTCTAATAAAATAAACTCTCCGTTGTTAATCGAATTATATTGATAAAGTGTTTACTTTCTTGTTAAACCAATACGCGAATCATGAATGTATTGATGCGTTAAGCAATTGTCAAAGAGAACGGCACATAATAGTAATACAAAAGCAACATCAATTACAAATTAAACATAATTAAATTGATACGAAGACATGGAGACGGCCCTTATTGATTCGGTTATACCTTCGTACTGTTAAAGTAATATTAAAGTAATAGACATGTCTGTATTAACGGCTGTGATGAGTTTATCTAATATGTTTGGAGACAGGTCTAATTCAATTGAATAGAGGTTTAAGTCAATTGAGAGAGGTTTAATTTAATTGAAAAGTCAAACACTTCTAAAATGAATAAATGGTGGTAAAGTCTATATTGTTTGTGAAGCGTACACTTTGACAAAAGTTTAATTCACGGTTTTCTGCATTGAGTACTTGCTTTGTGGCTTTTTAGACTTTTTTAATATTATATATACTTAATAATTATGTGTTTTACGTATATTGCCTATTAATGCTGCATTGTTTGCTAGAGATTATAACCTGGCGGAGATACCTTTATTTACACTGTCCCGTTTATTGGGATGACAATAGGGTAAGAGTGAGGTATGGTGACCATAGAACCTGGTTTAAACCCCCAGCGGCCTTTTTTTGCCACTGACCGTTCCAAGGCGGTAGGCTTATTGTCAACCCTTTTGTGTTTGTGATGTCTTATCTTGCTTTGTTCTTTGTTTCTGTGTTTGTTTGTGGTTGACTGTCGTCCTGGAATGCTATTTTTTTCTGTTCGATTGTAATATCTACATGTGAGGTATGGAACGCATTTAAATGCATGACAGTGCAAATGATCATGTATGTTACAATAGCGTGTTTGCTAATGCATTAGTTCGCATCTCTTCTAATATTGATTAATATAATTGCTGTCAAAATTGGAAACTTCCAGAAATGATGCAGTATTCTGCACAAGACATTTTGAATTACAGAACAGTTATTTTGACAGTGATAGATTATACAAGCCAGGAGTTGAACATATAATCTAAAGGAGTTTTAATAAATGTATCAATGTCTGACGATCACATACAAGAGTGGATCACTTCGTGGACAATGTCTGTTGTGCACATACAAGGGCCGATCACAAACGTCCTGGACAAATGCTACTGAAGTCACAGCAGACTTGGTCAGCAAGACATTGTATGGAACCATATTAAAAAGCGGCAAGAAAGTGCTCTTAAAGTGACAAAATAGTCAAAAGCCGTTGTGTGGACAAATAGTCTCACCGCCAAAGATATGAGAAACACAAATACCAATCAATTGATAAATTCTCCTCTTAAAGTACCGGAAATGGTCGGAAAAAGGAAAATGCTCTCGAAGAAATGCTAGAATACACAGTCCAGTGCAACAATATCTCATAGTTACAGACACGGTCAGCTTCGGACAGAAATGGTCTGAAATACAGAAATTGCCATAAAGAAACATTATTGGCCAAATGATATCAAAATCAGAAATGGTCAGAAAGAAAACTTATCAATATATTCTGTAGAAGTCACAGCAATGGTCAGAAAGATAAATATTTGGCCAACGTCACTCATCAATGAACAGCAAGTAATATGCACAAAGGCGTTTAAAACCGCTTTATTTTCAAAAAATGTGGATCGCTTCGCATCTTAAATAGCTACAAAAATGAAATTCCTAATTAATGTGTATCTTCCTTTAATCCTTCCGATGTAGATCTGGCAAACGCAACACAAAATAATTAAAAACAAAATTGAACAAAAGAGGAACAATGTTTTTAATGGATCTCCAATTCAGGCTAAATGATATTTTACAAGTATAATGAATATATGAATGGTGTTTTACGGCACGTCGACACATACATAGGACATACTGTGCGAAAAAACTGATGAAAGATGAAGAAATGAAGTAGTAATTAAAACGTAATGTAAATATATAAAGATAAACCTATTTACAAATAAGGGATTATAAGCTGTATATGTAAATCAACAAACGCCAGTCAACGGGCATATACACAAGTAAATATATATAAGAACTATTATAATGATTTATATAGTCTATTTCTTTCAGGAAATCTAAAACAAGACTAAAATCTATAGTATCAAATAACTCTTTCATAGTATTAACATTGTAGTACATTTGACGCATAGGATCAAAGTCAACACATTCCAACAATATGTGTTTGACCGTTAACGGTGCAAAGCAGGGTATACATTCTGGTAATTGCTCACCTTGTAATAAATATGAATGAGGAAAACGTGTATGCCCTATCCTGCACCGAGATAGGACAACTTTTTCTCGATGAATGGGTCAACTAGACGAACGCCATTCTCCGAGTAACAGTTTAATTGAATGGAGTTTATTGTTAAGTGACAAATCCCAAGCGGCTTGCCAAGAGTTACGAATATATGTGTTAATACAACTTTTAAAATCAGTATAAGGTAACTTGGCATTAGATATATGTAAACCTAATGCTGTTTTAGCAGCTCTATCATCTCCATCATTACCACGTGGTCCCGCCTTAATTCCATTAAGTGATGGGAAAGCTTATATTAGCTGGATATTTCGACAATAAAACATATTTAAAAACACTTTTACTGAATTTTTTTTTAAAATTACCTATTAAATGTTTTAATTTTACAATATGCAAACTTTTAAGGCGAAATTAAGGTTTTATTTCATACCCCAGCCAACACTGTTTTCGCTTCTTGGAGAAGGGGATGGATGGGGTATGAAAGTTAATACTCTGACAACGTAATGCAGCAGAAAATAATAACATTATCAACTATAAGAGAATTGTACTTTTCTAAAAGTCGAAGCATAATGAATAATGTGAGATGTGTCTATTACATTATTAGTGTAATTGAACACATTCAAATAATAAATACTGACCAATACTAAAAGAGCGATAAACTAATACACGTTTAACGGGGAGAATTATATTAAAAAAGAGTATGATAATGGACCTTTGGAAACGGCCGAGCAAGACACATACGGAATATTGCAGTCTCGGTTTGATTGAGTTAAGTTCATTAAAACTGAGTGGGGCGACTCGAGGTTTAAAGAAAGCAATATCGGCGTGTGTCCGTGTAACCAAGTAAATACACGACTGACAAGTAACAGACATTATATGGTGTAGTATGTACGCGTGAATTCGAAAGATGTGGTTCTGTTATCTTCATGTAAATGTTATGTAGGGCATACATATTTTTTAAACCTAAATATTTTCAGTACCGGTCACAATACAAACAATAATAATATTTTTTTCAGGAAAAAATTACATGTTTGTTTTCAGCAGTTGAAAACTACTATCTTTTGCGAAAATTACTTCAGGGAATAAGTCTGTTTTAATCAAATAGCATGTTTTGTTTCACTTTTCATGATTAACAAAAAATGGATGATCGGGATATATTTATTGCACAGTGTTGAATACTGTAATTTAACAAGTGGCTTGGTTCACAGGCAACAGCATCGGTGAACAAAACCACTTGTTTTACTGGATTAAATATTGTTAAAAAAAACAACATATATTATACCATTAATATTATAACATGTGTGTTGTAATATTTATAAACCTGATGTCAACCCCTACTGCTCAACCTTGTTACAAAATGTTTGATAGTGGATAGGGTACGTTTTTTGTCAGCAGGGAACTTGACCGTTGACCTCAAAATCAAAAGGCATCAATTTCTCCACAAATGAGACAACCCATGAATTTTGTTGAGATTTGCTTCTGGGGAAGTGGACAGTGCAGACAAGGTTTTTCATTATTAGGTCACGGAGCCCTTGACCTTCAAAATTCGATATGCACATACTGATGCTTCGTACAATGTCTGAAAGAAAACAAAGAATAATGGGACTTGTCAAAGTCCAGTGAAAACTCGTATCGGACATATGCGTTTAATTATATTAATATTAATTGCATTTTGGATAAATAATTACGAACACACAAGTTGGAAGACTTGATTAGGATTATACGAGCTATATTTTAACAATTCAATTAATATTGGCCGAATGTTTTTCTTAAATATTCATAACATTTATATTTTGTAAGTAGTGAGTTTTCCTATCAGCAAGCATTTGCAGCATTTAGCCTGTATCAGTTCTGTGTTTCATGTCACGCACATTTTGTTATCGACATATTTCATCTCTGGCTTTCTTCTAAACTGCATAAGCAATAACTTAAAATTTCTAATTAAATGATAACAAACGAAAATCTTTTGCTGTGCAATACCAAGAGGAATATCGAACATTCTTCCACAGAGTGATGATTAAAATGTTTGCATGTAAAGGAACTTAACGATAGGCTAGCATGCTTCAAAAGCCATTACTTATATTTTCCCAGTCGGGGAAACCATGGTGTGGGGCAATAGGGTTTCATGATGTCAGTTCCCTACGTCTGTCTTTCAGTCTGGATTTTTATAATTTACTGTGTGTTACACGAAAACAACTCCCAAGAACCCATCATTTATGTCAAGAAAGAACTAAGAGTCAGAAATGAGGATGTTCGTTCCGCGTCGTGTTTCATGTTTTTGACTGAATTGTTTTGTTTGGGTCATGGAATGGACTTTTTGTGAAAAAATGAACACATATTTCAGTACGCACGTTAATTGCAAAGTGTCGCGAACAACTCCTTTGTTCTTAGTATCAAGGTTTATGTAAAACGGAAAGTTCAAAAGTCAAACGTAGGTATTGCAATATCTGGTCTATAGGTTTTGAACCAGTGAACGTATGTTCATAATTACGTTATACGTTACAGACATCTGAGCGATAATATAACGATAAGTCGCGAGTAAGCCACATATCATTAGGGTTAAAGTCATACATGGGACTAAATGTCAAACGTGGAATTTTTTCTGGAAACCGATTTGATAACATTTTCCGAAATACGTTACTTTACAGAAAAGTTGATGATTCTACAACAACTCGCTTGTCCCTATCTATCGTCACGGTCAATGCTAACTGGTGCGGTCAACGGTGTTTATTGTTTCGGATTCCTTACTTTTGATAACACTTACTGTATTAGAACGCGAAGTTTACATCAAGATGTGTTGCCAGAAACTTCCAAATCGCGTTCATCGATGACGATGTTACTCTAGAGTTTATAGGTCAGCAGTGACTGTTGTAGTACCCGTTTTCCAATCTTTTGTTTTTTAACCAATGAAGGGAAAGCGATGACAATAGGAAGAGTTCAATAATAAATGGCCCCAGTTAAAAGCGTTTATGTTGATAGGGACCCAGGGCTTGTTACTAGTGGACAAATGGTCAGCTTGTTTCAGATAGTTTAGAACATATGAAGTGTCAGATGTACCAGTTAAAATACCTTGCTTCCAGAATGGGTCTAAAACGAATCGTTCTTTGATTATACCTGCATTGTATTGCACAAAAAAAGAGACAACTTATTAAAGATAACTGAGAAATAATTAACACCATAACTATCTTAAAGGAAGTTTTTATAACAATAGTATGAAAGGAGAAGTTTGAAGATCGTCGAACATGATAAATATAAACAATTTTGCAGTCTCGGTTTGCTTGAGATTCTTCTTATATGATAGTGAGAAATGCTAGCTACCTTTCGCGCCCTTTAGCCCCGCGTTGAGCAGAACGCAATATTTAAAATGTCAATAGTACGACATTTTGAGTCATCCCGAAGATGGTATTCATATGACGGTGAACATGAAACCTTTAATGTGGTATTTTCACAACATTCCATGGCCAGTGGCGTATGGTCCCAGGTAACACTTGTTAAGAAATACCTTTAAACATCTCCAAACTGTAAAATTCTGGGAGGTGTGAATTTGACGACATTGCATATCAAGTATTCTCTTATTGTAAGCTATGCATAGCATTTTACGAATAGTTGTTTACATTAGTAATTGAAAGCGAATTTCGTTTTATTTATTGATTGGATCGTTAAAAGTAAACGTAATAAGCATTTTATTTGGCAGTACATGTGTTCTCTACATCCGAAACATATAGCCAAAGTAGATATAAAAGTCGAACAGGAAATGTAGCATTCAAGGACAACATACGCTGAAAAATAAACAATAATTACAAAGATGAATACAATAAAATGAAAGATCTGACATCACAAACATAAACGGGTTGGCAATAGGGCTACCACCTTGGAACGGTCAGTGACAGAAAACGCCGAGGTAGGACGAGACGGGGGTGGTTTAAACCAGGTTCCAGGGTGCAACCAATGTTAATCTAACCCTACTGTCATCTGAGTAAAACGGAACAGTGTAAATAAAGATATTCCCGCCATGTTATATATAAGTCTAGAAAAGATTAATTCTGTAAAAATATGGAGGCAATCCTTTTTAATCAACAAACCTCTACCTGACCGCACAATTATGGTTTAATAAATAAGAGGTTTAGCATATTATTTATGATCAGACGATCATCTTCAAAATATCTGAAATATGTTTTGACGTCAAAGGTCGCTGACAGCAAATGTTATTTAGATAATAGGCATTACAACAAAACCTTCTTCTCCAAACAATTTTCAATTCTCAAAAGTGATATCTTGGCAGTGATGTATTACAAAACATAAAAGGTCAACGGGTCGACAGAGTCTGACGTGCATTTTCATAATTATAAATATCTTGGCTATAAAACATGATGAGGAAAAACGTCTATGGAAACATTCGCACTAAGCTAACAACACAAATTCAAAACTCTTTGAAACTGGAGGCGCATTGTTTATTGGTTTATCTAATACCCCAACTTTATCTATTGACCAAAAGATTTAAAGTTCTCCGGCATGTTTTGCTTCATCAAATGTTTATGTGTATTTAAATCGAAATCAATATTTTATTTGATGACGTAGAAAACTCTGAACAGGTAAATTAATCCACAGGTAAATGTATTTATCCATGATATGGCAATAGTTGTGCAGCTATACAATACAGATTTACCTCTTTTTCCCGCGCCGTCACGCAGTGGTAGAAGTAGTATCTACGTCATGCAAATACTACTTATTTCTACATACAACTAGTAGCGGTTTTCGTATGTGTCGTTTTCGGCCGTTTTGGGTGTAGCATATATTGAAAATATATTGCATATATTGAAAAACAAGCCCCACGCATGGGGCTTAACAATTGGGCTGTCAGTAAGCACAAAATACCATATTGGCAAGCCCTTACAGTAGAAAGCATTAAGCAATAAAGCAAATGCATATTACAATATTAAGGACATAAATACATGTGCACCAAATTAAATGTTCATTATCAAAGCAACTGTTTTAATATGCATTTAAGCAAGTGTTGAAAGCACGGTTAATATTCAAGCATAATTACAAGTGCACCGAATTCAATAAATTCAAATGCTTTTTAGCAATTCCTACTGACAGCAAATTTGTAATACTTTTTGTTTGGATTACAAATCAGTCTCTGGGTATACAGGAGCTGAATAAAGTTAAACTGAAACATATGCCCTTCATTTCACACCTTCGCTGCCCGCCGATAATTAAACACTACAACAGTTAAACGCATCTAATAGTTGTGAACCAAAAGATCCATCACTCGCCAATGCAGCAACAGGATCTTGCAACATAAAACACTATATGTTAAATACAAGTATTGACAGATAATGAAATGTCTTAAATTCATTTATTATAATTGTACAAATTGACGACATTATTATCTATTTAAGTCAATGATCCTGTGGGCTGGGAGGTAGGGAATTTAGGTTTTAAAATGTAAGCTCTAAGCAGCTCTTACCAAATTTGTTACAGGAAGAAGATAAAGAGAAAGTAGGCGTCGTACATATACAAGCAATTGAATCGTGAGAATTACTCAATCATGCAAACACCCAAATACGTTTCCTCCTAAACACATAAAAATACTTTTAAACTTTAGTTTAATAGCTTTTACATATCAATTTTGAGTGGCATAGATTGAAAAACAAGATCCAAGCATGGTAAGCTCAAAAGACCATTATGGCAAGCCTTTACAGTAGAAAGTATTAAGCAATAAAGCAAATTGAATATTACAATATTAAGGACATAAATACATGTGCACCAAATTAAATGTTCATTATGAAAGCAACTTTTCTGATAAGCATTTAAGCAAGTGTTGAAAGCACGGTTAATATTCAAGATGCAAAGTCAGCATCACCACCATCAACACATAAGGGTTGACAATGGAAGTACCGCCATTGAATGATCAGTGACAAAAATATCGATGATAGTTTAAACAATGTTCAAGGATGCTGAAAAGAGGATGTTTACAATAATTTCTAATGACGTATTAACTACATGTTTATGTCGCCAGCGTGGCATGGCAGAAACGCACGGAACAATTTGTCTGTCGTCGTCCGTCGTCTGTCGTACATCATTCCGTTAAAGGGACAATGTCCGTAACTTTTAGCTTATAAACACACACTAATTTTGTTCGCAACCTTTACACACCAAACATTATTGAATATTTACTAATTAAAAGCAGGATTGCTTGACGGAATTGAATCGCGAAACAATCAAAATTGAAACCGCTTCGGGCGTTTGGACTCGCAGCCAAAACTAAAATTAAACTCGCGGTAATAATAGTGATTGCGAGCGTAAAGTAGTCGAGACAGCTACCGACTGACCTAACCGGGTTATCCATATTACGCAATAATACTATGGTAAAAACCTAATGCGCTAATGGAAGTCACGTGATCGCAGAAAAGGTAAATATGGTGGGTCCCACTTTATTTACAAATAATAATTAAAGCTTTTCTTTTTTCAAACTCACGAATGTATTACTACAGACTTCTATGGGTCTATGCTCATGTTTTCATGTATACATTTTACTGAATAAAAGTCAGACGGTTATTTGGTTATGCTCAATATCTGCTTACTTACGGACAGTATCCCTTTAAGCTTTAACCTGCAATCTTACCATGGCCATAACTGAAGAAGTATTTGATCTATGGTCATAAAACTATGTTCATAAAACAGGCGTCCTAACCTGTCTCGTAACTTGGCAAACTATTGACGGTGCTCTATCCACTGCACTATAACGCTACTTGAGAAAATAGTATACTAACTACCATTTATTATGAGGCAAAATAACTTATATTTGAACGCAACTCAAGATGGATCAATAAATATGTAGTCCATCTTGTCGCACGTGTAAATTAACATTGCCTGGGGTAATACTGTATGTAATCAATATGAAACTAATACTCCGCCTCAAAACAACCAGATCTCGACTTGTTATTTAGCGCTTTGATGAGTTTGTGTGCGCGCGCTTGTTATGCCTATTTAGTGTTAAAAATGCTACAACATACCAATAAACAGCCGTGGTCTAGTGGTTCATCGTACATCCTTCAAAACTTAAAATGTAAGGCTGTGCAAGGCTGTGGTTGACATCCCGTTCCGGGTAACTATCTGTTTATTCCGGGTAACTATTTTTTATCACATATATTCTGAAGCCGTATATTTATCGATGTTACCTGTAAGGAGGCTAAATAAAAAATTGAAATGTTATCCATCGATTTCTGTTTATATACCGACTTTTGGGGATGTTCGTCGATTTGAAATGACTTCACATGTGACTCATTCATAATCTTGAGTTATAACCAGTTAAAATAGGGAATGTGTAGCTTTAAGTCCTTCATTTATATATACGTTAACAATTTACTGAATAATTCATGAAGGATTGCTTTATAATTAGATTGTAGACTGCTGAAATAAGCACATGGCAGGCGACACAAGTATTTTATGGAACACTCTTCTAGTTTTATTTTAGTTTAGCTCAACTCTTTATTATACAGTAAGAAAGAATCAATATTTAATATAATGTTATAACCATTTATTTGCTCCGAATTATCTTCTGTTTATTCGATCTGATGCTGACATTTGTCTCCCTATTGAAAGGATAAATACGATTGTGTGATTAATATTCCGATGATACTGCTAAATGGAAACATTTTCGTTTTTTTAACAATGTATTAATTTTACAAGTTTTAAGATCAGTCTGTAATCGAAAGAATAAAACTCTTTATACTTCTGTTTTCGGCATTTTCATTAAGGCACCAGCGTGATAAACCATAACAAGAGGCTGAACACATTGTATGCCATAGCATACTTTGTTGGTGAATGGTATATAGTATATCGTAAACTTCGACACACTTTCCGAAATCTTCAAGTGTACCTGACCGACTAAAAATAAAACATTTCAGAAAATGGAGGAGTGGATTATACGAAATAACTATGACAAACAATTCATAAACAAGCAAAGATAAATCGAATCAAGATATGAATACAAGTAGATTTATGAAATGAAATCGAAAATCAAGTCTACATTTAGAAAAACTAGCAAACAATACCCTTGAATATTGTTGTAAGGATTAATAACTATATATAAACATACATAATTAGAACCACTTCAGAATATATAAAGCTTCAGGCGGTTCAGTAGTTTTTAATTGAACTTGGATGCTTTTATATTGTTTAAATGTGTATTAATACGTGTTATATTTGTTTTAAAACAAAAATAAGTATACCCAACACAATACAACAAGAGCATTATATGCCAGTTTCCTAATTTATTTTTATGTAAAATCATTTCATAGGTTTGAAATCAATATGATTTGAAAAACTAAAACTACTTAAATTATAACACGGAAACCATTTTACTATGTCTGGTCTCCGTGATCTTGACAGCACAATAGGGACCATTCTTGTAACATGGGCAGTTCAACTGTGAAGAGTAATGATCTTAGAATGATAGGTTCTTGAATTATATCGCGAAAGCCGTTTTTTCTATATCGGGTCGCCGCGAGCTTTACCTTTGATGTAGTGACTTCATCCTTGTCCCATGGGCAGTCTATGTATCAAGTTGCATGATACTGCGTGTACTATTTCATGAGTTATCGTGTGGAATTAAAATTGTTAACGAATGGACGGACGGAGATACAACGTCATACCATAATACGTCACGATTTTCAAACGGGCGTATACAATCGTGTAAGCACACGTCGTATAATAACAAATATGTTTGAAATTAATAGATTCAATACTGTATGTCATACATTCATTTCAGAATCCGCGAGCCTTAAATGGTGACCTTTATTGTTAGTAGTCTCATAACAAAATATCTAGAGATACACCAAAGCAATAACATTGAATCACTCGATTAAACAGAACTAGTTGGTCCTATTATACTGCTAATTATTAGACTAAATCCAATATTTGTATCAAATGATGGCCTTCTAATAAAATAAACTCTCCGTTGTTAATCGAATTATATTGATAAAGTGTTTAGTTTCTTGTTAAACCAATAAGCGAATCATGAATGTATTGATGCGTTAAACAATTGTCAAAGAGAATGACACACAATAGTAATACAAAAGCAACATCAATTACAAATTAAACATAATTACATTGATACGGAGACATAGAGACGGCCCTTATTGATTCGGTTATACCTTCGTACTGTTAAAGTAATATTAAAGTAATAGACATGTCTGTATTAACGGCTGTGATGAGTTTATCTAACATGTTTGGAGACAGGTCTAATTCAATTGAATAGAGGTTTAAGTCAACTGAGAGAGGTTTAATTTAATGGTATACATTAACTGCAAAACTATGACTCAAACACTTCTCAAATGAATAAATGGTGGTAAAGTCTATATTGTTTGTGAAACGTTCACTTTGACAAAAGTTTAATTCACGGTTTTCTGCAAAGTCATTGAGTACTTACTTTGTGGCTTTCTAGACTTTATTTTATATTATATATACTTGATCATTTATGTGTTTTACGTATATTGCCTATTAATGCCGCATTGTTTGTTAGAGATTAAAACCTGGCGGAGATACCTTTTTTTATACTGTCCCGTTTATTGGGATGACAATAGGGTAAGATTGAGGTCTGGTGACCATATAACCTGGTGTAACCCCCCAGCGGCTTTTTTTTGCTACTGACCGTTCCAAGGCGGTAGCCCTATTGTCAACCCTTTTGTGTTTGTGATGTCTTATCTTGCTTTTTATTCATCTTTAAAGTTGTTCTTTGTTTCTGTGTGTGTTTGTGGTTGACTGTCGTCCTTGAATGCTACTTTTCCTGTTCGATTGTAATATCTACATGTGAGGTATGGAACGCATTTAAATGCATGGCAGTGCAAATGATCATGAATGTTACAATAGCGTGTTTGCTAATGCATTAGTTTGCATCTCTTCTAATATTGATTGATATAATTGCTGTCAAAATTGGAAACTTTCAGAAATGACGCAGTATTCTGCACAAGACATTTCGAATTACAGAACAGTTATTTTGACAGTGATAGATTATACAAGTCAGGAGTTGAACATATAATCTAAAGGAGTTTTTAATGAATGTATCAGTGTCTGACGATCACATACGAGAGTCGATTACTTCGTGGACAATGTCTGTTGTGCACATACAAGGGCCGATCACAAACGTCAAGGACAAATGCTATTAAAGTCACAACAGACATGGTCAGCAAGACATTGTATGGAAGCATATTAAAAAGCGTCAATAAAGTGCTCTTAAAGTGACAAAATAGTCAAAAGCCGTTATATTGACAAATAATCCCACCGTCAAAGATATGAGAAACATAAATACCAATCCATTGATAAATTCTCCTCTTAAAGTACAGGAAATCGTCGGAAAAAGGAAAATGATCTCGAAGAAATGGCTAGAATACACAGTTAGTGCAACAATCTCACATAGTTACAGACACGGTCAGCCTCGGACAGAAAGGTGCATCTATATATGGTCTGAATACATAAATTGCCATAAAGAAAATGTTCTTAGCCAAATGATATTAAAATCAAAAATAGTCAGAAAGAAAACCTTATCAATATATTCTGTAGAAGTCGCAGCAATGGTCAGAAAGAAACACATTTGGTCAAAATCACTCATCAATGAACAGTAAGTAATATTCACAAAGGCGTTTAAACCCGCATTAATATTTCCAAAAAATGTGGATCGCTTCAAAAACAGCTATAATGCTGTTCAAAAATTAAATTCCTAATTAATGTGTATCTTCCTTTAATCCTTCCGATGTAGATATGACAAATACAAAACAAAACAGTTAAAACAAAACAATATTGAACAAACGTGGATCTAAAATTCAGACTAAATGATAATTTACAAGTATAATGAATGAATGAATGGTATTTTGTGGCACGTCGACACATAAATAGGTCATACTGTGCGCAGAAACTGATGAAAGATGGAGACTTGAAGTAGTAATTAAAAAGTAACGTAAATATATAAAGATAAACCTATTTACAAATAAGAGATGATATGGTAGTTATATAAGCTATATATGTAAATCAACAAATGACAGTCAACGGGTATATAAACGAGTAAATATATATAAGAACATATTACAATGATTTATATAGTCTGTTTCTTCAGGAAATTTAAAACAAGACTAAAATCAACTCTTTCATAGTATTAACATTGTGGTACATTTGACACATAGGATCAAAGTCAACACATTCCAACAATATGTGTTTGACCGTTAACGGTGCAAAGCAGGGTATACATTCTGGTAATTGCTCACATTGTAATACATATGAATGAGTATAACGTGTATGCCCTATCCTGCACAGGGCTAGGACAACTTCTTCTCGATGAATGGGTCTACTAAAAGAACGCCATTCCCCGAGTAACGGTTTAATTGAATGGAGTTTATTGTTAAGTGACAAATCCCAAGCGGCTTGCCAAGAGTTACGAATATATGTGTAAATACAACTTTTAAAATCAGTATAAGGTAATTTGGCATTAGATATATGTAAACCTAATGCTGTTTTAGCAGCACTATCATCTCCATCATTACCACATATTCCTACATGACTTGGAAGCCCTGTACGTGGTCCCACCTTAATTCCATTAAGTGATGGGAAAGCTTATATTAGCTGGATTTTATAACGGATATTTCGACAATAAAAAACATTTAAAAACACTTTTACTGAAAAAATGCAATAACCTGTTTAAAATTACCTATTAAATGTTTTAATTTTACAAGATGCAAACTTTTAAGGCGAAATTAAGGTTTTATTTCATACCCCAGCCAACCCTGTTTTCGCTTCTTGGAGAAGGGGTTGGATGGGGTATGAAAGTTAATACTCTGACAACGTAATGCAGCAGAAAATAATAACATTATCAATTATAAGAGAATTGTACTTTTCTAAAAGTCGAAGCATAATGAATATTGTGAGATGTGTCTATTACATTAACAGTGTAATTGAACACAAGTAATAAATACTGACCAATACTAAATGAACGATAAACTAATATACGTTTAACGGGCAGAATTATATTAAGTTCATTTAAACTGAGTGGGGCGACTCGAGGTTTAAAGAAAGCAATATCGGCGTTTGTCCGTGTAACCAAGTAAATACACGACTGACGAGTAACAGACATGGTGTAGTATGTACGCGTGATTTCGAAAAGTGTGGGTCTGTTATCTATGTAGGGCATACATAGTTTTTTAAACCTAAATATTTTCAGTACCGGTCACAATACAAACAATAATAATATTTTTTTCAGGAAAAAAATACATGTTTGATTTCAGCAGTTGAAAACAACTATTTTTTGCGCAATTTGATTCAGGGAATAAGTCTGTTTTCAACAAATAGCATGTTTTGTTTCACTTTTCATGATTAACAAAAAATGGATGATCGGGATATATTTATTGCACAGTGTTGAATACTGTAATTTAACAAGTGGCTTGATTCACAGGCAACAGTATCGGTGAACAAAACCACTTGTTTTACTGGATTAAATATTGTTCAAGAAATAAACATATATTATACCATTAATATTATAACATGTGTGTTGTAATATTTATAAACCAGGGTCCAGTTGTTCAAAGATCGGTTAACTTAACGAGCGTTAAGTCAAAATTTCAAATTCCTCTGAATTTCCGATAAATGAATATTTCTACCAGAAATTTTGTACATGAAAGAATTAGGTTAAGAAGAAATGCAAAAAAAAAACGTTTAGTAGTACCAAACAATTTTTTATGAGAAACTGTACTTTGAAAGTTTACACTAACCAAGGATTAAGCTAACCGATCTTTGAACAACTGGGCCCTGATGTCAACCCCTACTGCTCAACCTTGTTACAAAATATTTGATAGTGGATAGGGTACGTTTTTGTCGGCAGGGAACTTGACCGTTGACCTCAAAATCAAAAGGCATCAATCTCTTCATGAGTCAACCCATGAAATTTGTTGAGATTTGCTTCTGGGGAAGTGGACAGTGCAGACAAGGCTTTTCATTATTGGGTCACGGCGCCCTTGACCTTCAAAATTTGTTATGCATATACTGATGCTTTGTACAATGTCTGAAAGAAAATAAAGACATAAAATAAAACGTTAATATAAGTCGAGCAGTATAATGGGACTTGTCAAAGTCCAGTGAAAACTCGTATCGGACATATGCGTTTAATTATATTAATATTAATTGCATTTTGGATAAATAATTACGAACACACAAGTTGGAAGACTTGATTAGGATTATACGAGCTATATTTTAGCAATTCAATTAATATTGGCCGAATGTTTTTCTTAAATATTCATAACATTTATATTTTGTAAGTAGTGAGTTTTCCTATCAGCAAGCATTTGGAGCATTTAGCCTGTATCAGTTCTGTGTTTCATGTCACGCACATTTTGTTATCGACATATTTCATCTCTGGCTTTCTTCTAAACTGCATAAGCAATAACTTAAAATTTCTAATTAAATGATAACAAACGAAAATCTTTTGCTGTGTAATACCAAGAGGAATATCGAACATTCTTCCACAGAGTGATGATTAAAATGTTTGCGTGTAAAGGAACTTAACGATAATGTAGCATGCTTCAAAAGCCATTAATTATATTTTCCCAGTCGGGAAAACCATGGTGTGGGGCAATAGGATTTCATGATGTCAGTTCCTACGTCTGTCTTTTAGTCTGGAGTTTTTATAATTTACTGTTTGTTACACGAAAACAACTCCCAAGGACCCATCATTTATGTCAAGAAAGAACTAAGAGTCAGAAATGAGGATGTTCGTTCCGCGTCGTGTTTCATGTTTTTGACTGAATTGTTTTGTTCGAGTCAGGGAATGGACATTTTGTGAAAAAATGTACACATATTTCAGTACGCACGTTTCCAAAACGTAAATTGCAATGTGTCGCGGACAACTCCTTTGTTCTTAGCATCAAGGTTTATGTAAAACGGAAAGTTCAAAAGTCAAACGTGGATATTGCAGTATCTGGTCTATAGATTTTGAACCAGTGAACGTATTTTCATAATTACGTTATACGTTACAGACATCTGAGCGATATTATAACAAATTTTGAATTGAATTGAATTGGATTTTATAGTCGCACCAACAGCTAAGGTCATATGGCGACTTTCCTGCTTCCACTGGTGGAGGAAGACCCCAGGTGCCCCTCCGGGCAATTTTCGTGCACGGGCGGGCACCTGGGTAGAACCACCGACGTTCCGCAAGCCAGCTGGATAGCTTCCTCACATAAAGATTCCTAGGCCCCTGAGATATTATAACGATAAGTCGCGAGTAAGCCACATATCATTAGGGCTAAGGTCATACATGGGACTCAATGTCAAACGTTGAAATTTGTCTGGAAACCGATTTGATGACATTTTCCGAAATACGTTACTTTACAGAAAAGTTGATGACTCTACAACAACTCGCTTGTCCCTATCGTCACGGTCAATGCTAACTTGTGCGGTCAACGGTGTTTATCGTTTCAGATTCCTTACTTTTGATAACACTTACTATAATAGAACGACCGAAGTTTACATCAAGATGTGTTGTCAGAAACTTCCAAATCGCGTTCATCGATGACGATGTTACGCTAGAGTTTATAGGTCAGCAGTGACTGTTGTAGTACCCGTTTTCTAATCTTTTGTTTTTAACCAATGAAGGGATAGCGATGACATTAGGAAGAGATCAATAATAAATGGCCCCCGTTAAAAGCGTTTATGTTGACCCAGGGCTTGTTACTAGTGGACAAATGGTCTGCTTGTTTCTAATAGTTTAGAACATATGAAGTGTCAGATGTACCAGTTAAAATACCTTGCGTCCAGAATGGGTCTAAAACGAATCGTTCTTTGATTATACCTGCATTGTATTGCACACAAAAAGAGACAACTTATTAAAGATAACTGAGAAATAATTAACACTATAACAATAGTATGAAAGGAGAAGTTTAAAGATCGTCGAACATGATAAATATAAACAATTTTGCTGTCTCGGTTTGCTTGAGATTCTTCTTATATGATAGTGAGAAATGCTAGCTACCGTTCGCGCCCTTTGGCCCCGCGTTGAGCAGAACGCAATATTTAAAATGTCAATAGTACGACATTTTGAGTCATCCCGAAGATGGTATTCATATGACGGTGAACATGAAACCTTTAATGTGGTATTTTCACACCATTCCATGGCCAGTGGCTTATGGTCCCAGGTAACACTTGTTAAGAAATACCTTTAAATATCTCCAAACTGTAAAATTCTAGGAGGTGTGGATATGACGACATTGCATATCTATTATTCTCTTAGTGTAAGCTATGCATAGCATTTAACGAATAGTTTGGTTGATTTGTGCGCTTTGTTTACATTAGTAATTGAAAGCGAATGTCGTTTTATTTATTGATTGGATCGTTAAAAGTATTTTATTTGGCAGTACATGTGTTCTCTACATCCGAAACATATAGCCAAAGTAGATATAAAAGTCGAACAGGAAATGTAGAATTCAAGGACCACAGTCAACCAAAAATACGCTAAAAAATAAACAATAATTACAAAGATGAATACAATAAAATGAAAGATATGACAGCACAAACATAAACGGGTTGGCAATAGGGCTACTCCTTGGAACGGTCAGTGGCAGAAAAGGCCGAGGTAGGACGAGAGTGGGGTGGTTTAAACCAGGTTCCAGGGTGAAACCAACCTTAATCTTACCCTACTGTCATCCCAGTAAAACGGAACAGTGTAAATAAAGATATCCCCGCCATGTTATATATAAGTCTAGAAAAGATTAATTCTGTAAAAATATGGAGGCAAGCCTTTTTAATCAGCAAACCTCTACGTGACCCCCAATTATGGTTTAATAAATAAGAGGTTTGTGATATTATTTATGATCAGACGATCATCTTCAAAATATCTGAAATATGTTTTGACGTCAAAGGTCGCTTTCAGCAAATGTTATTTAGATAATGGGTATTACAGCAAAACCTTCTTCTCCAAACAATTTTCAATTCGCAAAAGTGATATGTTGACAGTGATATATTACAAAACATCTAAGGTCAACGCGTCGACAGAGTCTGACGTGCACTTTCATAACTATAAATATCTTGGCTATAAAATACGATGAGGAAACACGTCTCTGGAAACATACGCACTAAGCCAACAACACAAATTCAAGACTCTTTGAAACTGGAGGCGTATTGTTTTATCTAATACCCCAACTTTATCTATTGACCAAGCATTTGCAAGGTGCTGGAAACGATTTAAATTGTATTATAATTATACAAATTGACGCCATATTGTCTATTTAAATCAATGATCCTGTGGGCTGGGAGGGAGGGAATTTAAGTTTTAAAATGTAAGCTCTAAGCAACTCTTACCAAATTTCTTACAGGAAAAAGATAAAGAGAAAGTAGGCGGTGTACATATACAAGCAATTGAATCGTGAGAATAACTCAATCATGCAAACAACCCAATACGTTTCCTCCTAAACACATAAAAATACTTTTAAACTTTAGTTTAATAGCTTTGACAAATCAATTTTGAGTGGCATAGATTGAAAAACAAGACCCAAGCATGGGGCTTAACGGTAAGCTCAAAAGACCATTATGGCAAGCCTTTACAGTAGAAAGCATTAAGCAATAAAGCAAATTGAATATTACAATATTAAGGACATAAATATATGTGCACCAAACTAAATGTTCATTATGAAAGAAACTTTTCTAAGCATTTAAGCAAGTGCTGAAAGCACGGTTAATATTCAAGAATAATTACAATTGCCCCGAATTCAGTAAATTCAAATGTGTTTTTAGCAATTCGTACGGCCAGCAAATTTGTATATAATTTATGTTTAGATTACAATTCAGTCTCTGTGTATGCAGGAGCTGAATAAAGTTAAACTGAAACTGATATGTCCTTCATTTTACACATTCGCTGCCCGCCATATGGATGGGAGACAGGGCACTACCAGTCATAGAGTGTCCAGGCTCCCGTCCACCGCCAAAAATAGGGGAAACATTTTTTGGCATCAGCGAAGAGTGCATATCAAAAGAAAAGTATCCAAATGCCAAACAAAAAAGGTGCCATGAAAGTATATAATAACTTATCATGCTTATAACTGCATATTTTAATGAAACATTCAAATCCAGCTGCTAATTTGTTAAGAACCAAAGTGTTCCCCACATGTGATAAATGAACACCATCCTTTTCAAGACAGTTATTATCAGCATGAATGTCTGTGTGTAGCATATCCATTATAACATTAGCAGCATACTTGTTTTAGCCGCTTTCTGGCCCAGAGTTGTTAGAATAACGCCATGAAAGCCTAGGAAGTATTTGAGACTAAATAACGACCACATGAGTTGATGAGCCAGACATGGAATCACAACAAAAGAAATAAATATCATAATAAATAAACAATATGTAAAGATTTGGAGGAAGATTTGAGAGACCCTTAATATGTGTCTTCAAAAACAAATTGACTGTCAGAAGTTCGTAATAGCTCTAATGATGATCATTCGCTTGAAATTTACAATAGTCAGTTGGATGTAGCCGATCAATAATCGGTTTCAATTGGTTAAATAATATGAAGTGCAACATGTGCATGTTACTCAGTTTCAGACCTTGAACTTTGAATGATTTCTGATTAAGTATGTATCTTTTCCTCTTGTTTTGTGTGCCATTGTTATTTCATTTCAGTCAGCAAAACAACTGATATACATTTGTTTATTTGTGTATAATATGCACATTTCCCCAATTGCATTAACTTTTGTCTCCTGGATAATCCAGTTTATATCTTTTTTAAAATTACTTTAACTGCATTTTTACCTTTCACCTTTGATTGATTATAGACTTTCGTAATCAATCATCATAATCAAATGCCTAAGTAATTGATGATCGGTTAGTCAATTAATTGATACAGGACTATTCAACGGCCACAAGTTCAATGGATGTCTGAGCTCCACCAATTCTTTGGCATAACTATCTACAACTATCTAAAGGCTAATCCATCCAAATACTCCGATGACTATAAACTAGGATCATGTATCCGCTTCAAGTAATAACCCACATCTAAAAGGTTAGCCGCAAACATATTTAAACTCATTATAAATAATAAATAAAGCAGATATCATCGTGATTTGATGCAGACTACTTACATGCCATTTACTCATTTATCCCCTTCATGTATGAGATACCAAAGATGATTATTTTTTTTTATTTGTTTTTGTATATATATCTATATCTATATATACCTATATATACACACATACACATATATATATATACATTTAGATTTATTGTTTTGTGCCTGCAAAAACAACTTACTTGGTTTATAATCGCCTCCCTTCATTTGGAGTTATTAACATGATATTTAAAGTTATAAAAATGCATGTGATGAAGTGTTTTATTAAAACATAATTTTGTACAAATTTCCAGACTCTATTGTGCCTATACCTCTAAAATAAAACAACGCTCAAAAGAATAGCCCTAAAATAAACCATATGAAAAGTGTCTAAATTCTTTCAAGGTCTTGAAAATGTATGCCACTTATAAATCATAGTCAATGTATTAAACGTGAATGTAATAAACAATTGTAGGGATATATTCCCAAATTCTATACGAAATACTTGGGATACTTTTGAAATTCACAATGTTTCGAAATGCCGCTTTGTGGCTTAGGCTCATCTTGTATAACTGGTAGAAAATGGAACTTTACATAAACAATACCAACACCGGAGGACTCTGACCTGTTCCACAACATTGCATCCGATACCAACATAGGAACTTTTGACTGGCCTAAGTCAACTTGATGGTGACACGAACTGAAATATAAGGTAAAGTTTTCGAGAGAATCGGAAACAAGCTAATCTTTGAAATAAGTGATAGAGATCCAGTTATAATTAAGCAGCATCTGCAACCACATCAGTATAAAAACAACATCCACTGTAATTAGAAAATAATTGTACGCAAACTGAATAAATGTAAAGTGGATCACTGGACAAGAAGCATTGGATGTTTTATAAACAGCAAGTTAAAGTTAGCTGAAAGCAACAAACAAACTGTTAAGTTATTCTTGTCAGAAGTATAAGAAAACCTATTGCCTACCTTGAACACTGCAATTATATGGTTAACATCATAAAAACAATTTCACGAAAAGCTTTGGGGAATAAATAATATCAGCAGAAACTCAACAATGATAACAACAATAAGCCAACATTATGGCTTGATACAAGATTTCTTCATCAAGTAGATGGTGGCAAACAAATTATTTTTATATAAATGATTTTCATAATTGTATTTTTAAACGATATATGCAATATCAGCCTATAATTGATATGGACATCATCCTCATAATGACACCAGAATTTGTTTTATTTAAATTGTGTTCTCATTGTTCTAGCTCTGCTAAATATATGATTAAAGGGACACCAGTCAATCTCAAGTCTCTAACAAGCATGCAAGTTTTCTAAAAATCCATCATCTTCATGTTTGTTCTATTATTTTTTTTGAGGAACATATGTTTAACCTGCAAAAACTCGTCCTTCTTGCTTAATATATAAGACAGAAGTGTATTATATTAGCATTCAACGATTTATTTACCTGCGGGTCGTGTGAGTCATGTACTCATATTTTGCTAATTTGACTCACTGTTATTTACAGTTTTAACTGTTTTGCCATAGACTGAGTCAATTCTTTTTTTTCATTTTTATGCAAATTGACTCACTGTGTTGAAAATGTAGACAAATGAAATGGTGTGAACATGCTATAGCCATACATCACCCACAAACATCTATAGTGAACTTGCATTTGCAGACTCCTAGTGTGAAAATGATAATGTTTAGTTCTTTTTGCATTACCTACAACAACAACAACAGGATGTGTGGTAACAAAAAATCATACTGGGAAGTTATATTTTTAACCGACATATCTAACCAAGGTGTTACTGTATTTTTACTTAAAACCCATAATAAAGTGTATAAAACGAACCCTGTTTAGGCGTTGCGACACCAGTTCCTTTAGCCGACTTTCACCTTGCACCTGTAATGCGTCTTCTCTGACCATGTGTAGCCACTAAACGATCTGTAGCCACTTAACGATCTTCTCACCCTTTCGACCTTCTGGGACATGCAACCGCTGACTTTTCATGGTGGGAGCATTAACCACGTTAACCGGTAGAGAAGTAACGGTCGAACTGGCTCGTATAAACACGAGCAAAAATAAAAAAAGATTATAAATTCATCTCTTTTTTATATATATATATATATAATTTTTATATTAGTATTATAATTATAAGAATGGCTTTTGGAGTATACCTAAGACATTTTGGAAGACTCGTTGTTCATAATTAATCATTTACTGTAAGCTTGCTCAACATCAACTCACAAAGGTATTAGTACAATGTTAATGTAGAAGCACATTATTATTAAGTGACCATAACCAGTGTTATATTGGCAAATGAATATACAACAACAACAACAAATTATTATTATTATTATTATTATTATTATTAGAAGTATTATTATTATTATGACAGTATTATTTATTTTATTTTACATCAAGAAAAGACCCTAAACATATTTTCAATTAAAATGTATTCAGAAGCATTATTCTTGCAGTACAAGTAAATACCACTCCTTCAACTCTATAAAACTTAAGGGAAAGAAACGAAATTGCCAATGTTTAAAAACCATTTCAATTAAATACGATCCCGATATTAATGACGCCACTCATAGATTGCGCAAGATGAGAGTAAATTGATCAAGGATTATCAAGTGTTATTTAGTGCAAAACTTAAACGCGTGGGAAACGATGACATCACCACACATGTCGGGATATTAATTTACGAGAACGTTTTTATTTATTTATATTAATTAGATCAATCTCACAGAATAATTTAACATTGAAAGAGACGAAATAAATCTTATTTTAATAAAATTGAAAGAAACACAATGCTCCGACGATAATCCAAATATGTCCGAATTATGGTGAAATTGAAAACGTTAGGGCCTATTTTCATCCAGGAACAACGTAAACCTTTGTAAGACTACATTAAAACGAATACATCATAAACAAAAATAAAATCATGAACAACAGAAATATTACAAAATCATAGATCCTGTGAGTCTGATCTCAATAAATTTAAGTTTTGAAATGTAAGCTCTAAGCAACTCTTACCAAATTTGTTACAGGAAGAAGATAAGGTTTAATTATACTAAATCAGCCGGATGTGATCGCCTGGTGTAGTCGAAAGTAGTTCTGTATTAAAGAGTGCTAATCTTATTTTTCTTTAAAAACATTTTTTAGTGCAGTTTCCTGTAATTTTTGGCTGTAACTGTATTCTGGACATGTTGTAGTTATTTGAAAATGCAGCTCATATTATTTTTGACAGTTTTTGATATTAATTTTAAAAGTGGAAGTACACAAGGTATGAAATTGAAAGGGGTAAAAAATAGCATTGACCTTTGACCCGGTGTTAGTATACAGCTGAAGAAACGTTTCTTAGAAGATATGCAACCCCCTATTTCCTTGTTGATGTTTAATAGCAGACATATTTATTT
The DNA here is from genome assembly GCA_037043455.1 of Cyrtodaria siliqua. NCBI lineage: Eukaryota > Metazoa > Mollusca > Bivalvia > Adapedonta > Hiatellidae > Cyrtodaria > Cyrtodaria siliqua. The sequence continues at coordinate 589,017 of JAWPHD010000146.1, forward strand.
GCATGATAAAGTATGTTGCCCAGAATTCTAACCAGGTTTGAGTTTTTAACAGGTTGTCAACATTCTAACTTAACTATGGAGACTCATTTACGCTATTATAACCTAAAGAGAAAGTAGACGGTGTACATGTACAAACAACTGCACCGTGAGAATTGCTCAATCAAGCAAACACCCAGATACGTTTCTTCTGATAACCTTGACTATAATTAAGAAATAGAACATCGTTTACTGTGAATTATCGTTTAATATATCACGGTTTGGAGTTCAAACGACAAACCGTGATATATTATAGATAATTCACCGTAAACGATGTTCTATTTCTATTCTAATACCCCTAAAATGTGAAAATAACGCACACATCTGAAATATTTCGCATTGCTCTCCTAACGTTGCATACGTTACAATGCGGAATGCGCAATGCGCAATGCTTATTCTCCTAACGTTGCAAAAATTACGGTGATATATCGTTCAATATAACGAGATATTTTAAACTAGGCTATATAGTGCGGGTGTATGAGAATATAGATTATAGTCAGCATTATATGGGAAAAAACACACACAAGCTTTTATAAGAGCTTTACACCATATGATGAATTACTAATCAAACGATTTATACTTCAAAGATTTATACTTCAAAAAGTCGTCTAGTTTTCCGGATCAAACTATTTCATTAACAATAACTAGATCGTACGGATAACGATTCGTTTAGTGCATATGTATACATTAAATATTTATCTGAAACACAGATTAAATTGATTGATCTATTCGTCTTTGGACTGGCATCCACAATGCTTCCAGATCGCCTCCACTCATGTTAGAACTCTGTGTTAAACCCAGAGATATTCCAGAGTTACTGATGGGTTTTGTTTCCCTTCATTAATTGTTATACGGGGATATTGGTTATCTTACATTTTGAAGTTGAATAAAAAAAACATCAGTTGGTTATTCATTTGTTTTATCAGTTGTAAATATCATTAAAATCAA